>JANAVB010007798.1:11276164-11358260 GCA_029216955.1 Iris pallida
ACAAAAACTCTCCTCAACCCACTCAGATTTGTCTTTATATCTAACTTCTTATGAAAAAAAGATTAATCTTCAAATCACTTCACCATTTTAGAATGGTAGAAAAAATACAAAAGATTTGATGTACTTTCTACCATAACACATGATCTGCTAATGGTCCCGGTGTCCACGGTAATTGGAGTCATATTTTAGTGTAGGATCAAGGATTTTGAGCGTAAAGAGGAGCCGATTGAAGCCAGATATCTGGAAGCTTGTGTATGTTTCAAGATTGAATTTTAGCAAAAAAAATCCAAAACAAGAGAGATGAAGCTGCTGACATCACGAGCTGACTTCGAATCGCTTACAATGGATGAAGCTTCTTGAACCAAGGTGGAAGAAGATTGACTCAACTGTATGACCCAAAAAAACTTTAAAAATACTTAAAAAGAAAACTTAAAAACAAGAAACAAACATAAAACAAACAAAAAACAAAACGAGACAAAAGAAAGAAGAAAACTTACAAAACAAAACCAAAAACTTAAAACAAAAAAACAAGAAACAAACAAAAAAAACAAAAACAAAAAAAAAACAAAAAACAAAACTTAGAACAAAAAAGAACAAAAAACAAAAAAACTTAAAACTAAAACAAAACAACAAAAAAAACACAAATTTAAAACAAAACAAAAAAACAAAAAATCAAAAACTTGAAACAATTTTTTTGACAAGCAAAGCTTGCATTGCCGGTCGCAAGCCCGGATAAAAGAGGAGGAAAAAAATAAAACAAAATAAAAGAAAAAATTTAAAACATAAAATTAAAACTTAGAAAAAAAACATAAATTTAAAACATAAAATTGAAAACACAAAATAACAAAAAAAAATCTCAAAAAAGAAAACTCAAAAAAAAATTAAATCTAGTAAAAAAAACTCAAAAAAAAAAAAGAAGAAGACCAAACCGGACCGAACCGGCCGCCCGAGCCCACGACCCAGCCCGTCCATCGAACTGGACCTGCCCGGCCCAGCCCTACCCAAGTCGGGTCATTTGGCCGGGCTGGGCTAGGTTCCACCGGACCGGGCCGGACCAGGCTCGGCCTGCTGCTGCCACCGATCCGGGCTGGGCCCGGACCAAGTTCGGTTGGGCTCGGGGTTTTTGGGCAAGGTTCGGCCTGGGCCGAACCGAGTTAGACCCTGAAGATAGCTAGCCACTCCACCAAACCAATTAGTCGACCATATGCATCGATTTGACAAATGAGTCCGTAAAAAGCAACAGTAGGGCCTAACCCACGATAGACACCTTGGAGCTACGGACTATACATTGACAAGCTAACTACCGATATTTGTAGGTTGAACTTGTCACAGGTGCTACAGCGTATGTTTAGAGTTTCAAGATGGTGGATCCCTACCCATTATGATTTGGGTATAGATTGCAATATCGGTTTTCTTAGCGAAAGACTCGGTACATTATGGATGCGATATAGTTTATTTCCTGCAAAATCCATTTAACCACTAACGAGGGTAAAGTATTATATGCAAAGATTTTTTTTTCTTTTCCATGTGGAACTAAAAAAACACTTTGTTGAATCATATGTGTGTTGCTACACAAGCAACAACACCAACAATTTTTCACATGATTCAATAAAGGGACAATAAATGATATAGATTGATAGGATGATAGGAAAGAGGAAAAGATATGGACAGTTAGAGGAATGTGTCTTCCGGGCTTGAACATCCTCTTAGTGTTGTACATTTCATCTATACAGATTCAAAGTGACGGAAGTCATGAACTTATGATCTTATTAGTACAGACTCAACATACACACAAACATATTGTAGGCATATCATAGTATCAATAGTTGTGCACTTTTTGGCTATGTTCCTATCTCGATTTCTTGAGAGTTATAGAGAACAGTCCGAGTTTTCACAGAAAGTTGTTCCACTTTCACTCTCAAATAGGTGAATCTTTTTGGACATCCTACAATTTGTATACCATGCTTTAGAAGCCACGGATTCATTAAGATTTTATAATGTCCCTCCGCTCGATCTACTATCCTCTGAGACGTATACTCATGCTTCTTCGCTGCTCGCAAGATGGCATCAAACGTCTGGTGCTCAAACTGCTCCACTGATATAATGATCTCTAGGTGGAGTCCCTGCTGGAATCGCTGGGCTCGGTCCAATTCGGTTGCCACCAAGGTGGGAGCAAACCGACTAAGCCTAGAAAACTCGGCCAAATATCCATCGACCGTACTTCCCATCTACTTAAGATTGGTGAATCTCGTCTGTAGATCATAGCGAGCTACTGCATCAAAATACTTCGTTTGGAACTTGTCGATGAATACCGCACATAAGACAGACGTCGCTAAACCCACTGCTAGCATCGCCCACCAGGTGTGGGCTAAGTCCAATAATTGCAGGCACAAAACGGCCACCTTCTCATCCTTAGAAATCTTAGCTGCTTCCAGAATAACCTCTGTGTCATAAAGCCATGCATCAGCAGCAATAGCATCTTTAGTTCCGTTAAAGACAGGAGGGTTCAAGCGCTTGAAGTTGTTGGCTGCATTATTTCCTTGATAACCAACTCTGCCCATAGCATCTTGTACTGTCTGGTGTAGGACATCGCCTCGACGATCTTGTGATGCAAGCAATTCCCTAATGAGTTGGCACGCCCCAAAACTAGAATACAGATCGGGGGCGAAACAAAGCCAGCTACGTATATCAGAGTACGCCAATACCCCGAGATACGGTCAAATCTGTCTATAAGACAAGTGGGTGGACTCTAGCTTGCCACTGACGACTCCTAAGGTAGAACAAATCCTATCTCAATCCAATCAACATAAGAAGCAATATAGAGTAAATCATATCTCAATCCAATCAACATAATCATGAGAGCTGACATAATAAAAGATATATCAACTGACTATACAAAAGGTACATAAATGTACAACTAGCAGCTGTACAGAATATACATCCAAGCCGTACTAAGACGGAGGGAACAAAACCTAGAAACAAGGACTAACATATGTCCTTGGCTAATACACCACAAAATGAGAGTACAAGATAAAGTGGGAAATAAAGCTAACCCGCTCACAAATCCGTGAGTGCGAACCATCCGGAGGAGAAGACGGTAGATCCTCGTGATCAACTATGGAACCTGGACATGTAAAACAAGTGGGGTCAGACCCCAAATAGCAAGTACCACAAGCACTACTAAAATATCATCAAATAGCGACGTACTGTAGCGACGGCAATAAATGGCGTCGCCAGTAGCGACGTTGTTCTAAATACGTCGCAAAACGTCGCTGTCTAGCGACGTTCTGCGACAGGCGGGTACTACGTCGCCGAAAAGCAACGTTCAGCGACATATTTTATGTACATGTCGCCAAGTTGGCGACGTTTAGCGACGTCAAAACGTGACGTCGCTAAGTTATTTTACTTAGGGCACGCAGCTGCCTTCTTTCCCCCTCATTCTCACTCGAAAACCCGAAAATTTCATTTTCCCCCCCACCCCCCGGCGACTCCCTTCCCCTCTGTCAGTGCCCCCCCTCCGGCGACCCCCTCCCCTCCGGCGACTCCCTCCCCCTCCGGCGAGCTCCTCCTCCTCGAGATCCTCCTCCGCGAGCTCCTCCTCCCCCAATCCGACCTCCTCCTCCTCTTCCTCAGGTAAACCCTAACCTAACTCCTCTCCTTCCTCCTCCTCCTCTCCCACGGACACACACACACGCACACGGACACACACGGACACGGACACACACGCACACACACAGACACGGACACACACACACACACGCACACACACACACAGACACGGACACACACGCGTGGACACGTGTACGAGACTGTACTGTGTCATTTGTGTTCGTGTGTGTTAAAAAATAATTTGGATACGATTGTGTCCTGTTTTGGTGGACACTCGACACGTGTGACCCTATGACACATACACATATCATTACCAACCATTAGATTTTGCTATTAATTGAATTTGGATTTCGAATTTGGTTTATCCCCAATTTTCTGATACGTAGTTCACTATATATTAATTTTCTGAGATTAACATTGGTTTAAACTGATTTTGAATGATTAAACTATTATGATTAATCCCATATCTTCTCTGAGAATTAATGTGCATGTTAGGGTTCACATTGATTGGGGATTCTTGGGTTTTCATATGCCATTGACTGTCAAAACTGAGAACAGTTTTAATACACTGTTTTTACATATTGGCACACACACATTACACTGAATTTTCTCGAGAAATTATGCACTGTTTACACCTATCTACACACACACATAAGTGTAACCTGAGAATATAAACACACACTACTGCTATCTACTGATTTTCCTGAGATTGATACACTGTTTGTGTATACTGTTTCTCTTATAGCTCACTCACATTACACTCAAAACCGAGAATAGCTAATTCACTCACACTATTGATTCCTATGTACACACACACAT
Organism: Iris pallida; assembly: GCA_029216955.1. NCBI lineage: Eukaryota > Viridiplantae > Streptophyta > Magnoliopsida > Asparagales > Iridaceae > Iris > Iris pallida. The sequence continues at coordinate 11,280,593 of JANAVB010007798.1, forward strand.
TGAGACACCTAGCCCATGTTATGTACACACACATGGCACACTTTACCCTATATACACACACCCTATTGTACACACACACTGTTAGCACACCACACACATGACACACACACATATATATACGTGTCAATCTGAGAACAGTTTGTGCATTGTTTCCTCATATTATATATATATATATATATATATATATATATATATATATTTTTTTTATATATATATATATATATATATATATATATATATATATATATATATATATATATATATATATTGCAGTCCATATTATCTCTTCATATCAGTCCAGGCATTTATTTAGTTCCAGTACTATTATTTGTCTTGTATTCAGTTGTTCAGTTCCATGACTGACATATAGATTAGGTATTGTTTGGTTGAAGGATTACCTTTTTAGTTCATTCCACCCTTGCACATCGACATTATGTTGGACACGTACACATAGCCTAGATGGTATTGTATACATATATACATAACTATATCATGTAACTCATATGTGATATAGGCATATAGCCTATGTTAGAGTGTCTAAATATATGAAGGCATGAAAGTTGCCTTGTCTTGTAATATAGGCATATAGTATATACATGCCTATATATATATATTATATGTATATATCTATATAGATATTACTTGTGTGTATGAGATAGCTTGAGTTGACTTTGGTCATTATTGGTACTTGAATTGATCGGAACAAAGACCCCCAATGTCGGTATCGGTCAATATTTGGTATCGGTCGGTATCGGATCGGAACATGCCAAACCGTATCGGTATCGGCCGTATCGGATCGATATCGGCCGATACTTTAAAATTATATGAAATAGTAGTCACCCCCAAGGTTGATTATTTTAACTGAAAGTCAAAGTAGAGTAAACATCTGACCTAGATTGGACTAAGAGTTGACAAAGTCAACTATAGGTCAACCCTTGACCTAGTTTGACCTTGTTTGACTTTGTTTGACTTAGCTTGACCTTGTTTGACTTTGTTGTCTTTATGTTTGTTAAATGACACCCAGATACTAGTTTTAGTTGTTTAAATGACACCCAGATACTAGTTTTAGTTTCAGTTTGCTTTGTTAACTCACTATTGCTCATTACTTGGTAGGTCATGACTAGAAAGAGGATATTTGACTTAGATTTGACCTTGTTTGACCAAGGTTGACTATTTGACCTTAGTACAACCTAGTTTGACCTAGTTTGACCTAGTTTGACCTTGTTTGGCTTTGTTTGACTTTGTTTGACTTTGTTTGACTTAGCTTGACCTTGTTTGACTTAGTACAACCTAGTTTGACCTAGATTGCATATCATTGTTATTAGTAACTGTCCGCTACTAATGTGTGTCCCATAATAAGATATAATATACGAATTTGTGCCTGTTGGATAATGTGTGTCCATCTTTGCAGAATTATTTCCAAATGGATATGAATTACTACTTGTAGAATCGTTCATGGATGTACAATCGTCGTGCTGATGATATGTGTGGTGTGCGGGATGAATACATAGCGGGAGTAGAGCAGTTACTGCAGTTTGCTAAGGCGTTCCCTCAGTACATGGACGACACCAAAATTAAGTGTCCGTGTGTGAAATGTCATAACGTGAAATATTATCCAGAAGTGGAAGTGACATATCATTTGTACTCGAGGGGTTTCACGCCTAATTACTATCAGTGGACCGCACATGGAGAACTTGTGTCTTTAGCATCAGAGCCGGAGCCTTATATTGAGCCGTATATGCATGCGGGACCTAATTTTGTTTCAGATAATCATGCATACGACGACGGGTGCGTGAACATGATTTTCGACGCTGCGGGGCCTAGTTTCGTTCATGATGCACCTGAGGAGGCACCGAACGCCGATGCTGCACAGTTCATGGAGTTGTTGGAGAATGCAAGGACTCCATTGTATCCTGGTTGTGAGGATCATTCACCGTTGGAGGTGGTTACAAGACTGTTGAGCATTAAGTCAAATTTTAACATGTCGCAAGAATGCTACAACCGAGTGTTGGAGTTGATTATAGAGATCTTGCCAGCGGGTGCTAAGTTGCCTAAAGACTTCTACCGGTCTAAGAGGATGGTGAGATCGCTCTGGATGGGATACGAGAAAATCGATTCCTGTCGCAATGGGTGCATGCTGTACTACAAAGACGACAAGGACGCAGATGTGTGCAGATTTTGTGGTGCTGATCGCTATAAGACAACTAGTACAGGAAGGTCTACCGGTGCAAGAAGATCGACCGATTCAATGCACTACTTGCCTTTAACGCCGCGGTTGCAAAGATTATTAATGGTGAAAGAGACGGCCAAAAATATGAGTTGGCACATGCGAGAACAGATTGAAGGAGTGTTGGATCACCCATCCGGTAGAGAAGCGTGGAAGCACTTTGATCGAGTGTATCCAGATTTTGCTTCAGATCCGCAAAATATCAGGTTGGGACTATCTTCTGACGGTTTTACTCCTTTTGGTCTTTCGGGATCCAAGTATTCGTGCTGGCCTGTGATTGTTACTCCGTATAACCTGCCGCCTTGGATGTGCATGAAGACTCAGTACATATTTCTAACCGTTATAATTCCTGGTCCGAACAATCCCAAGAGGAACATTGACGTGTACTTACAGCCTTTGATAGATGAGTTGAATCAGTTATGGGAAGTAGGCGCTAACACGTACGATGTTTCCAGGAAGCAGAATTTTCAGATGAAGGCAACCCTTATGTGGACCATCAACGACTTTCCGGCCTATGGAATATTATCTGGATGGAGCACTCATGGCCGTCTCTCATGTCCGTATTGCATAGACCGTAGTAAGGCTTTCCGCTTGAAACACGGCAGAAAGCCGTGCTTCTTTGATTGTCATCGGCAATTTCTGCCAAAAGATCATCCGTTCAGAAGGAACAGGAATGCTTTCCGTGCCGGCGTTGTAGAGAAGGGTGATCCACCGCCAAGGTGGTGCGGAGACACGATATGGGAGGAGGTTAAAGATTTTCCAAGTGCTATCGAAGATCCTACAACTGGGTACAAGTGCGATAGATTTGGTAGAGTTCATAACTGGACAAAAAGGAGCATATTCTGGGATCTACCATACTGGAGTACCAATCTGATCAGACATAATCTTGATGTCATGCATATTGAGAAGAATGTGTTTGATAACATAATTAATACTGTGATGGACGTAAAGGGAAAAATGAAAGACAATCCCAAGGCCAGGTTGGACTTAAAAGAAATATGCAAACGCCCTGCGTTGCATTTGATACAGCAGAATGGAAAATAGTTCCTTTCGAAGTCAATTTTCTCGCTGGACAAGGAGGATAAAGTGAGACTTTGTCGGTGGATCCAGGGCCTAAAATTTCCAGACGGATATGTGTCAAATCTGAGAAGATGTGTCGATCCGAAGGAAAATAAATTGACGGGTATGAAGAGCCACGATTGTCACGTATTCATGGAGAGGTTAATTTCGATTGCATTTCGGGAATTCTTACTGCAGGCAGTTTGGGATCCATTGACGGAGCTTAGCATATTCTTCAGGGATCTTTGTTCTAAGAAATTGCTCGTTGATCGTCTAGAAAAGCAAGAGAAGGACATTGCGGTAACACTATGCAAGTTCTAGAGGGTGTTTCCTCCTGGATTCTTCGACTCTATGGAGCATTTGCCAATTCATCTATCCTATGAGGCACGTATTGGTGGACCCGTCGAATATCGATGGATGTACCCGTTCGAGCGATATTTGAATCACCTAAAAAGAAAGGTGAAAAATAAGGCACGGGTCGAGGGTTCTATTTGTGAAGCCTATGTTCTCGAGGAGATTACAAACTTTTGTTCGATGTATTTCAAGCCTCATGTTGCAACTAATAGAACGAGAGCTTCCAGAAACGACGAGGGAGATCATGAAAGTAATGATACAATACTGAAGGTATTCAATGCTCCAGGAAAGCCATCGGGTAAGATGAAAAAGAGATATCTGAACGATGATGAGCTAAGGGCTGCTCAGGTGTATGTATTACTCAACTGCGACGAGGAGGAAGTAGAGAAACTGGAGGGGTAAGTAATTAATACGTCTATATTATTTTAATAGTGTTAATTATTATACTATTACATTAATTGAACGATGTTGTTTTTAGCATATTTAATGATGATGTGAGGTCGGGTAGGCCACACATAACAGAAGAAGAACTAGAACAAGAAATGAGGCGTTATTTTCTATCATGGTTGAGTGCATATGTAAGACTTGAGAACTCTGTAATTACCTTTTTGTATATGCACTTGATTGAGAATGAGCTTAATTGCTTCTTTTGTGGTATTTAGGTCGATCGTCCATACGCAAGACTTGAGAATGAGTCTATTAGAACGCTAGCCAAGGGACCAATTTATGCTGCAAAAATATGGCCAAGCTACTGTGTTAATGGGTTTAGGTTCAAGTCAACAACTTGCCCGATCAGAGACAACTTTGTAGATCTCGATTCCACCAAAAATAGCTGTTTGTGTATCAGATCTTCGAACTACAAAGATGTTGATACGGGCAACGATTTCTATGGCATGTTACGGGAGATCGTGGAGCTGACATATAGTTATGGAATAGAGCCTGCTAAGATTGTGTTATTCAGGTGTGATTGGTTCGATCCGATTGAAGGTCAAGGTTGGAAAGTAGACAAGCACGGTCTTGTTGATATAAACTATCGGCGTCGGTATCAAGCCTATGAACCATTTGTCCTATCAAGTCAGGCTCAGCACGTGTACTTCACAAGTTATCCTAAACGGGGAACAACAAGGTCGGACTGGTGGGCAGTATACAAGACCAAAGCTAGAAATACCTTTGAGGTTGACGATATAGCTTATCAACAGGATAAACTACCTCTTGTAACAAATATTATAGAAGTGGACACGACGGAAGTTCCCAATTACACATCTAATTGTGTAGAAGAAGTAGAATTATCTGAAGAGGAAGATGCAGATGAAAGTGAAGATGTAGAGGAGGAAGAAGAAGAAGAAGAAGAAGAAGAAGAAGAAGAAGAAGAAGAAGAAGAAGAAGAAGAAGAAGTAGATGAGCTAAACGAACTAGATGAATTTTCAGAAGAGGATTAAATCTGTACGTTTGTTTTATCATCATATTTGACACTTTAGTGACACTTCTATCATATAAGTCTGTGACACTTCAGTGACACTCTATTGACACTTTTATTGACACTTCAGTGACACTTTTTGACTATGATATTTTTTAAAAATCTGTGATGTCTATCATATAAATATGTTTTTTTGTTTTATTGTCATATGTTTTATTGTCAGGTATGACTAGACCATCTGGACGACGCGGAGGATTATATATTAGGCAGTCCCATCAGCCTCGGGCTGGGGATGGAGAGGGCAGTTTCGTACCCTCATCCTCATCTCCGAGTACGCCAGTGTACCATTCTGTTCCCGGTCCATTACCGGGACAGGCTAGTTCTAGCAGGTTGGCGACTCCTCCCTCGTCGTCCAGCCTTCCTGTTCCCGGTCCATTACCGGGACAGGGCAGTTCTAGCAGGTTGGCGACTCCTCCCTCGTCGTCCAGCCTTCCTGATCCCGCATCCAGTATCCCTGATCCCCAGTCCAGCATTCCCACTGTCGACGGCTCTATGGAGGGAGCCCACGCCGATCATATAGAGGACGGCGATAAGACTGATCCTGCCCAGGCAGGAGGTGAGAGCGACCCTCCATGCGCTCCCCCGGGCGAGACGCGTATGGAGATTTGGGCGGACGGGCCTATGAAGTAAGTTAATTAATTATTATATATTTTTCAAATGATTATATGTACATATATATTCCTGAAAAATTATTATTGTATAGATATCGGCCTTCTGCAGTACAGAGACAGCTGGAGACATTTGTGAGGCAGAACTATGGTGGGCCTTGGCTCAACTACTCAGATGCTCCCGCAGATAGGATGGCCTTTTGGTTCGCCCATTTCAAGGTAAAAAATTTGTTTATTTTTAAATTTTAATAATCATTTGTGTATATTATACAACTTTTGTATTTTACTTCTTGTAGAGGACCTATTTCTATCCACCATACTGGGCGACGAGGATCGAGGGCCAATTTCCTGCCGTCATAGCCAAGCTCATCCGTGATGCGATCGACGACCAGAAGCGTCGTGATCGTGCCGGACGTCCGATCCAGGGTTGGATTACGCCAGAGCAGTGGACTGCAATGAAGGCTAGATTCAGCGAGCGCCAGTACCAGGAGCGGTCTGAGAAGGCCAAGGTGGCGCGGTCGAGCGCCGATAAGTGGTGTGGTGGCTCCATTCCGATGACGGAGCATTTTCGTCGTCTGGTACGTTTCCTATGACGGACATTAATTTATGTATAGTTCGATATAATGTTTAATACTAATAATAGATAATATATTTTAACAGGTAAAGAAGGATGAGGACCCGAACATGGTGACCGTCTTCCTAGTCACCCATCGGAGGGCTGGGGACTTCATTGACGAGAGGGCAACGCAGGCATATGTACGTTCTATTCAACTAATATTAACTGACTATAATTTAGAAAACAGGAAAATAGATATCAATATAGACTTTAGTAAACACTTACACGTTAGCAAACATGTTCTAGGCCGAGTTTGTTCGGCTACAGAAGGAGGCGGCTGATGCTGCTGCTGCTGCTAGTGCGCAAGCAGAGGGAGGGGCTGGTACTTCCTCCCAGCCGCCTGCAGAGCCATCGCCGGACGAGCTCTGGATGACCGCCGTTGGCGGTCTTCAGAAGGGTACGTACTACGGTACGGGATCCTACGGTGCGTATTTGGCTTCGTAGTCGTCCCGGGCCCCCTCTGTCAGTGCGCAGTCTTCGGCTACGCAGGCGTCGTCACGAGCTGAGGATGTTCGTCGTCAGATCGAGGAGCTACGTCGCGAGTTGCAGCAGCAGATTTCTGATACGGTCGAGCGACGATCCGACCCTCCGATCGTCACCGGACGATTTGATACGGTCGAGCGCAGTATACAGGAGCTGATGAGTCTGCATCAGGCTGCAGCTGCCAACTTGCAGACGCTCACCGAGTCTACGTAGCGCACGAAGCGTAGACAGGTCGAGCTGGACGGATCGCAGAGGAGCCTTTCTCTCTCACTCGCTCAGTATACTGAGAAGGTGGTGAGTACCCTTGCTACGCATTGTGAGCGACTGCAAGAGCTGGAGCAGGTACGTCCTTCGGGTCCATCGACGGCGCCGACTCCAGATACTGCACTGCCTCCGACGCCGACTCCAGACATTGTACTGCCTCCTACTGCTCCTACGGTACAGCTCACCCAGGAGCAGTATGACTACATTCTATCCCAGTTATGCGGCAGGGGTCCGCAGTGATTTTATTGGTTTTTTTATGACTTGTATGTATTGGCCCTATGGGCAAATTGTTTATTCATACACTGTTGTTTATATACTTGGTGGGAGACTTTTTATCATCTTTCATTTTTATTTGACTCTATTGGATGTTTGTGAGGATGTGTGTCTGTGATATTTACTTTGCACTGCCTCCTATTTTTATTATGATATTTACTTTGTGATATCTGCGACGGGATGACAAATATACCTACGCTGGGTTATAAGCGATGATCTGATATACAAAGGAGATGCTGCCGAAATTTTAAAAAAAATATTGTGTATTTTTATTATGATGTGTGTCTGTGTTTACAGTGAATGTGAAATACAGTGTTCGGAACCATCGACAGTTTCGATTACTGTTGTATGTTTTATCTTGGATAGAAATAGCAACAGTTCATGGTGCACTTCTGAGAGCTTCATTTTCACGTCCTTCACTTTCTCGGACGTCGTAAAGGTTCTCGAGAAGGTGAAGGACGTGAAGAGGAAGCTCTGAGAAGTGCACCATGAACTGTTGCTCTTTCTATCAAAGATAAAACATACAACAGTAAGCGAAACTGTCGATGGTTCGAACACTGCACTTCACACACACTGTAAACACAGACACACAGCATAACAAAAATATCAATTATATTTTTTTTAAATTTTTTTTTATATTAGCGACGGATAGCGACGTTCTGCGACGTACTGCGACGTCACACAGACGTCGCTATACATCGCTAACTAGCGACGTTACGTCGCTCGACGTCGCTAATATACGTCGCTACGTTGCCCACGTGGCCACGTGGATGCCATGCCTCGTCATCATTTATAAACTTTTGAAGCGTCGCTAGTGGTCGCTTTACGTCGCAATATTGGCGACGTACTTATACGTCGCTATCTGTCGCTCATTTTGCGACGTCTAGCGACAATTAACTACGCGTCGCAAATAGCGATGTTTGGCGACTAAATTGCCATCTGCGACTTGCCTATAAGCGACGTAGGTTTTTCGTCGCTAAATACGTCGCAAATCATTGTTAGCGACGTATTTCCTGTATTTAGCGACGTCTCCTGACGTCGCTAATCTTGGTTATTTTAGTAGTGAAGGAAGGCTCGAGGTGAACGACAAATCCTAATAACAACACAATAAAATAATGACAAAAATAAATAAATATGGGCGGAGACTAGTGCGGTACCAATGCACGTATCTCGAGAATATAAATGACTGAATAGAAATATTGAACCGTACAGCAATAGAGAAGAATAAGCCAATGAGCAATAAGGGACTTGGGAACTACTCGAAGTCGAAGCCACAACCCTTAAACCAAACAAGGACCGGGGTTACAGATATTTTTCCGAGCAGAACTTAGTCTTTGGCCACTCAACGACATAAGAGCATATAAAGTAACAAACAATCAAAAGTGTACGGCCAATCATTACCTACGGCTTGCTATCATTAACTAGTTAGGGTTATCACAATCCTAATTACTAGTATGCAAATTGAGAATTTTTACAACTACCTGACTGCAGATACCCGGATGTCCAGGGGTACGAGTAGTACATCTATTGCCCAACAAGACTGCTGGCAGATAAAATGTGTCTAGACTTGTAACATGAACAACCATATCATATACTTGAAAAAGAAAATATATAACTGACTGTGCCGCAATCTGACACGACATGTGACTCAATCGTATATCAATAAACGCAAACTTGGTAGGTCATGGAGCTCTTGCCTAGCGGGGTTGAGCCATGCCTCATGGGGCCCTTGAATCTCGGGGTTGGTAGTGCAAATTTCCTCCTACAATGATCTACTTGAATTTACTAGTCATTTACCTTATCATATTCATGTCAAGTTTTCAAGTCGTGGACACTCAAGAGTTTCTTAAGATGACGTGTGTTATGTACGAGTAATTCGTAAGTTATTACTTACGAACAACCCTGTACTAACATCACGTGATACACGGAATAATACTCACACTCGATTGTCCAATGCCAAGATGCAATAGATTAACATTTAACAAGCTATATCTACGGTGTCGAGAAAGAACATGTACTCATATCTCGGATCTAGAAATCAATAAGAAAATCAAGTCATGAGTGCGCTACTACGAGCCACTATCAAGAATCTGGACATAAAATAGTACGTGAACACGAACACATGTCATGTATATATAGTGTACAATCATGTTTTAACTATACAAGGTCATTTAATCATGTTAAGAGTCCATTACAATCGAAATAATATCAAAAACGGTCAAAATGGGCAAAAACAGCTCAAATCAGCCTAAAATGGCATACCGTCGGTATACTGCGGCATACCGGCGGTATTCCGGCCTAAAAACAGAAAGTTTCTGGTACAAAAATCGATATACCGGCGATATTCCGACCTAAAAACAGAAAGTTTCTGGTGCAAAAATCGGCATACCGGCGGTATACACCGACATACCGGTGATATTTCGGCCTAAAAACAGAAAGTTTCTGGTGAAAAAAATCGGCATATCGGAGGTACACACCGGCATACCGGTTTTTCAAACAGCAACAAAATTCAGATTTTTGCCAAAACTTGTTTCGGCCATAAAAACTTTATTTTAAATCGAAATTCGAATTTTTAAAAAGTCAAAATTGTATAGAATTGAATTTCCTACTACATGGAAGTATTAGTTTTCATAAATTAAAAAAATTGATAGATCAATACCTCAAAATACTCGAAAATTATATCTAGAAACTCAGATCTATGCCATATTGTCGATCAAAACCAAAAGTGCTATATATTAAACATGTTAACAATATAGAGGAGCATATTACAGAACAATAAAACTTTAATTTCTATGGAAAATATAATTATAGCATGGTCATGTCACTTTTGAGCAAGATGTACTTGCCTAGGGTTAAGTTCCAATCTAATCTTCTACTCCACCACCAAGAGGGGTTCCGAAACCACACTCTAGGACTCAAGGCCAAGCCTTCCTAAGCTTGAGGAAGAGGAAAGAAAGTGAAGAGAAAATGGAGAAGGAAAGAAAAGAGAGGAGAGAGAAACTCATAGGATATATATAGAAAGGGTGAATTAATCGTGACCGTTGGATCGTGATCCATGTCAAAATCTAGATCAATCATAGCCTTGAAAGAAAACCAATTATCCAATGGATAATAGGATGCATCTACACTATTCACGAAAATATCTAAATACTATTCATCAAAATATCTGAAATACTATTCATAAAAATATCGAAAATACTATTCACGAAAATATCTGAAATTGAAAATATCTAAAATATGGAGAAATCTGTCCAGGCGGCATACCGTCGGTATACTCCGGTATACCGTCGGTATGCCGTTCAAGGAGAAAATCTATAATTTAGGAAAAATTTAAAGCATTCCAAAAACCAAAAAAATATAAAATATAATACAAAATACGTATCCGTATATAAATACCGATACTGTGAGACGAGTCTCACAACTCTCCACAACTTAGAAAAATTCCATCCTCAAAATTTTCTTAAGTCAGTCGAGCAAAAATACACATGCTAAAACAATATATAAATCATAACTCATCGTAAGAAAATATCCCGTGTACAAGTGATATATTGAGATACAGAATTTAAATAAATACAGAAAATAATAAATACATGCATATATATAATACAAGAAAATGGGGCATCTGGAATAATATACCCCTGAGTCAGTTAAGTAGGGATTCGTCCTCGCTTGCCTACGCTGACTCACAAAGTGGATAAGGGTCAAGTTTCGAAGTAAGTCGGTACCAACGACTTAGTCGAACACATAGCTCTAATCCAGGACACACCTACGTAGTCGGGATACATGATAGATATCGTGTATTACGAGATACGAAGGCAAAAGAGTGGTACGAAAAACTAGCGTTCACTCATCGAATATGTCAAGTCGACCATCGCATTCCGGGTATGAATGGAATACAAGGCCGTCAATGGAACCCAAGAATAAGAATGACTGAAGGAACACCTCAGAAGCTTACTAACAATCTGACTGCCCTCAGCCAACATCTGCTCAATGATAACAAACTCTCTCTGTCTATGCATCGGGACTGCTGCTCTTACCTGCTGCTGATTTTATCTGACTTACTGGACCTGGGCAAACTGTGCCGAATGCTGACATTGAAACTGCTGAGACCACATCGGAAGGAGATGCTGAACACGGGATTCGGGCTGACTTTATTAGCTGAACAGACTGGAGTGAAGTGAACTAAGCTGCCAAACAGATGCTGAGATGGTACTGATACCTGACTCTGTGGAGGCAGAATATGATGCCGATATACTGCCTGAACCATGGAAGAAGACGGAGCAATAAAATCATCGAAAGAAATAGATAAAAAGGTTGGCTGTCCCTGAATGATAAGGACACGTGATATCAAAAGGGACAGGAATAGAACAAGAATATGTCAATCATGTTAACAGTTCAAGGAAAACAAGAATGTGATAAGCAAGAAAGATCAAATGAAGACAAATATAGGATTAAGATTCTAACAAGATAAATCCACCACAAGTCTGAAGACAGACCTGTATGGGCCACCAAAAAACCCTGTCACGCCCCAAAACCAGAATACTGAAGATCGGGGGCGAAACAAAGCCAGCTACGTATATCAGAGTACGCCAATACTCCAGGTACGGTCGAAGCTGTCTATAAGACAAGTGGGTGGACTCTAGCATGCCACTGACGACTCCTAAGGTCGAACAAATCCTATCTAAATCCAATCAACATAAGAAGCAATAAAGAGTAAATCATGAGAGCTGACATAATAAAAGATATATCAACTGACTATACAAAAGGTACGTAAATGTACAACTAGCAGCTGTCTAGAATATACATCCACGTCGTACTAAGACGGAGGGAACAAAACCCAGAAACAATGACTAACATATGTCCTTGGCTAATACACCACAAAATGAGAGTACAAGATAAAGTGGAAAATAAAGGTAACCCACTCGCTAATCCGTGTCGGTCCAATGAGTGCGAACCATCCGGAGGAAATGACGGTAGATCCTCGTGATCAACTATGGAACATGGCCATGCAAAACCAGTAGGGTCAGACCCCAAATAGCAAGTATCACAAGGAAGGCTCGAGGTGAACGACAAAGCCCAACACAACAACATAATGACAAAAATAAATAAATATGGGTCGAGACTAGTACGGTACCAATGCACGTATCTCGAGAATATAAATGACTGAATAGAAATACTGAATCGTATAGCAATAGAGAACAATAAGCCAATGAGAAACAAGGAACTTAGGAACTACTCGATGTCGGAGCCACAACCCTTAAACCAAACGAGGACCGGGGTAACAGATATTTTCCAGAGCAGAACATAGTCTCTGGCCACTCAATGACATAAGAGCAAATAAAGTAACAAACAATCAAAAGTGCACGGCCAATCATTACCTACGGCTTGCTATCATTAACTAGCTAGGGTTATCACAATCCTAATTACTAGTATGCAAGTTTAGGATTTTTGCAACTACCTAACTGCAGATACCCGGACGTCCAGGGGTACGAGTAGTACATCAATTTCCCAATAAGACTGCTGGCAGATAAAATGTGTCTAGACTTGTAACAAGAACAACCATATCATATACTTGTAAAAGAAAATATATAATTGACTGTGCCGTAACCCGGTACGACATGTGACTCGATCGTATATCAATACATGCAGACTTGATAGGTCATGGAGCCCTTGCCTAGCAGGGTTGAGCCATGCCTCATGGGACCCTTGGAGCTCGGGATTGGTAGTACGAATTTCCTCCTACAATGATCTACTTGAATTTACTAGTCATTTACCTTATCATATTCATGTCAAGTTCTCAAGTCGTGGACACTCAAGAATTTCCTAAGATGACGTGTGTTATGTACGAGTAATTCGTAAGTTATCACTTACGAACATCCATGTACTAACATCACGTGATACACGAAACAATACTCACACTCGATTGCCCAATGCCAAGATGCAATAGATTAACATTTAATAAGCTATATCTACGGTGTCGAGAAAGAACATATACTCATATCTCGGGTCTAGAAATCAATAAGAAAATCAAGTCATGAGTGCGCTACTACGAGCCACTATCAAGAATCTGGACATAAAACAATACGTGAACACGAACACATGTCATGTATATATAGTGTACAATCATGTTCTAATTATACAAGGTCATCTAATTATGTTAAGAGTCCATTACAATCGAAAAAAATATCAAAAACGGTCAAAATGGGCAAAAAACAGCTCAAATCAGCCTAAAACGGCATACCGGCGGTATACTGCGGCATACCAACGGTATTTCGGCCTAAAAACAGAAAGTTTCTGGTGCAAAAATCGGCATACCGATGGTATACTGTGACATACCGGCGGTATTCCAGCCTAAAAACAAAAAGGTTCTGGTACAAAAATCGGCATACCGGCGGTAAACACCGCCATATCGACGGTATTCCGGCCTAAAAACAGAAAGTTTCAGGTGCAAAAATCGGCATACCAGCTGTATACACCGGCATACCGTCGGTATACCGGTTTTCAAACAGCAACAAAATTCAGATTTTCGCCAAAACTTGTTTCGGCCATAAAAATTTCGTTTTAAATCAAAAATCGGATTTTCAAAAAGTCAAAATTGTATAGAGTTGAATTTCCTACTACATGGAAGTATTAGTTTTCATAATTTAAAACATTTGATAGATCAATACCTCAAAATACTCGAAAATCATATCTAGAAACTCAGATCTATACTATATTGTCGACCAAAACTAAAAGTGCGATATATTAAACATGTTAACAATTTAGAGGAGCCTATTATAGAACAATAAAACTTTAATTTCTATGGAAAACAAAATTATAGCATGGTCATGTCACTTTTGAGCAAAATGAACTTGCCTAGGGTTAAGTTCCAAGCCTAATCTTCTACTCCACCACCAAGAGGGGTTCCGAAACCACACTCTAGGTCTCAAGGCTAAGCCTTCCTAAGCTTGAGGAAGAGAGAAGAGAGTGAAGTGAAAATGGAGAAGGAAAGAAAAGAGAGGAGAGAGAAACTCATAGGATATATATAGAAGGGGTGAATTAATCGTGACCGTTGGATCGTGATCCATGTCAAAATCTAGATCAATCCTAGCCATTGAAAGAAAACTAATTATCCAATGGATAATCAGATGCATCTACACTATTCATGAAAATATCTAAATACTATTCATCAAAATATCCAAAACACTATTCATGAAAATATCGAAAACACTATTCACGAAAATATCTGAAATCAAAAATATCTAAAATATGGAAAAATCTGTCCGGGCGGCATGCCGTCAGTATACTCCAGTACACCGTCGGTATGCCGGTCAAGAAAAAAATCTATAATTTAGTAAAAATTTTAAAGCATTCCGAAAACCAAGAAAGTACGAAATACAATACAAAATACGTATCTACATATAAATACCGATGCTGTGAGACGAGTCTCACATGAGTCCCACCAGGGTTCCATTTTCAGGCTCTGCAGGCTGGATGGGATGAACTGGGGGCTCTGGATCCCCGGAATGCATGACTCGGGAGTGTTGACACAAAGTCACTGTCAACCAAATATTGATAACATTGACTAAATAATACTTGTAATAATTCAATACGACACACGACGACTACATCCAGCTCAAGTCAGACGACAGCTCAGTTTTGTAATTTCAAGTCATTCTTGAGTCTGTATTTTTATATTTATTGAGTCTACACTGATGTAAGCTGAGTTGTGCTGAGCTCTTGAGACTTAACCTATAACCTACCCAAAATCCATAATCTCCACACATCCAAATAAGCCTATTGGACCTTAAGACCCATTTTGTGCTCTGGAGACAGAGTTCGGGCCGAACTCTGCCTCCACACAGAGTTCGGGCCGAACTCTGTTCCCTAAAAATCAGCACCCTAATTTTTAGGGTTGGCTGGTTGCTAGTTGTCCAACGGCCAAATTTTTGAAAAATCCTACCAGAATTCTAGCCGAATTCTGCCTGCTAATATCCTATAAATAGGCCATGAATTCCCTCATTTTCATTCATCCAATCTTCTCTTCTCTTCTCTTCTCTCAAAAGCTCAATACAAGCCATACCCTTCTTCATATACTAGCCACAAGCTTCCTAAACCTCGAGTGCTCAGCATTTCTCAGTTAGGAGTCTTGTGCAAGAGTTCAAGAAGTCGTTTGAAAAATTCCAAGCATCGCCACTGTGATCCTTTGTAAGAAGTTGACGTGCTCTTCTGAAGAAAAGACACGGGGTGTAACTACTATTTCACAAATAGTGGATTTAATCCTGAGCTAGAGTTCTCAGGCCTGGACTAGTCCTCCACGAGGAAAACCAGGTTAAAATCGGCTGTGTTTGTGTCACCCCCGTTTTTCGTATTTCGTATTTATACTCGTAGTCGGATTTTGGCCGGTATTTTTATTTTTCTCGACTTGTGGAATTTTGGGTTTTTTCGTATTTTGGGTTTCGACTCGGCTCGGTTTTAGTTGGTTTGATTTGGTTTGATTTGATTTTAACCCCATGGAACACTTTAGCCTATGCTCCGCCCTCATTCTACCACAACCCACCCTCATTAATATCTCCACCAACATTCTCTCTCCTCATTACTTTTCTATTAATTTCTCAATCTTCTTCTTCCTCCTTCCTCCACCAACACCATAGGCAAGTGCACCTTGCCACCAAATAAGCACCACATTTTATTTGTCCATTAGCTAGATTAGGCCATGGAGAACAACATTAGAACTTGGCATTTTGTGATTTGGAGTCTCTATTGTTCCAGATCTAAGTTTTCCCTATTTTCGGATTACATTGTTTTGATCTATTTAAGTTGGATTTTTGTGGTTTTTGATGTTCCTATGTTGGAGAGAATCGAATTTCACCCAAGATAGAATTTCACAAATCCGGATTTGGAGTTGTGATGACCAAGTTGTGGTATTTTGAAGTTTTTGAAGCCATTGTTGTTCTTCCCCTCAGCTTGAGGAAGGAGAAGACCCCTCCAGCCGCGCTGTTTAGCGCCGGGCTGCTCCCCGCGCAGCGCTCTTTAGCGCTGGTTGCTACCCCGCGCTGCCCTCACCCGCGTACGCTGACCTGCGCGCTTGCTGGCTTGCGCCCGAGTGCGCCATCGGCCCCCTGCGCCATCGGCCTCCTGCGCCATTGACCCCTGCACCATCGGCCACCAGCGCCATTGGCCCCTACGCCATCGACCCCCTGCGCCATTGGGCCCTGCGCCATCGGCCCCCTACGCCATTGGCCCCTACGCCATCGGCCCCCAGCGCCATTGGCCCCTGCGCTATCGGCCCCCAGCGCCATTGGCCCCTGCGCCATCGGCCCCGAGCGCCATTGACCCCTGCGCCCTCGGCCCCCGGCGCATTGGCCCCTGCGTACTTGGCCGCGCCCTTGGGCTGCCCCTTGACCTAGCACACCTTGTCCCTTGGTTTTCCTTGGTCCTTGTCTTCTCTTGTTGAATTGTGTTTTTCTGAGATTTCTTGCCCATAGCACGACTTGACTTGACCCGGCACGCCTTGACACGATTTTTCTGTATTTTTAATTTATGGCTAGCATTCTCAGATTTTGACAGTAACTTGTTAGGTGCTTGTAACTTGTGGCTTTTAACTTGTAACCTGCGACCTATAATTAATCCCCTGTAACTTGATAGCTTGGTAGTGGCCCGTCGTGGCGCTCTCCTGACTTGACTTGACTTGATAACCTGATAACTTAACTTGACTTACCCCTGACACCGTGGGTGTTCTTTCTTGTTGCATGTGCAATCTACTTGTCTTGTCCTGCATCATGTCTAGGACGTGACTCCCTGGGTACCACGGCCAGGGATTCACACTAAATATGGATTAGGCTAATGATTAGATCAAACTATAGTTCATAGAAAATTTTCGGTCACAGGCAATCTCGTTATTTGGGCGCTTTAATGGACTTGTAGCTTGCCGACGAGTAGAGCACATTTCTAGCACAATGTCATGTGTTGCACCTCTAAGTCACCTAAGGGTATATCGTCTCCTGGGCGATGTACCCAACCACTCTCAAACCCGCGGAAGGATAACTAGATAGTCTGCAGGGCTTGGGACTGGAAATTTCTCATTGCATCTTGTTAGTAATTAGGCTTGTGATAACCCTAGTTAGTTAAAGTAGTAAGCCGTAGTAATTGCTTGGCCGCTTGTGAATGGATGTTGTCTAGCCCTGTCTATGTCTTGTTTAGTCCCAGTACCTGGTCCCCTCCTGAACATGATTGTTTTACTTATCTTTAACAATAAATGGGTAGAGACAAGGTGCCATTCAGGCGAAGGGTTACGACCCCGGTCCTTGTTTGGTTTACGGGTTGTAACCTGGCTTCCGGAATGGTTCCATGTCCCTAGCCGTTTATTGTCTTGTTGTACTCTTATTTACTAGTACTTTCTTCTATTTTCTTATGTTCTGATATGCTGACTTTGTTCTTATTTCGTGGCCTCCTTTGTGGCACTTGCTCTTTCTGGGGTTTGATCCAGCTGGTTTTGTGTGGCCAGATTTCGAAGCAGCACCCGAGGATCTACCGAACCTCCAGCCCGATGGTGGCGACTAGAAGGAAAACCCGGGCTACGAGTGGGTTTTCTATTTTGTTTCGCTCACTCGATTATAAATTTATTCTTTTGAGGCGTTTAGCCGACGAGCACCTGTTAGCTGGATGCACATTTACTCACTGTCTGCCTAAGAGCTGTAACATGATTAACAAATCCTAGGGTTGATCATGTATGACTAAACTCTTGCTAGTCCTCGCATTTTGTACGACTGGCTTCATGATCAACTGAATATGTAATATTTGGGACACCTTTTATTGTATATTTGGTGATCTAACATCTTGTATTTATATTATTTGTTTGAGATTGAGACAATAGGCTTGACCTTAAGAGACCGTTGGCTTGTAGTAAACCCTCATATCTAGACAGCCGTGACCGTATAGCGAGGTGGATTTTATTTCAATATACGTAGCTGGCTATGTACGACCCCGTTCTCTAGTATTCTGGTTCTGGGGCATGACATGGTTTAAGTGGTGGCCCATGCAGGTCTTAGCATTCAAGATATGTGAGGGTTTACCAGATAGATGTCTCAATCAGTACTCGTCTTTGATCTCCATTCATATCCTCTGAATCTCTGAATTTTTGCCCTGATCATGTGCTTGTATCATTGATCTATCCTGGTCATTCCTTATTGTTTTTCCCTGTGTCGTCTTCTTCAGCGGTACTGTACCTGACCCCGCCGATCAGCAAGGTAGAGCACTTCCCGGGGACCAGCAACCCGAAGATCAAGCCCAACATTTCGGAGTAGCCTCCAGAGTTGTACCTACTAGAGGAGAGCCCCCAGTTCAGTCCGTTCAGCCTGCCGAGCTGGACGATGGCACCTTGGTAAGTCTCATCAGGACCTTGATAGCTTCCCAGGATCGTCGAGGAGACGTCTTGCACCAGGTAGTGGCGGATGCTTTGACCAGAGGCGGTCATTCAGGGAACAGTACGGCCAACAGCTTCAAGCGCTTGAACCCTCCATTCTTCGACGGCAGCGAGGATGCGATTGCCGCGGACGCTTGGCTTCAGGATACCGAGGTGATTCTGGAAGCAGCTAGGACACATGAGAATGAGAAGGTGGCGGTGGTACGCCTACAGTTGCTGGACTTGGCTCGCAGTTGGTGGGCAGCACAAGCCATGGGATTGGTGGCACCCATTGCTTGGGCGGTGTTTAGAGAAAGATTCCAGACGAAGTATTTCGATGCTGTAGCCCGGTACGACCTACAGACGAGATTCATCAACTTGAAACAAGGAGGCAGAACGGTCGACAGTTATGCATCTGAGTTTTCTAGACTCAGTAGGTTTGCCCCCACCTTGGTGGCAACCGAGTTTGATAGGGCCCAGCAGTCCCAGCAGGGACTGCATTTGGAGATCTTGTTGGCAGTTGAACAGTTCGAGCACCAGACGTTCGATGCAGTGTTGAGAGCAACTAGGAGGCATGAGTATACCTCTCAGAGGATCGTGGACAGGACCGGAGGTAGGAAGCGGTCCCACAGTCAGATGCACCAATCATCAGCTCTAGCCCCGGCAGCTAGGAGTTTGACCATTGGAACTCCGAGGCGGGCGGCCTCAGCAACTTCGGTTTACCATTCAACCCTGACGTACCCGCAGCAGCAGAAGCAGAAGCAGACTTTCGCGATGGGATGTTCTCATTGTGGGAAGCCAGGCCATGTAGTGGCGGATTGTCGTAGGGCGCAAGGATTGTGCCTGGCTTGTGGAGCGGCAGATCATAAGATAGGAGCCTGTCCGAATAGGGGTAGTTCATCCTCTTCCAACCTAACCAGCCCATCGGTTAGGGGACCAGCACCTATGCAGCAGCAGTACTCGAGGCCCTTGTTGCCTTATGCCCAAGCGTTTCATCAGCAGAACCAGCAGCAGTATACCCAAGCCCAAGTACAAAGTAGGCAGAGAGGTTTCCAGCAGAGGGGACCCGCAGCTAGAGGATAAGGTCAGGCCATGATGATGACTATGGAAGAAGAAGTTGTACCAGGTGAGGTAGTGGCAGTTACTATTCTCGTCAACTCCTCTCCAACATTGGTATTATTTGATTCTGGTGCATCGTATTCATTCATGTCTACACCATTCGCGATACCGATAGGATTGGAGCCCTAGTCATTATCAGTGAGGCTTAATATACTTACTGGTAATGGTCTTGTGGGAGTAGATCGAGTATTTTCCTCGTGTCGGATTGTAGTTAGCGGTAGAGAGTTCCCCGCTAGATTTATAGAATTTCCTATGGCAGACTATGATGTAGTCTTACGCATGGATTGGTTGAGGAACCAGTATGCTAGGATAGACTGCCATATTGGCAGGGTTATTTTTAGTATCCCAGGCGAGCCAGAGTTTTCATTTTCTAGTGGCGCAGTGGAACCATCATCCCCAGTATTACGGATGGCAGTAGCAGCAGTACAGTTACCCAGGATAGTTGAAGAATTCCTAAATGTCTTCCCAGAGGAACTTCCAGAAATGCCGCCAGAGCGGGAGATCGAGTTCATAATAGACTTGATCCCCGGGACAGCGCCAGTATCAGAGCGAGTCTACAGGATGGCGCCTTCGGAGTTAGAGATTTTGTACAAGATGATTGAAGAACTCAGGAACAAGGGATTTATTCGTGCAAGTGGGTCGCCTTGGGGAGCCCCGATGCTTCTTGTGAAAAGAAGGATGGCACGTCCTGGTTATGTGTAGATCATCGTACCTTGAACTCAGTGACAATCAAGAACAAATACCCTCTCCCAAGGATAGATGACTTGTTTGATCAACTCAGAGGGGCTTCAGTGTTCTCGAAGATAGACTTGCGGTCAGGATACCACCAGATCAGAGTCAGAGAGCAGGACATCCCAAAGACAGCTTTTCGATCTAGGTATGGGCATTGGGAGTTCCTTGTTATGCCATTTGGAGCGACCAATGCGCCAGCCTTATTCATGGACCTCATGAATCGCATTTTCATGCCATACTTGGATCAGTTCGTGATCGTGTTCCTAGATGATATCTTGGTCTACAGCAAGAGCAAAGCAGAGCATGAGCAGCATCTCAGAATCGTCCTTCAGACGCTTAGAGAGCATCAGTTGTACGCCAAGTTCAGCAAATACGAGTTCTGGGTCGATCGTATTTTGTACTTGGGTCACATCATTACCCGAGGAGGAGTGGAAGTAGATCCCCAGAAGATTATGGCTATCGAGACATGGCCAGTACCAAGTTCAGCGGCAGAAGTTCGTAGCTTCCTTGGATTAGCCGGTTATTATCGGCGATTCGTTTCAAATTTTGTGAGAATTTCAGCGCCGATGACCCAGTTGACCCGCAAGGATGTGCAGTTCGCTTGGACAGCGGAGTGCCAGGAGTTATTTGAGAAGTTGAAGCGAGGTTTGATAACGGCTCCCATTCTCACACTTCCAGACAGGACCGGAGGATTCGCAGTTTATTGCGAAGCTTCAGGCAGAGGATTGGGGTGTGGTTTGATGCAGCATAGAATGGTAATATCTTGTGCATCACGTCAACTTCGTGATCATGAGAAGAATTACCCGTCCTACGACTTGGAACTGGCAGTAGTAGTGATTGCACTTAAGTTATGGAGGCACTACTTGTATGGAGATAGAGTGGAGATATTTACGGATCACAAGAGCCTGAAGTATGTTTTTATCCAGAAGGACCTTAATGTGCGGCAGCGAAGATGGCTTGAGCTACTGGTGGACTACGATGTGGACTTGCAGTATCACCCAGGGAAGGCCAACGTTGTGGCGGATGCATTGAGTAGGAGAGCCAAAATTTATTTCCTAACGGTGCAGCTAGAGTTATTGGCAGATCTTCAGAAGATGGGAATTGAAGTGGTTCTTCCTACCAACGTGGCGTTGATGGCCAGTCTACAGGTTCAGTCCAGCATAGTTGAGAGGATCCGGATGGCGTAGTCTATAGATTCCAAGATTCAGCGACTCAGAGCAGAGTGTGAAGCCGGAAGAAGGCCAGAGTTGTGCATTCATGAAGATGGTACACTTCGGCACGACACTCGTCTTTGTGTGCCCAGTGGAGATATCAGACAGAAAGTTATGGCAGAAGCTCACAGTTCACAGTATTCTATTCATCCCGGTGGTACGAAGATATACCGTAATATTCGTCAGCATTTCTGGTGGAATGGTATAAAGAGGGAGATAGCCCGGTTTGTCTCTCGGTGTTTAGTTTGCCAGCAGGTTAAAGCTGAACATCAGAGGCCCGCTGGACTATTTCATCCCTTGCCGATTCCAGAATGGAAGTAGGAGCATGTGACCATGGATTTTGTGACTGGATTGCCTAGATCCCCAGCTGGTTGAGATGTTGTTTGGATTATAGTTGACCGGCTCACGAAAGTGGCTCATTTTCTCCCATTCAAAGTGGGGCAGTCCATGGCTCAGTTAGCAGAAATGTACCTCAGGCAGATTGTTAGGCTTCACGGAGTGCCCGTCAGTATCACCTCGGACCGAAATTCAAGGTTTACATCACACTTTTGGCGTAGCCTACAAGAGAGTTTGGGAACTCGTCTCCAGTTCAGTTCAGCATATCATCCGCAGACAGATGGCCAGTCAGAACGCACCATCCAGACTCTTGAAGACATGTTGAGATCTTGTACGCTTGACTTCGGAGGTTCATGGGAAGATCACCTGCACCTGGTGGAGTTCTCGTACAATAATAGTTTCCAAGCCAGTATTCAGATGGCTCCGTTCGAGGCACTGTATGGAAAGAAGTACAGATCCCCGTTAGCATGGGACGATGTCGGAGAGAGGCAGATGCTCGGTCTAGAAATGACTGCCCAGACAGTTGAAGTGGTCAGAAGAGTCAGGGATCATCTTTGAGTTGCCCATGATCGCCAGCGGCATTGGACCGATACTCATCGGCGACCCTTAGAATTTTCTATCGGCGACCATGTATTCCTTAGGATATCGCCTAACCGCGGCGTCATTCGCTTTGGCGTGCGGGGAAAGCTTAGTCCTAGGTATATAGGGCCTTTCGATATCCTGGAGCGAGTAGGAGATGCATCCTATCGTCTCGCTCTTCCGCCGTCGCTAAGTGAGGTACATGATGTATTCTATGTGTCCCAATTACGACGGTACATTCCGGACCCGAGCCATATCCTGGACCATTCGGAATTGGTTGTTGGTACCAACCTTTCGTATGAGGAGAAGTCCGTGTCTATTTTGGACCGGAGGGAAAAGATACTCAAGAACAAGACTATTAGTTTAGTCCGTGTTGCTTGGGGTCATAACTCTCTAGGTGAGTCAACGTGAGAGCGTGAGGATGATATCCGATCGCGATATCCCTATCTGTTTGACTCGTAAGGTATAATGTCTTCCTTATGCCTTATGCATTTCATTCCTTGATTGCATGTATGATTGTATGATTAAGTTGCTTAGTGTAGTTGTTGGTGCTTAGTGTAGCTTGCTGTGGCAGTCTCTAGCTCCTTGATTAAATTTTGAGGACGAAATTCTTTTAAGGTGAGTAGAGTTGTCACCCCCATTTCCTGTATTTCGTATTTATACTCGTAGTCGAATTTTGGCCTGTATTTTTATTTTTCTCGACTTGTGAAATTTTAGATTTTCTCGTATTTTGGGTTTCGACTCGGCTCGGTTTTAGTTGGTTTGATTTGGTTTGACTTGATTTTAACCCCATGGAACACTTTAGCCTATGCTCCACCCTCATTCCACCACAACCCACCCTCATTAATATATCCACCAACATTCTCTCTTCTCATTACTTTTCCATTAATTTCTCAATCTTCTTCTTCCTCCTTCCTCCAACAACACCATAGGCAAGTGCACCTTGCCACCAAATAAGTACCATATTTTATTTGTCTATTAGCTAGATTAGGCCATGGAGAACAACATTAGAACTTGGCATTTTGTGATTTGGAGTCTCCATTGTTCTAGATCTAAGTTTTCCCTATTTTTGGATTTACATGGTTTTGATCTATTTAAGTTAGATTTTTGTGGGTTTTGACGTTCCTATGTTGGAGAGAATCGAATTTCACCCAAGACAGAACTTCACAAATCCGGATTTGGAGTTGTGATGACCAAGTTGTGGTATTTTGAAGTTTTTGAAGCCATTGTTGTTCTTCCCCTCAGCTTGAGGAAGGAGAAGACCCCTCCAGCCGCGTTGTTTAGCGCCGGACTGCTCCCCGCGCCGTGCTCTTTAGCGCTGGTTGCTCCCCCGCGCTGCCCTCGCCCGCACACGCTAACTTGCGCTTGCTGGCCTGCGCCCGAGTGCGCCATCGGCCCCCAGTGCCATCGGCCCCCTGCGCCATCGGCCCCCTGCGCCATTGGCCCCTGCACCATCGGCCCCAGCGCCATTGGCCCCTGCGCCATCGGCCCACTGCGCCATTGGCCCCTGCGCCATCGGCCCCCTGCGCCAATGGCCCCTGCACCATCGGCCCCCTGCGCCATTGGCCCCTGCGCCATCGGACCCTGCGCCATCGGCCCCCAGTGCCATTGGCCCCTGTGCCATCGGCCCCCCGTGCCATTGGCCCCTGCGACATCGGTCCCTTGCGCCATTGGCCCCTGCGCCCTCGGCCCCCGGCGCATTGGCCCCTGCGCACTTGGCCGCGCCCTTGGGCTGCCCCTTGACCTAGCACACCTTGTCCCTTGGCATCCCTTGGTCCTTGTCTTCTCTTGTTGAATTGTGTTTTTCTGAGATTTCTTGCCCACAGCACGACTTGACTTGACCCGGCACACCTTGACACGATTTTTCTGTATTTTTAATTTATGGCTAGCATTCTCAGATTTTGACAGTAACTTGTTGGGTGCTTGTAACTTGTGGCTTTTAACTTATAACCTGCGACCTGTAATTAATCCCCTGTAACTTGATAGCTTGGTAGTGGGCCGCCGTGGCGCTCTCCTGACTTGACTTGACTTGACTTGATAACCTGATAACTTAACTTGACTTGCCCCTGACACCGTGGGTGTTCTTTCTTGTTGCATGTGCAATCTACTTGTCTTGTCCTGCATCATGTCTAGGACGTGACTCCCTGGGTACCACGGCCAGGGATTCACACTAAATATGGATTAGGCTAATGATTAGATCAAACTATAGTTCATAGAAAATTTCTCGTCACAGGCAATCTCGTTATTTGGGCGCTTTAATGGACTTGTAGCTTGCCGACGAGTAGAGCACATTTCCAGCACACTATCATGTGTTGCACCTCTAAGTCACCTAAGGGTATATCGTCTCCTGGGCGATGTACCCAACCACTCTCAACCCGCGAAAGGATAACTAGATAGTCTGCAGGGCTTGGGACTGGGAATTTCTCATTGCATCTTGTTAGTAATTGGGCTTGTGATAACCCTAGTTAGTTAAAGTAGTAAGCCGTAGTAATTGCTTGGCCGCTTGTGAATGGATGTTGTCTAGCCCTGTCTATGTCTTATTTAGTCCCAGTACCTGGTCCCCCCTGAACATGATTGTTTTACTTATCTTTAACAATAAATGGGTAGAGACAAGGTGCCATTCAGGCGAAGGGTTACGACCCCGGTCCTTGTTTGGTTTACGGGTTGTAACCTGGCTTTCGGAATGGTTCCATGTCCCTAGCCGTTTATTGTCTTGTTGTACTCTTATTTACTAGTACTTTCTTCCATTTTCTTATGTTCTGATATGCTGGCTTTGTTCTTATTTCGTGGCCTCCTTTGTGGCACTTGCTCTTTCTGGGGTTTGACCCAGCTGGTTTTGTGTGGCCAGATTTCGGAGCAGTACCCGAGGATCTACCGAACCTCCAGCCCGATGGTGGCGACTAGAAGGAACCCGGACTATGAGTGGGTTTTCTATTTTGTTTCGCTCACTCTATTGTGAATTTATTCTTTTGAGGCGTTTAGCCGACGAGCACCTGTTAGCTCGATGCACATTTACTCACTGTCTGCCTAAGGGCGCTGTAACATGATTAACAAATCCTAGGGTTGATCATGTATGACTAAGCACTTGCTAGTCCTCGCATTTTGTACGACTAGCTTCATGATCAACTGAATATGTAATATTTGGGACGCCTTTTATTGTATATTTGGTGATTTAACATCTTGTAATTATATTATTTGTTTCAGATTGAGACAATAGGCTTGACCTTAAGAGACCGTTGGCTTGTAGTAAACCCTCATATCTAGACAGTCGTGACCGTATAGCGAGGTGGATTTCATTTTAATATACGTAGCTGGCTATGTACGCCCCCGCTCTCCAGTATTCTGGTTCTGGGGCGTGACAGTTTGCGTATGCTTTCTTGCTCCTTATTTATTTCTGCATTTACTCTAATTATTTTTAGCTTGTGAAAGAGTTTAATTTTTAATTGGCTATTATCGCTATAAACTCTATTCACCCTCTTTAGAGTTGCCATCTGTTCTTCAATTGGTATCAGAGCTCTGTTCTCTCAACAAGGACTAACATCCTAGAGCTGATCTATGGCAACCACACAATCCTTGATTTCCAATCACGGTGAAGGGCAGTCCACTCATAGGCCTCCCCTATTTGATGGAACTAACTACACATATTGGAAAACAAGGATGAGCTTTTATCTCAAGTCGCTAGACTTTGACCTGTGGACTATCGTCACTGACTGTTATAAAAAGCCTGCCAGAATAGTTGTCAATGGTGATCTCGTTGAAAAATCACATGACAAATATTTTGACGAGGAAAAGAAACAGGCAAGTCTAGACGCGAGAGCTATTAATGCTTTATTCTGTGCTATAGACAGGAATGAGTTCAACAGGGTATCTACGTGCACCACATCTCACGAAGTATGGAGACTTCTAGAAGTGACGCATGAAGGAACCACCCAAGTCAAGGAATCAAAGATAAGCCGTCTCACTCAAGAATATGAGGCTTTCAAGATGAAGCCAAATAAGACGATCACGCAAATGTTCACAAGATTCCTCGACATCATTAACCCCTTGTCTTCGCTCGGCAAACAATATTCAAATCACGAGAAGATTCGCAAGCTACTTAGGAGGCTACCAAAGATTTGGAACACTAAGGTGACAGCCATCATATAAGGAAATGATCTCACAACCATGTCCATGGAGACCTTGATGGGAAAGCTGATGACTGATGAGCTTGACCTCAAGGACTTCGAAGAGCCTGCTCCTAAGGCTAAGGAGATCGCACTCAAAGCTCACCGACGGAGGGCTGACCCCGAAGAGACGGATGACGAGAACTCAGAAGGTGATGATCAAGCTCTCCTTGTCCGCAACTTCAAGAAATTTCTTCGCTTCAACCGAAGAAAGAAGGAACCACAAGAAGACGACGAAGAAGAGCCAACCTGCTACGGTTGCAAGAAGACAGGACACGTCCGAAAAGACTGTCCATTCTTAAAGAAGAGCAACCGCTATGAGAAACCTTACAAGAAGACTTCCTCAAAGAAATATGCCAACATGAGCATTTGGCATGAAAGTAAAGCTAGTGACTCCGAGGAAGAAAAGGACTCTCCTCAAGATACTGCTAATGTGTGCCTAATGGAAACATCCGACAAGGTATAAAACGAAACTCTTGATGACTTCACTTTTTATAAACTTGGCGATGCTTTCACCGATTTGCTTAATGATCACAAAAATGTCATTGGTAAATACAAACATGCCAAGGACAAGATCAAAAGTCATGAAGTCGAAATTCAAAGACTTTCTTTACTGCTTGATAACATTAGAGACACTTCACCCATAGATGTAACAGATGAGGTATCTAAGCTTAAAATAAGCGTACATGATGCTGAAGCACGCATTGAACATCAAACACAAGAAATCACAACACTCAACACGGAGCTTGTAGAAGAAAAGAGTAGACACAAGATTTCTATTACTAAGATGCATGGTTAGAATGCTAAGATTACTGAACTGCAAGCTGTCTCTAAGAAACTAGTGACTAAATTAGGAAAACAGGTTTGTAGAAGCATGGAAAATACTAAAGAAAATGACTCATGCGGCCAAAGAACCCCATGCGGCTCAGAAAGTCCATGCGGCTCGGAGAGTCATGCGGCATAAGGGGCTATGCGGTCCAAGACGTCCCATACGGCTCAGAAAGATACGTGGCAGGACAGCCCTCTCCTTTGCCCTCTCGCATTAATTGCTTGACGGCTGACAACTCTGAAAAAGTGACAGCCCTGACACAGAAAGAAGTAATTATGACTCTGTCATGATGATGAATCTCTAGGAAAGAGAAAAGAGATCTCTGACACAAATCCCCCGAGGGCCATAAAAAATGCCACATGGCCTTGCCACATGGGCGTTCGTATGCGGCTCACTTCTCATGCGGTTCAGAGTGAATCCGCCCTATGCGGCTCAGGCCGAGAAAGCCTCATGCGGCTCAAGCAAAGCACTTCTCATGCGGTTCAGAGTGAATCCATCCTATGCGGCTCAGGCCGAGAAAGCCTCATGCGGCTCGAGCAAAGGCTTCTCATGCGGTTCAGAGTGAATCCGTCCTATGCGGCTCAGGCCGAGGAAGCCTCATGCGGCTCAAGTAAAAATTTCTCATGCAGTTCAAGGGGATCATCTCCATGCGGCTCGGGTGGATGTATCCCTATGCGGCTCACAATGATTGCCTTCCTGTGGTTCAAAGGCTCAAGGGAGGGCCACTACCCAGACAGCCCTGACACTTGGCCTTAACCCTATGCGGCCCAAAGTCATATGCGGCTCACTCGTCATATGGTTTAGATTCCCCAGTGGCTCCTAGGACACGTGTCCTAAACCGATTAATTTCTCGGATATATGACCATCAAAGATTGGGTCAAATCCCAATAATCTGGGACACGTGGCAGGAGAATAAATTTAATTTATTCGTAGACATCAGAAGATCATTATGAGGAAGATTTATTCCAATCAGTATTAATTGCTAATAGGATTCGGTGTAATCTACACTCGATGGCTCGGATTCGTCACAATCAAAAC
Organism: Iris pallida; assembly: GCA_029216955.1. NCBI lineage: Eukaryota > Viridiplantae > Streptophyta > Magnoliopsida > Asparagales > Iridaceae > Iris > Iris pallida. The sequence continues at coordinate 11,309,344 of JANAVB010007798.1, forward strand.
TGAACGGCCTGGATTGACCAATCTACGGGCCGCCGCCATCTCCAAGAGCTAATCATTGGCACCCTAGTGATGACATCCCACTATTATAAATAGCAAGGTGACATTCCCTTGTAAAAAAAAAGATAGACAATATCAGAGAAAAATACGCATATACAGAGAGACTCCCCAATAGTCAGAGAGAAAATACACAGAGAGAGAGAGAAGCCAGAAGAGCAACAGAGGAGCAAGAACAGCATTTCTTCATCAACGCCAACCATCTTTTCACAAGGAGCCAAGGCCGCATACCGATCGTCCAAGGAGTAAGACAGGGCTGCCGTCGCCTTCCCGAGCCTCTATCGTCACCCCCAGAATCTAAAATAAACAATTGTACTTAGATTGATGTACCTAGGTTTTTCTCCCTAGGCTTTCTTTGTACAAGCGAGTTTGTAACGTGAAGTAAAAGTCCGGTCCTCCGATAATTGTTCTGTTCTTTTATATTTCATGGCAAACACGATGGCGACTCTGCTGGGGACTAACTTCTCCACGGCTGAGGAGTTGGTGACGCAATCGGATGCAGCCAAGCTTGGCTCCACGCAACAAAAGATGGTCGCCCGGTTCGACCAACAGGCGTTCGAAGAAATGCTCTCCGACAAGAGCACTGGCCCGGTCTAGAAGCGAGCCCGCACAAAGAAGGCCCGTAAGGAGTGGAGACCCCAATCCTTCGTTCCTACTGAAGCTCTTGCGGAGACACCCTCTGTGGTTCAAGACGGCGAGCAAGATTCTCCTGCGGCCCCACTTCAGATCGTAGACGACTCTGCTGTCCCCAAGTCCGGCAGAAGAAAACACTATGATGCTGGACTTGCAGGGGCAAAGAGAAACTCTACGAGATCTGAGCCGCATAAGGGTACTTGCCGCAGGGAGAAAGCTCATGCGGCTACATCCGTCGACCGTATAAAGAAAGCCCATGCGGCCACATCTGTCAGCCGCATAGCTTATACGGCTACAGCTGCCAACCACATGAATGAAACACATGCGGCTAAGAAAGTCAATCGCTTGTAGAAAACCCATGCGGCCACAATTACCGACCGCATGCGGCCAGCCTGCACGGTCGTGGCTCCTAGCCGCACAAAAATAATTCATCCGACGGCAGAAGACAACCGCATGCAGATAGCCTGCACGGTACCCAACTCTAGTCGCATAGCTTCCGTTTCACGCTTCTCTCGATCAGTCTTCGACCGTCTCTCATGCGGTCCTGACCCTGATGGTTCTCTGGATGATAAGCCAGACTCTGTGGTGTTCAACTTGGACTCCTCCTATTACGCACCCGCAAGTGCTAAAAGGAGGAAGTCTAGGGCAGCGCGGGCTCATCAGGCCCAGTCAGCTGTCCCAACCTCTGACTATCGGGGCGTCCCGTTGACTATCACGCGGGCCTCGGATGGGAAGTTGTATACAACCGCTCGTCCAGCCCCCGGCGGCAAACGGACAGAGTGGTTCCTCTGACCTGCGGGAGGCGATCCTCCATAAACGCAAGGAAAGAGGAGGAGTGTCGGCGTGCAAAGAGTCCTCGCTTGGACATCGTTGTACCCAAATCATCGTCAACTGCTGTTGCAACAACGCGGCAGTGACGGAAGATTGGCCGTCTGTCTTCCAAAGACTACAGCATCCGAGCTCAGAAGATGAGGCACCTCCTGTTGTCTCCTGCAATTCCGCTCAGAAGGTCCCCGCCGAAGGGAGAGGGAAAAAGACAAGTATCTCCAGTCCCAAGATATCAACCACTACAGCTAAGAAACTATCGTCTAAACGGTTGTCCTCCATCGGATTATTCCAACACACCCGTTCGAAGACGAAATCTGCCGCGATGGGAAATTCATCATCCACATCGCTGGAGGTTGAGGGAACTGGGGGTAGCACTCCTCCGAACATCCGCAACAATCCGATATTTCAAGGAGCCGAGCCCGGACAAACAACTCTCCCATCAGTTACAACAGACGCTGATGTCCCCGAGGACATCCGTAACTCTCAAAACGAAGCAAGCTCTGAAGCTGGGGATACCGTTCCCTCCGAGTCCGAGCCCGAAGAGAACGTTCCCACCTATCCCGATGACTTCTCGGTGCATGGGTACGACTCGGAGGGCACATCCTCCACCGTTCCTTCCATCACTCCTCATGTAAGGACGATTTTTAAGACAGACAGCAATCAAGGTGGTTCCAATGATCGCCAGTGCATCGACAATCTCGAAGCCATATTACTTGCTTTGGTCAAGTCTGTAGACGAGATTAAAGCGGCCCTGCCAACTCTGCAAGGAGGAACGCCTGATCAAACAAGCACAGGCCTCGCGGTCAATGTGGACTCGAACTCAGCGGCACCAAACCCGAGCAATAATCCTCCCGAAATAACAGCCCCTACCGCGACAGATAAGACCCGAGAAGTAAGAAGAGAGGTCCAGGAGCTCCGAGCCATGTTCCATGAAAACGCTCAAGATCTCAGAATACGGCAACCATACCCTGCTGAATGGAGGGATGTTCCGTTCCCACCAAGATATAAGCCGTTCAATATCAACCCGTATGATGGCAAGACCTCAGCAAGTCGGTACATCACTTACTTCGAGGTCACCACCGACCATCTGCCCCATGATGATGCTATCCTCACACGGTTATTCATTGGGGCATTGGAAGGAGTCGCCTTCGATTGGTACCGCAATCTGCCGGACAACTGCATCCACTCCTTCACCGGCTTCAAGTGCCTATTCTTGGAGCAATTCTACAAAGTAGGACAGGACGTCACTATGTCCACTCTCATGGACGTCGTCCAAGGGGAGAAGGAGTTGACAAGGAACTACATCGAGCGGATCCGCCAGACCGCCATGAAGCTGCCCTCCGGAAATCCAGATTCATCATTAATTAAAATTTGTCAAAAGAGACTGCTTCCAACGATCAGTCTCTGGATGGGCGAAAGTCAATTCAAAGATTGGAAGGCATTCATCATCAGCGCCACAAGCACCGAAGAACGACTGAAGAAGGCTCGCCAACTGAGATTGCACATCTCGGAAGGAGAAAGCAAGGGCAAGTGTCCCAACAACGATAATGGGAGTAACCCCTCCAACAATCGGGATAGCAAGGAAAAGCAGGCTATGGTGGCCGATACAGCACAAAAACCTGAGCCGAAGCCCGTAGACAAACAATGGCCTCAAGTCACTTACTCTTTTGAAGACGGCCACGTCAAGCCTATCTTGGACATGCTCATACAAGGAGATAGAATTCAGCTTCCTCCACCAAGACGGGAGCCTCGGTCGGCTGATCTGGAGAACCCAAAGTTCTGCCATTACCACCGTTATGTACACCACGCTACACACGACTGCTACTAACTGAAACGGTACATCCAAAGCCTCATCGATTCGAACGCTCTGGCCATCGATTTCGAGGAGGTAACCGTGGCGGCCAATATGGTGTCCGTACAATTCGACAGCTTCCCTCCGACAGAGACTCAAGACGGGGTGGTCCCCGTCCCTCTGGCGACAATAGACATTACCAATCTTCTACCTCCCCGAGATCAGGCTGCCGGTCTAGTACCCCTCACCACATCACGAGGGGAGGTCATGTGGATCCATCCAGACTTGGTGTCAGAAGTGACTCGGCCCACACCATCTTCCACCGACAAAAAAAAAGTGGAAAAGTCAGGACCTGTCGCACAATCTCGGCAGATAACAAGGAAGCTAAAGCCGTCGTCACGCGATCCGGAGCACAATCCCAACCTATGGTTGACAATCCAGCCGAAAATCATCAACCCACTACAACTGACGCTCCGGGACCGGCTCAGCCTTCGACGACCGACAAGCCTAGGCCGAGGGAGACTCGCTTCGACAAATCCCTCCGAAAAGAGGCAGCCCAAGGACTAGAGAGGTCCTACAACTTTGACATCTTAGCACAATTGGCTAACACACCAGCCAAGTTGTCACTGTACGAACTCCTAAGGCTCTCCAAGGACGTTCGTATTGCATTAAGCGAAGCACTCCAAAAGGCCGATGTCTATCTGGCTCAATCCAACCTCACCGGGGAGGACTCACCCATGGATCTCCAAGACAGTGCCTGCACTGGAGCAATACCCAACACCGTCTTCACTCCGCATGACATGCTCATCAAAACCAACCTACATGATCGCCCGCTATACTACACAGGATACATCGGCGACGTAAAGGTGGATCGGATGCACATTGATCCTGGCTCTTCCATAAGCATCATCCCGAAGGGGCTGCTACATCATCTCCGCATCCCAATGCATCGTCTGACACCAACAAACACCGCCATCAGCGGTTTCAATTCGGGCATGAGCTACCCTATTGGGAAGATTCGTCTGAAGTGTCAGATTGGCGATCTCTAATCTGAAGTCACCTGCTATGTCTTAGATGCGGACACTTCTTACAACATCCTCTTGGGGCGCCCATGGATACACGATTACATGATCGTGCCTTCCACGCTACACCAGTGCTTCAAATATGTCGACAAACACGGCTTCGTGAAGACAGAATTTGCTGATATCGATCCCTTCAAAGGGGTCGAATCTTACTACTCAGACTCCTACCTATACGAAAAGTCGAAGAGACTCCTTGATGAAGGAAATGAACAAGCTGGTACTGAAACGGCCGCGGGATCAGAAGGACCCCTGACGATCCACCTCCAAGCTCGCAAACCAGGCAAGTCCGCACTCCTTACCGCCACTCTACGGAAGGACGCGATCAGCCTCTCAGCGCTGGAAGAGCAGATGATAATCCGTCTGCCAAGGTCCGGCCAAGTGCCGAGACCCACAACGGGGCCACTGACAATCAGACTGCCAAGAGTCAGTCAACCCCAAACAGGGAAGCTCAACCCCTCCGACAAGCCGCTGACGATACGCCTTCCCAAGAAGGATCGCCACCCCGATGCAAGGTCGGACACTTCTAGCGAACCAGCCACTCCTCGTTCCACCTCAAGTGCCAAACTAGGGGTCGCTAGTCTACCAACAACTCCATGCTCTGCTCCCTCAGCTGAACCTCTGACAATCAAGCTGCCCAGGGCGTCCTCTCAGTCTTCATTTACACAGGGGGTAGCCGAAGAGGAACCGGAGCTAGCCAAGTATGTGGCTGCCCACACTGATGTTCCCTCCGCTGATGATGTAATCCCCCTAGAAAAGATACCTTACTTCATCAATAAAGGGTTACCTTTGAACTACACCGAGCTCAATAAGCTATGTATAATGTATGCTATGGAACACGGTATAGGCACTCACCTACACACACAAGTGACGAATGTGTACACCGCGATCCAGCTTACTCCAGTAGAAGACGCTCACCGAATAATCGAGGGAAGAGACCATCCAATCATCTTCGGCCGGAAGGACGACCCGCATCCCTTCACCATAGAGGAAGCCGACCTCGGGACAGATGCCGGGAGACTGCCTCTGTATCTGTATAGCCCACAATTCAAATATCTCAGGCAGAAACAGGGATATGATCTGGAGACGACGCCAGGTTTGAACTACGGTATTGGGCGACGATTACCTTTGAAGCCGCCGGTCCCGGCGGGCAAACCACGAGACTACTATAGCAAAACTCGGTACGGGTTGGGGTATGTAATGCCTACTACGACCCCTGAAAGTTCAGATGAAGAATGCGATTGGCAGTCACATTCAACCGGATCACCAACTTCAGACTCAGATACTAGCATCGGAGGTGTGTTCAGACAAATCATGTCAGTCAACATGGCATTCGCCGACGCTTACGAAGAAGACGAAGACATCCCCAAAATCCTCGAACTAGAGCCGTGGGCCCAGCAATTAGATACACAATGGGAAAAGCGGTTCGAACTGAGAGAACCTCCTACTGAAGATGAGGTTATAAAAGTTGACCTCGGCAGCGAATCTTCTCCAAAATCGATTTTCGTCAGTAAAAGCCTAACAGACGAAGAACAAGAGTCGCTGCTAGAACTCGTCAGAGAGTACATTGATGTGTTCGCCTAGAGCTATGAAGATATGCCAGGGTTAAACCCCGATGTTGCTCTTCACAAACTCAACATTCGACCAGATGCGAAGCCAGTCAAGCAACAACAGCGACGCTTCCGCCCAGGCATCATGGACGCGATCGAAGCCGAAGTCAACAAACTGATAGCTAGCGGCTTCATTCGTGAGGAACAACATCCCGATTGGGTCGCCAATATAGTACCCGTCCTCAAGAAGAATGGGAAGATTCGAATCTGCATCGACTTCCGCAACCTGAACAAGGCGTGCCCCAAAGATAAATTCCTCCTTCCTATCACGGATATCATGATCGACAATACCTGCAGCTTTGAACATATGTCATTCATGGATGGCTCCTCGGGGTACAACCAAATCAAAATGTCTCCTGATGATGAAAAACATACATCCTTCCGAACGCCAATTGGCACGTACTGCTACACAGTCATGCCTTTCGGTTTAAAGAATGCTGGCGCCACATATCAAAGAGCCATGAGCATCATCTTCAGAGACCACTTACGTAAGACAGTGGAGTGCTATGTTGACGACATAGCCGTTAAGAGTCGCTACAAGGGAGAAAATCTGCAGGATCTAAAGACGGTATTCGACCTAATGCAAGCTCACAATTTGAAAATGAACCCTACGAAGTCCTTTCTGGGTGTATCCAGCGGGAAGTTCCTTGGCTTCATCATCACGGCACAAGGTATCCATGTAGACCCTGAGAAGACAAAAGCAATTATGGAGATGGGCCCCCCGAGAAATCTTTGCGAACTCAGAGTCCTCCAAGGGAGGCTAGCTTACATCAGAAGGTTCATTTCCAACCTCTCCGGGCGATGCCGACCATTCACGCATCTCATGAAGAAAGGAGTCTCATTCGTATGGGACGAGGAATGCCAGCGTGCTTTCGACAGCATCAAAGAATATTTGTCAAATCCTCCAGTTTTGGTGGCCCCGGTTCCGAGAAAACCATTTATGCTCTATGTACGAGCAATGGAACACTCCCTCAGGGCTCTGTTGGCACAAAACAACGACGCAGGCCATGAGCAGGCCATATATTACCTCAGCCGAATGATGATTGGGCCAGAGCACCGATACACCGCTGTGGAGAAGGAATGCCTCGCCCTGGTGTTCGTCATTCAAAAAATGCGACACTATGTCACGGGACAAACGATACATGTGATTTCGCGAGTCAACCCTCTCAGGGTCCTCATGACTAAACCAGGGGCACTCAGCTCTCGCCTTGCTACATGGGCAATATTGTTGTCCCCTTATCATATGATCTTCGTCCCATAAAAGGCAATCAAAGGTCAAGCCTTGGCAGACTTCTTTGCAGCCCACCCAGGCTCGGAGCCCTCCAGAATATATGAAGAGATCCCAGATGAGGTCGCCGACTCGCATGCAACCTCTCACGATGATATATGGCGAATGTTCTTCGACGGTGCTTCGAGGACCGGACCTAAAGGCAATATAGTCGTCGGAGTCGGGGTAGTGCTGATCTCCCCTTCCGGATTGGTGATTAACCGCGCTTATTCCCTCACCGAGCCCTGCTCTAACAATGTGGCCGAGTACAATGCTCTGGTCATTGGCCTCCAACTTGTAAGAGAGTTGGGGGTAGAATACCTTGAAGTATACGGCGATTCCCATCTAATCGTCAATCAGATCCGGGGCTCATACGAAGTCCGCCACGAAGACATGATCCTTTATCACCAAATAGCGATTGACATCATCTCGTCGTTCGAGGGGTTCTTCATCGAACATGTCCCCAGACTCCGAAATATCGAAGCTGATGCCTTAGCTGGTTTTGCCGCTTCCCTAGCAGTTCCGAATTATGATCGCCAATCGGTGGATGTTATAGGCCACGAACCGGTCTGTCCCAAGAACAATGTGCAATTTGTGGTGAGTTATTCCGCACAGACGATCGATGATGCCCCAGATTGGAGACAACCATTCATCGACTTCGTCGTCTACAACATCCTGCCTAAAAACCCAAAGGAAGCTACCTCCATTAGACGGCGTTCTCTCAGATTCTTCTACGATACAGAGACGAAAATGCTGTATCGCCGCTCCTACGACGGATTACTGCTCCGGTGCTTGTCGAACGCAGAAGCCAAAGAAACCGTACGACAAGCTCATGACGGTGTCTGCGGGGCCCACCAGCCCGGCCCAAAACTGCAATACCGCCTTCGCCGAATGGGCTAATATTGGCCCATAATGGTGGCAGATGTGATAGATTATGCTAGAAAATACAAAGCCTGCCAAATCCACGCAGACTTCATTCACCAACCATCCGAGTTTCTATATCCGACAGTGGCGTCCTGGCCATTCGAAGCATGAGGAATGGATATCATTGGTCCAATCGCCCCTCCTTCTTCCCGAGGACATCGCTTCATACTTGCGATCACTGGTTACTTCTCCAAATGGGCGGAAGCTGTCCCACTCGTAGAAGTTAAGAATTCAAACATGATCAGCTTCCTTAAGCATCACATCATCTACCGCTTTGGACTGCCCCGAAGTATCATCCATGATAATGGTCTGCAGTTTGTAAGCCACGCATTCTATCGGTTTTGTGATATGCACCGTATTCAGAATGTCGCTTCGACACCATACAACCCGGCAGTAAACGGGTTGGCAGAGGCGTTCAACAAAAAAATCATCAAACTTCTCAAGAAATTTGTCTCCTCCAACAAACGCGACTGGAACGAAAAGCTCGGCGAATGCTTATGGGCTTATCATACCAGAGTTTGAACAGCCACCGGGAATACACCATTCTCCCTGGTGTACGGGAGTGAGGCAGTCCTCCCATTGGAGACTCAAATCCCCTCACTACGTGTCGCCCTCACACATCAATTAACGACAAACGAAAACCACCGTCGTCGGCTACAGGAGTTGGAGGCACTAGATGAAAAGCGCCTCTTGGCTCAGCAACGAATTGAGCTATACCAAGTACGCATCTCTGGAGCCTTCAACAAGAAGGTCAAAATCAGAACGTTCCAGGTGGGCGATCTCGTCCTGGCAGTCCGGAGGCCGATGGTCATGACTCACAAGACCGCCGGCAAATTCCAGCCAAAGTGGGAAGGCTCATTTATCATTGAGACAGTATTCTCCAATGGTGCTTACCGCCTCGCAAAACAAAACGAAGACTTGCTCATGTTACCCGTCAATGGCAAGTTCCTGAAGAAATATTATGTCTAAACGACATTCTCTCCAGATCATCGAGTCATGTACCCGCTGGTACCACTGAACTCACATCCACAACATTTCAGATTATCGAGTCATGTATCCGCTGGTACCGCTGAACTCACATCCACAACATTTCTGATTATCGAGTCATGTACCCGCTGGTGCTGCTGAACTCACACTTTCTCAATATTCTAAATTACCGAGTTATGTACCCGCTGGTGCCTCTGAACTCACATTCCGGTCACTTTTTCAGATAGTAAGTCACGTATGATTATACCTCTGAACTTTTTTCCTGGAAGAGATCCTCCCTCATGATCCACTACCCGCGCTCCCAGTGCACAAAAAGGGTAATTGATCCACAAATTTTCGAAGCGACCATGTCCTCATTACCTCTGAGTCGTTTTCACTTCCACCAAAAAAACAAACCACCCCCTCGCATGGAACTTCCACGTTCTCCTACCTCTGAGTCGTTCTATGTACCCCCTCTTCATTGAGCCCACTCCTACCATGTCCTCATTACCTCTGAGTGGGAAGGCTCCGTCGAAGAAACCTTCATGCTTGCCATGTCCACATTACCTCTGAGCAAGTATGTAGGTCCCCTTTCAACCTATTATCTGTACCCACAACCGGAGTACGACAAGGATAATAGGTCCACAAATGTCCTCTGTTGACCACAAATGTCCTCTGTTGACCACAAATGTCCTCTATTGACCACAAATGTCCTCTATTGACCACCAGTACCCTCCGTCGAGTTCACTCTTGCCATGTACTCATTACCTCTGAGTAGGAAGACTCTACGTTCTAAAAACTTGCCTACTTGCCATGTCCTCGTTACCTCTGAGCAAGTATATCGGTTCCCCTTCATCCTATTATCCGTAACCAGGGTACGCCAAGGATAATAGACCCACAAATATCCTCAGCTAAATTTCTCAGCACAAACCTACCACCTCATCATGCCCCAGGAGCCCAGCTGCTTTACGGCATTCTTTTTCTCAATACCAAGAGCACCCATGACCACTTTGTTATGGCTGCTTCAGGTACCCTGACCAAAACTTGTTATCTCTATCTAAAACCAAAGTACGCCATGGGTAACAGGTCCACAAATATATCCCCTTTGTGGGGAAGAACATCACCACAATATCACAGACGCAGCAGGCAATACAAATAAAAGGTAGAATTAAAGGTACTCTTTATTTGAAGGAAGAAAAAGCATTACATATTTTCGGGATCATCTCCCCTTCAGAAAGAGTGAAAACAGAAACAAAACAAGAAGAAAAGGCCGACTACATTTCAACATTGCACAACTCCAAGAGACGGTTTTTCACCAAGGCAATCCCCCGATCAAGCCTCTGCTTAGCCCGACGCTCGGCCTCTTGGGATAACTGCTCTGCGTCATTCAAATGAATATACGCCTTCCAGTCGTTCTCCATCTTCTTTAGGGCAAGCTCTAGATTAGCAGAAGCCCTACTGTACTTGTCAGCCTCCTGAATAGCAATCCCTTTCTCGATACGAGCAGCCTCAAGCTCTAACTCCAGGAAGGCCAGTTTCCTCTGGAGCTCGAGGATCTCTTCCCGGGCATCAGTTACCCCGCGGGAAGCATCCTCCTCCCGAGTTGTGCAATCTTCAGTTCGACGGCTCCATTGGTCATGCAATCGAGTCAGATCCCGGCGGTCCTTCAATGTGGCCGGTTTAAGCGATTCCCGGGCAGCCATCACCTTCTCTACCGCAATAATGAGGAAGTTGCGCTCTTGATTTATGACCGCAGGTAAATCAGTCTGTTGCAACAAGCGAAACTGGGCCACGAGACGATCAGCTTCTAATAGCTTCGGCTCCAAAAGCGCGGCCAATTCCCCTCCTCCAGAAAGTGTCTTAAGGATATTAATCTGGCCACCGGCACATCGACGGGCCAGAGTAAAAGGAGTCCCCCTTTCCACTGCTGCCTCGATCCCACTCTTCAAGTGACGATGGAAACTGGCAACCACATCCTGTAACGCGTCATCCAAGACCTCTGTAGAGGACGACGTCAGAGGGAGAGTGACAGACGATACCGGAGGAGCAGCTTCAGAAGTTACTGCACCCGCCACTGAGGAAGCAAATTCCGTACGAAAAGATGCTTGGATGGCAACTAACTCCACTTCCGCCGCCCGAAGAGCCTGGATGCTCAGCAGGGAGGAAAGGTTGACCCCCGAAACTACATTCGCAGAGGAGGACACAGGGGGCATCGTCTCTTGTCCCAGTTGTACTGCTACCTGGGACCCAGAGCTCGACCCAGACGAAGGTCCCTCGACACAGAGAGGTTCTGTCAGGCCTTCTCCGGTAGGGTGCGATCCAGCAATATCAGTCACTGGCAATGAAGGGTTGGGATCTGAACATCCAAAGCAACCATTAGTTGACATAATCTGAAAGAAAAGATGACAAGAACACATAGGCCTATTCACGAGCTATGATTCGATTTGTATTACCAGGGAAAGAGCGTGGGGACGACGGCTCGTTCACAGCCGACGTAGTTTCCCCACCCACAAAGTCATCATGTTGGAATTTGGATGTCTCAGGGACGGGAGTGGTAAAGCCCCCGTCCCCCTGGGTTGAGGTCCCAGCAAGGTGGGAATCCTCGGCCGTAACCGGAAGCACCCCAGCAGCAATGATTGCGGTGTACACATCACTGACTAAGTGAGACAGGACCGGATCAGCCTCGGTAATTGGGTCCTGAGGAGCGAGCTCATTCGACGCCTATAAAGAGCAAAAGAAACAAGTAATTAGGCCATAACATAGAAGAAGAAGAAAGGAAACAGCTGAAGCCCAAATCACCTCAGGAACAACGTCCTCATCATCAATAAACAGCCTGCGACGTCTTACCGCAGCGTGCTTCGTGGAATAAGTTCGGTCATCAGCGGTAGTCACGCGCCTACTTCGCTTACGCGAAGGGCCAGGTACCGCAGATGGTTGATCCTCCGCCACTTCGTCAGACAAAGTAGACGATTGACCCACGACCCTTTCAGCCGGCACGACAGGGGGTTGATTCCCAACCTCCTCGCCCGAAGAATGAGATAAGTCATCAGTATCTTGTTCGTCGTCTTTCTCATCCGCCCTAGTGGACTCTGAGTCCGACACAGGAACCCTGTTCGCCCCCCTCTTCCTCTTCGTGGACCCTTCTGGCTTCTCAGCCAAACCGGTGCCAGCAATGAAGCTAGTATTCATATCAAAACCAACAGGAGGCTTGCTCGCTGCAACATGATAAAGGGCCGCTATATACAAGATGTCACCCTCCACCTTGGCATTAGGGAGTGAGAAGCTGGCTCGGGTATGGGTCGCATTATAATAATGCCAAGCCCGGACGCCATCAAGCACACTGCCCTCTAAGCTCAAGCAAGCGCTAGGACGATCCAGGAACAACTGACTATACCCGAATTGACGGGAAAATCTACTGGGCAGATAAGGCTCCAGGTATACTCTATTCCGGTAACGATACACCAGGTTCGCGGGATGGATGTTGTGTAACCAAAGGAGCATCTTCTCAGATAAAAGTTGGGGAGAATCAACGCCGTCAACATGTACCCTCCTCACTTCTTCGGGGGTAAATTCAGGAAGAGATACGAAGAATTTGGGCCCGTCAATTCTCGCCAATGCCCTCCGGCAAGCCGGTATGGTATCATATTCCAAGGCTGATGACAATACCGGAAAAGGAAGGCATCATCATCGGTGACATTTTCATCAGGTCCCGGCCTCATCAGCGACCGACAGTGCATCAATAACCACCCCATAAGATAGTGGTATGGTAGTTCTATCCGTTTAAAGTCCATCGACACATCATGCGCAATGACTTCGGATGAAAAGACGCGAAAGCCGTGGTGTATACTACACACCATGGCCAGAAGGAGCGCCAGTCTTACCTTGAAGACCAACTTTACAGCAGGAAGAATGAAATGGCGGCTGATCCTTTCTATAAAACCCGCGCCGCCCGAGACTACACAATTGCGTAGCCACACCATCAAGAACCCAGCTAAGATCGCTTTATCAGACATCTTCCGGGTACCATAGTGAAAGTAACTGAGGGAGTCAGTGCTACTCCCAAACCGGTCCCGGGTAGACCTCGACTTCTTGACCTTCAACATCATGTCCTTCACCGCCTCCGGGGTTCGAGGAGTTCGAGACGAAACTTGACCGAAAGGACGTAACTTAAAAAGATACAAAATCCAGGCCTTGGTGTGAGGGGCGTTCCCTTATGAGCTATTTACTTTTTTAATAGCCATCTGGTGGCAGGCGCTATGATGACACAACAGTTCTTGGTACACGGTGACGAAAACAGGAAATCGTCGATCCAGGACTTCGAATTCTTCGTTCGTCGGTGTATATGCTTCAAAAGCTTCACCTCCCCACGGCAATCTAGACACAGCGTTCATTTCATGAAGAGCAAGCCCCAGTTCTCCTCCGGGGGCAAAGAAAGTCCCTGTACACCGATTATACAGCTCCAATAGAGCCATAAACAAGGGTTTGTTAATGGGCAACCCGTAGCTGGTACCCCTGATGGCGTAGTAGAGATCAATTTCCCGAAGGAATTCTCCATACTTCCTCAAAATCCACGAGATAAGATTAGTCCATGTGGGAATGGGGTTGATCCAATTCAGCAGCGACAACCTGCCTACGGGATAGGACCCCTTGCGAGCAAGCTGATTCAAAAAAGTATCAGCTAGAGTGAAGGTAAAGTTAGGGCCAGTCGTGTTTACAAAAGTGCCCGGGAGCAGCCCCATCACAGTCCGACTCACGGATTCCTTGCCCGTACATACTAAACCCGTGCGCCCGTTGTAGTGGATCTTGCTCACAAACATTCCCTGTTGGGTAGGAGTCAGGGAGCCCACCATTGTCCTACCCAACGGTACCATGTTAAACCATAAAAGAGGATAATGCCGCTCCATCTCGGGGATATGAATCTCTACCCCGTCTACAGAAAAATCACAGTGCTCTGAGACATCCAGCAATCGGGAGTTCTTTATGGAAAAGGCGTCCCCAAAGAGAAAGACCGGTTTCAGATATTCTCCATCCAACTTCCCCGAATTCATCATTGATAAAAGAAAGCGGAAAGGTTGTTTATTAATAGACGCCACCCTCTCCCTAGGCTCATTAGTGGGAAGCTGATCCACTATACGACGGATTAAATCATCAAGCCGCGTGCCCACGGCGTACTGAGCTGAACCCACAAGGAGCTCTCCTGCTGGGTTGGTTGGGAGGTTCACTGAAGAAAGGACAAAAGAGAAACAGGATTAAAAGATGGTTAAAATAAAAAATCGCTGAATAAGAAGCTCTCACGAGCCTATGCGGTTCAGGTCAATAATGCCTTATGCGGCTCCAGGCCAGTTGGGTCTCAAGAGATATAATTTCCAGGAAGCCTATACGGTTCGAGTCAATACAGTCTCATGCAACCCAAATCAGACGGTAAGTTCCATATGACTCTAGCTAGATAGCTCATGCGGATTGGATGAATATACATAGTTCTAACAGAAGAACTCATGCGGCATAAACGCTATGCGGTTCAGCCTGCTAGAAACATATGTGGCTCCGTTCAGAGGAGACTTTACGCGTTTAAATCCTTCTTCTGCGGTTCAAACATGGGGCATTTTCTATGCGGTTCGGGCATGAAAAAGTCATGCGGCCCATACAGCATATGCGGCTCTGCCATCAACTTGGTAGGAGGCTTGTGCATAAATATGCAGGAGAGCCATGGGTACTTAAGATTCAAATGCAACCCTTACCATTGAAGGCAGGATGAACGTCAGAGGGCACTTCGGGTGCTTCAGGCTCGACGGCTGACGAAGACGTTACCCTCTTGCCCTTCGCGGCGGTAGAAATGACTTTAGAAGACTTAAGAGCCATTACTTCGACGAACGGACAAAGAAGATCAGAAAGAGAAGACAGAAAAAAGAGTGAACGAAAGAGAAGGTAAAGAAGTCCCTCCGGCTAAAGTCACCCATATTTATAAAAAAATGCGAAGCGTTCGATCCCCGTGCATACACGCAAACCGACTCTTCGGTTATCAAAATAAGCCGCCGAAAATGAAGGCCAAGCTCCTCGAATCCCGCACCAAAAAGCGGCTTTAAAAAATCAACAACATTTAAGTGCCAACGATTGCCATACGTGGCAAATAATGACGTGGCGAGAAGCTATACGGCTGAACAGTCCCCTGCGGCTGAACCACCTATGCGGCTGAACAACCTATGCGGCCAAGATCTCTATGCGATCAGAATTTCATATACGGCTAGAAGAACACAGCTATGCTTCTTATTCAAAGTATTTTAATTTTGCAAATTGAAAACTTTGAAGGAGGTCTTGTAGAAGCATGGAAAATACTAAAGAAAATGACTCATGCGGCCAAAGAACCCCATGCGGCTCAGAAAGTCCATGCGGCTCGGAGAGTCATGCGGCATAAGGGGCTATGCGGTCCAAGACGTCCCATACGGCTCAGAAAGACACGTGGCAGGACAGCCCTCTCCTTTGCTCTCTCGCATTAATTGCTTGATGGCTGACAACTCTAAAAAGTGACAGCCCTGACACAGAAAGAAGTAATTATGACTCTGTCATGATGACGAATCTCTAGGAAAGAGAAAAGAGATCTCTGACACAAATCCCCCGAGGGCCATAAAAAATGCCACGTGGCCTTGCCACGTGGGCGTTCGTATGCGGCTCACTTCTCATGCGGTTCAGAGTGAATCCGCCCTATACGGCTCAGGCCGAAAAGCCTCATGCGGCTCAAGCAAAGCACTTCTCATGCGGTTCAGAGTGAATCCATCCAATGCGACTCAGGCCGAGAAAGTCTCATACGGCTCGAGCAAAGACTTCTCATGCGGTTCAGAGTGAATCCGTCCTATGCGGCTCAGGCCGAGGAAGCCTCATGCGGCTCAAGTAAAAACTTCTCATGCAGTTTAAGGGGATCATCTCCATGCGGCTCGGGTGGATGTATCCCTATGCAGCTCACAATGATTACCTCCCTGTGGTTCAAAGGCTCAAGGGAGGGCCACTACCCAGACAGCCCTGACACTTGGCCTTAACCCTATGCGGCCCAAAGTCATATGTGGCTCACTCGTCATATGGTTTAGATTCTCCAGTGGCTCCTAGGACACGTGTCCTAAACCGATTAATTTCTCAGATATACGACCATCAAAGATTGGGTCAAATCCAATAATCTGGGATACGTGGCAGGAGAATAAATTTAATTTATTCGTAGACATCAGAAGATCATTATGAGGAAGATTTATTCCAATCAGCATTAATTGCTAATGGGATTCGGTGTAATCTACACTCGATGGCTCGGATTCGTCACAATCAAAACTGAACGGCCTGGATTGACCAATCTACGGGCCACCGCCATCTCCAAGAGCTAATCATTGGCACCCTAGTGATGACATCCCACTATTATAAATAGCAAGGTGCCATTCCCTTATAAAAAAAAGATAGACAATATCAGAGAAAAATACGCATATACAGAGAGACTCCCCAATAGTCATAGAGAAAATACACAGAGAGAGAGAAGCCAGAAGAGCAACAGAGGAGCAAGAAGAGCATTTTTTCATCAACGCCAACCATCTTTTCACAAGGAGCCAAGGCCGCATACCGATCGTCCAAGGAGTAAGACAGGGCTGCCGTCGCCTTCCCGAGCCTCTATCGTCACCCCCCAGAATCTAAATAAACAATTATACTTAGATTGCTGTACCTAGGTTTTCGTCCCTAGGTTTTCTTTGTACAAGCGAGTTTGTAACGTGAAGTAAAAGTCCGATCCTCCGATAATTGTTCTGTTCTTTTATATTTTATGGAAAACAAGGTTGCTCAACCTCAAACCCAAGAGACACACACAAAGCATGACACTTCTCATACTATTCACCCACGTCGTCCACCTACAACACGTAATCATGCTTACATATACACACACTTTCACAAAGCACACAAACCACATGCACGTAGAAATAACTATCATATGTCACAAAATCATCATGCTACACATAGATACAATCATCACCATGTTGCACAAAAACAACATCATCACTCTACATATAGACATCATCACCATGCTACTCCATGTAGACAATATCACCATGACACTCCACATCACTCTATACATAGTCATCATCACCATGCTAATTCTACATATCATCATACTTCTCCTCATCACACTACTTATAGACATCATCAGCATGCTCCTAATATAAATAGGAATGCTACATGTACTTATTGTGTTTACATGGACACATTTTACCACAATGTAGAATTAGAAGATTAGTAGAAAGAGAGAAATATGCATGGTTTTCAAAAACTAACTTTTCAGGACCCTCAAGAAGGTCACATCTACTCTTGATGTAGGTGGACCTTCCCTCCTCAACTGAGAGTAAGTGGATTCTCGATAGTGGATGCTCGCGGCATATGACGGGAGACGCAAATCTTTTTGCATCACTATCGATGAAGAAAGAAGGATATGTATCCTTCGGCAACAACCTAAAAGGATATATTATAGGTAATGGTATCATTGGCTATCCTCCCTCTCCCGTAATAAAGGATGTCTGCCTAGTGACCGAGTTAAAGCATAACCTGCTCAGCATTAGTCATCTTGCTGATCATGGATATGACATTAACTTTGGACAAAACAAATGCCTTATTTATGATAGGTCAACGGGAGACATTGCTTTTGAAGGGGTAAGAGAATAATATTTATTTTATTTGTCTATAGATACTAACAATGCAGGTAGATGCCTATATGCTCATAAGGACGAAAGATTATTATGGCACCAGCGTCTTGGTCATGCCAACATAGATACTATATCTAGGCTATCGACTAAGAAGCTAGTTAGAGGCTTGCCCGATATCACATTCAAAAAGGACACGGTATGCCGAATACGAATTAAATAAGCAACTAAGTCTTCATTTCATTCTATAAACTCTGTAAGTACTTCTAGACCTTTTCAACTTCTCCATATGGATTTATTTGAGTCTAGTAGAGTAGCCAGTCTTGGTGGAAAACTCTATGCCTTTGTTATTGTTGATGACTTTTCAAGATTTACTTGGGTTTTCTTTCTTACAAATAAAAGTGATGCTATTTCGATTTTCAAGATTTTTGTTAAGAAAGTTCAAAATGAAAAAGGCTACATGATTACTCGAATCCGAAGTGATCATGGAGGCGAGTTCAAAAATTCTGATTTTGAAAAGTTTTGTGATTCTAATGGTTTTGATTATGAGGTTTCTTGTCCAAGAACTCCTCAACAAAATGGTGTTGTGGAGCGGAAGAATAGGACTCTCGGCGATATGGCTAGAGTCATGTTGAACAAGTTTTCACTTCCGAAATACTTTTGGGCTGAAGCTGTCAGTACAGCGTGCCACATTTTAAATAGGGTGCTTATTCGTCCCATTACGAAGAAAACACCCTATGAGCTTTGGTTTGGGAGAACCCCAAATGTTTCTTATTTTAGAGTTTTTGGTTGTAGATGCTTTATCCTTAACACCAAAGACAACTTAGGCAAATTTGATGCCAAAGCTGACGATGGTATTTTCCTTGGCTATGCTGCCAAGAGCAAGGGATATAGAGTTTTTAACAAACGCTCATTAATTGTGGAAGAGTCTACCAATGTGACTTTTGATGAAGATAACAATGCAGCAGCTACTCTTGATGATGATGTTGAGCCATCAACTTCTACTCCAATGAATACCGCAACCGAAACCAATTCTCTGGAGGGCTTGCCAAAGAAATTCTCTTTCAAGCCATCACATCCAGAAAATTTGATGATCGATGAAGTTTCACGTGGAGTAACTACTAGATCATCATTAAGAGACTCTATTGCTAGCACTGCCTTTATTTCACAAATTGAGCCGAAAAACATTTTAGAAGCTTTCAATGATGAATTTTGGATTTCTGCTATGCAAGAGAAACTCAATCAATTCGAGAGGAGCCAAGTATGGGAACTCGTTCCTAGACTGACTAATCACTCGATTATTGGTACTAAATAGGTTTTTAGAAACAAAGTGAATGAAGATGGTTCAGTCACACGCAACAAAGCTCGTCTAGTAGCCCAAAGAAATAACCAAGAGGAAGGTATCGACTACGATGAGACGTATGCTCCTGTTGCTAGATTGGAATCTATTCGGATGCTTTGTGCATTTGTAAATTTTCAAAATTTTAAATTATTTCAAATGGATGTTAAAAGTGCTTTCTTGAATGGATTTATTAAGGAGAAAGTTTATGTTAAACAACCCCATGGCTTTGAAAATCACAAATTTCCCGACCACGTGTTCAAGCTAAAGAAAGCGCTGTATGGCCTCAAACTAGCCCCTAGAGCTTGGTATGAACGGCTAAGCAATTTCTTGCTTGAGAAAGATTTTTCAAAAGGGAAAATTGACACCACACTTTTTATAAAATCTTTTAAAGACACTATTCTTTTAGTACAAATATACGTAGATATATATTTGGTTCTACTGATGAAACCCTTTGTCAAGATTTTGCCAAGTGTATGCAGACCGAGTTTGAGATGAGCATGATGGGGGAGCTCAACTACTTTCTTAGGCTGCAAGTCAAACAAATGTCAAATAGAACCTTCATCTGTCAATCGAAGTATACAAAGGACATGTTGAAGAAATTCGACCTTGACAACGTCAAACCAATCAGCACTCCAATGGCTACTTCAACCAAACTTGAACCAGATGATAGCGGCAAACCCGTAGATTAACGTAAGTATCGAGGTATGATAGGCAGTCTACTCTATCTTACTGCTAGTTGCCCTGATATTATGTTTAGCGTTTGCCTATGTGCTAGATATCAAACAAATCCTAAGAAATCACAAATGACTGCTGTTAAGCGTATCTTTCGATACCTTAAGGGTACGGTTACAGTGGGCCTATGGTATCCCAAGTCAACATCATTTGACCTCATTGGTTACTCTGATGCTGACTTCGCGGGATGCAAGGTCGACCGTAAAAGTATGAGCGGTATGTGTCATTTATTAGGAAAGGCTTTAGTCTCTTGGTTTAGCAAGAAGCAGACTTCTGTCGCACTATCCACAACAGAAGCTGAACACATCGCAGCTGGGCGTTGTTGTGCACAAATTCTGTAGATGAAGCAAACTCTTGAAGACTACAACTTATCTTTCATGCATATTCCAATCTTTTGTGACAACACTAGTGCTATAAATCTTAGTAAGAATTCCATTTGTCACTCACGCACGAAGCACATTAAAATTCATCATCACTTTTTATGTGATCATCAGCAAAATGGCACGATTAACATAGAATTTATTGACACTGATCATCAATTAGCAGATTTCTTTACTAAACCATTATCCGAAGAGCGCTTCAATTTTTTTGTCGTGAACTTGGATTTTTAGATGAAGCTATTGTAAATTAAAATAAACCTGCATAAATATCGAGTATATCTTGATTCTCTATGATGAACTTGCTATGGGTACAAGCCGAAAGGGTCCTTCTGATAACAAGGCGTAAAAGCCTAAGCGACACGGTGCACTAGTCCTCAGGACTACCGCTAGCTGGGATCCGGCCCCTGCAGCTTACCCATGGCAGCTTCAAAATATTGAATTATGATATAATTCCTTGTTTATTATACGGTTCATTTTTATTTATCACATGCTGAAATACTATTTTTCAACATATTGCTGCTTCGAATTCACTTTCTGTTATTTATTTGCTTCTTGGATCTTTTTCTTGTATTTATACTCTTGTCTTATTTTGGTCTTTCTTACTTAAATATTTTTTTATCAGCCTGATTCCTATTCTGTGACCAGGATCCAGAATTTGGGCCGAACTCTGCCCTTACCAGAGTTCGGGCCGAATTTGGCCTGACTGTTCCAGAACCGGGAACAGTCTCAGTCGTTGATCAAAATTAAGATCCAATGGCCATTATTTGCTCCGACCACTTGAAATCCTTCCCATATTTTCGGGTTCTCCTCCCTCTTCTTCTTCATTACCACATTTTCTACTTCTCAAACACCTTTCTCTCAAAACCCTAACCCTAATTTCTCCTTTCTAGAGCTCTTTTCTTCCCCAAACTCAAGGAGAAGGCCTCTTTTTCAATTCTCCTTCATTGTTATCACTAGTTTGAGGTACAATTTCATATTTTTCTATATCTCAAATTTCCTTCATTGTGTTATGGCTCCACGTTTGTTCAACCGCGGGAAGAGACTTCGGACCGAGGGAGCATCCTCGTCGAATGCTCCTCCTCGCGTTGAACCGCCCGTTGCACCACCTGTTGCACCGACCGTTGAACAACAACCACCAATCCATCCGTTGTTCAATCCTCCACGTCCGTATGATCCAAACACTTTTGACGACCGAATTTTTGTATCACTAGACGCATCAAATGATTGGTTTAGTAATTTTCGGACACGTCCGGTGTTTACGGGACACCTCATCAACTTTACTATATTCTCACAATATGATGCACTTTTTTATGACCTTTGCCTTGATGAACTTGTTACCACAAATTCGGTCATTTATCGTAGTGCTATTCAAATATTTACTGCAATCTCACCCATGATGATACACATATTTATTCACGGGTTGCGGGAATTAATATCTCTTTTGACGATTTCGAATTGGTCGAATATCTTGAACTCCAAGATCCTAATTCTTGGGAATAGCTTATTGAAGCCCGATCATTTCAATTTCTCGAAGGGATTTCGCTTGAAAGCTTCAAGGACGACTTGTGTAGCCCTAACACACGTCCTCGTAAGCTTTTGGCTAAATTTCTCAATCCCTATTTTTATGAACTTCATCGGATCATTTTCAACACCATTCTACCCAAAGCGGGTTCCACCGATGAAGTCACTTATTTTGAAATCTCGACCTTATCATCTCCACTTCCATGTTCCCTTCAATCTTTCACGCACAATGATGGATTGGATGATTAATTATAGGAAGAAACCAAGATCTTTGGTTTATGCATTATACCTTCTATGATCTTTTATGTGTTTCATGTACTCCTTGATGATTGTCCATTCTTACTTGCCCCTGCCTTCCTCTCTAAGGCAAGGAGGCTTCAGGCGGCCGTTGGCTCACCAGTCGTGTCTGAGCATTCTGATGATGAGCCAGATGCCCCTCCTCTTGGACAGGATCCTCCTCCTTCTCCTGCCACTCTCGAGTCTCTTCAGACTATGCTCCGAGATCGCTTACCTTGGAGGACGATCGTTGGACTCAGCTGGATTACCGAACTACCTTGCAGATGAGTGCCATCAGCAACTCGCTGCATGATATTCGGTATTCCATGTCTCTCCATCCTTCCATGCCCATTCCTATGGAGCGAGACCCTGGTCGTGAGGGATATCGTATCGATGACCCTTGGGTCATTCGCTACTTGGATCCAGATGCAGCCTTCGTGGACCCTCGTCGCTCCTTTACTGATCCATCGGACGACGCTGGGCCTTCACGAGCTCAATGATGGATATGGACTGCTCCCTGCTACTGCTACTGAGGATCATAGATTATGGTTTATGCATTTTGCTTTTAGTTGCTTTTTCTGTACTTGGTTTGTATTAGACTTATTATGGGTTGTGTTCTTTTGAGACTTTGGTAGTTCTATCAGTTTATGTCATTTCTATTATGACTTGAGATATTTGGTCGTTATATCAGTTATATGCAGTTTCTTCTCTTATCTTTTGGTGTGTTTGCCAGATATTACTTGTTTATCTTATATTGCTAAATGTTAAAAGGGGGAGATATGTATATTCTATATTCTTTTTTGTCTTTATGTGCTTTTGGAAGAATGTTCTTATCAGGCCAACAAGATGCATTGTTTACGGGAGAGCCATTTTTAAGCTCGGTACTAATTATGGGGGAGCTATGCTTTTTGTCTTTACATGTGTCCAGGTATGAATATTGAATATACAATTATTATTTTGTCAATTATCAATATGGGGGAGATTGTTGACACAAAGTCACTGTCAACCAAATATTGATAACATTGACTAAATAATACTTGTAATAATTCAATACGACACACGACGACTACATCCAGCTCAAGTCAGACGACAGCTCAGTTTTGAAATTTCAAGTCATTCTTGAGTCTGTATTTTTATATTTATTAAGTCTAGACTGATGTAAGCTGAGTTGTGCTGAGCTCATGAGACTTAACCTATAACCTACCCAAAATCAATAAGCTCCACACATCCAAATAAGCCCATTGGACCTTAAGACCCATTTTGTGCTCTGGAGACAGAGTTCGGGCCGAATTCTGCCTCCACACAGAGTTCGGGCCGAACTCTGTCCCCTCAAAATCAGCACCCTAATTTTTAGGGTTGGCTGGTTGCTTTTTATCGAACGGCCAAATTTTTGAAAAATCCTACCAGAATTCTGGCCGAATTCTGCCTGCTAATATCCTATAAATAGGCTATAAATTCCCTCATTTTCATTCATCCAATCTTCTCTTCTCTTCTCTCAAAAGCTCAATACAAGCCATACCCTTCTTCATCTACTAGCCACAAGCTTCCTAAGCCTCGAGTGCTCAGCATTTCTCAGTTAGGAGTCTTGTGCAAGAGTTCAAGAAGTCGCTTGGAAAATTCCAAGCATCGCCAGTGCGATCCTTTGTAAGAAGTTGACGTGCTCTTCTGAAGAAAAGGCACGGGGTGTAACTACTATTTCACAAATAGTGGATTTAATCCTGAGCTAGAGTTCTCAGGCCTGGACTAGTCATCCACGAGGGAAACCAGGTTAAAATCGGATGTGTTTGCGTATGCTTTCTTGCTCCTTATTTATTTCCGCATTTACTCTGATTATTTTTAGCTTGTGAAAGAGTTTAATTTTTAATTGGCTATTATCGCTATAAACTCTATTCACCCCCCTCTAGAGTTGCCATCTGTTCTTCATGGAGGCTGCTCCAGAGTGTTGGGCTTGGTCCCCAGGTTGTTGCTGGTTCACTTGAGGTGCTCCGCTGGGCTGATCGGCCGGACCAGGAACAATGCCACTGAAGAAATGACATGGAAAACAATAAAGAAGGACCAAGAATAATTTTACATGATCAACTTTAGTATTTGTCAATCATGTTACAAACCTTAGGCATACTGGAATGTAAATTCAATACGATCTAACACTTGTTCAGCGGCTAAATGCCTCAAAAGAATAATTTTACAAGTAGAGCGAGAGAGCAAAATAAACCCACTCGTTGCCAGGGTTGCATCTAGTGTTCACCATAGCAGGAATTCTGGGAGATCCTCAGGAGCTACTCCAAAATCTGGCCATACAAAACCAGCTGGATCAGACCCCAGAAGAGCAAGTGCCACAAGGGAGGCTTCACTTAAGAACTAAAACCCGCATATTAGCACATAAAGACATAAATGATAATGAAAGATATGAGTTAGAGAAACAGGGTGATAAACGATAAGATAACTAAAGGACTATTCTGGTAACCAAGTTACAACCCATAAACCAAATAAGGAGCGGGGTTGTAACCCTTCACCTGAACAGAACTTAGTCTCTAACCAATTATCGATAAAACGAAGCATAAACAGTAATGTGCTGAAGTAACCATGTAATGCCCTTGTCTAGTCTCCATTCATCAATCACGGCTAAGCAACAAGTATGGCTTGATACTTTAACTAACTAGGGTTATCACAAGCCTAGTTACTAACAAGATGCATTGAGATGTTCCAACAGCCACAAGCCCTGCCGACTTAATCCAGGTTATCCAGTTGCAAGTTGAGAGAGTTGGATTAGGTTACTTGGGGGTGCAACATATGATAGTGTGCTGGAAATGTGCCCTACTCGATGACAGGCTACAAGTCCAATTAAAGCGCCCAGATAACGGGACTACATGTAGCTGGAAAATCTTTTCATGAACTACTTGATCAATCTAGTCATTATCCTCATCAGATTCAGTATGAATTCCTGACCATGGTAACCATGAATTTATGTCCTAGACATGATGTAAGACGAGACAGGTAGCTTATACAAGCACAAACACCCACGGTGTCAAGACAAGAGTTACTTAGCAAGTCGAGATAGCCGTCGCCACATCATTCAAGATTACATATCATGTTTACTTGTTAGGAGTGCGCCACGACGGGCCACTATCATGTATTATTATGTCAAGGTTACTTGTTAAGAGTGCGCCACAATGGACCACAATCATGTCATGTTACTTATTACCTGGTTAGAGTGCGCCTTAACAGGCCACTATCATGTTCTATATTTACACTATCATGAATGAGAGAAAATTACATAAAATAGCTAGTAACATATTCTTGAAGCCAAAGAAAAGATATAACTTTCATGTTGGAAGTTAGAAGAAATTTTGGCCACAATTCAGCCAAATAGGACATAAAACAGCCAAAAATAGGCACTATGCGGCCAGGCACTATGCATCTATGCGGACTGGCACTATGCGGCACTATGCAGCCATACGGCACTATTTATCGTCCCTGCCAGAACCAGGACAGATGAACATAGAAGATGTCCAAACTTGCTTTGGCCATAACTTTCTCAAAACAAGTCGAAATCTAACTTTTCAAAGATTAAAATTGTGTAGAATCAAATTCTCTACCACATAGAACACTTAGTTTTCGAAAAAAAAGTAAGTTTGATAGATCAAAACCCAAAAAATCTAAAAATGGTACAAACTTAGATCTACAAGAAAATATCCACTAAATTGAAAATTGCCAAGTTCTAAAGTGTCATAGAATCATATAAGAAAGACAATAGAACAAATAGAGTTAGGTTCCTCCATGAAGCAAGTTGCACTTGCCTAGGATTTCTTGGTAGGTAGAGAGAGTTATGAGGAAGAAGAAGAAGTAATGAAGAGTGAAGAAGAGAGAAAAGTAGTTGGAGGTTTATAAAGAGAGGGGATGGTTCAACATATGGAACCAACCATCAAAATAAACCAAACCAAGCCATCGAAAGCAAGTTGGACCAAACCAACCCAAGGTCAACCCTAGTCAAGATACATCAAGGCAAGCAATAAAGAAATACAAAAATACAGTAAATAAAATACAGGTCAAAATTCGCATACGTACAATGAAAATACGTATAACAGAAAACTGGAGTGACATACAATTACCCACTTATTTATTGCAGATCAAAACTATATAATAGAGAAATATTTTATTACAATTACAATATATAGTTTTTCAGTCACACATCAATTTTGTTGTTACCCAATGAACATTTTTTTGGTACTTTCTATCGAAGGTTGGGTTGCCTTTGAGGTGACTCAATATATGGGCTTCAACCCCATTCCTCTTGCCGTCGCCAACACTAGTCTCCTTGAGAGACCCTGTAGTTAGAGGATCCACTAGATTATTTTTTTATATGACAAAATTAATTGCAATTACTCTTCTGGACTGCAATTGCTTCACCTGATTAAATCTAAGTGCGCGACAAATAAACGCATAAAAAATACACATTAAATCTCGCACCCGCTCGCGGGTTGTATGGGATGTAGTCCACCCCTACAAAATTCACTTGTCCACTAAGGAGGGTAAAGCATTTTATGCAAACGAGAACTTTTTCTCCTTTGTCATGTAGGACTAAATGAAAGGAGCGCTTTTTTGAGTCACATGTGTGTTGCTACACAAGCAACAACACCAACAATCTCCCTCATGATTCAATAAATGGACAATAAAGGATATATCGATAGAATGATAGAAAAGAGAACAAGATATGGACAGTTACACTGTATATCAGAGGAATGTGTCTTTCGGACTTGAACCTCCCCTTAGTGTTGTGCATATACAGACCCAAAGTGACATAAGTCTTTAATTTAGGAACATATTTGTAGATGCTTAAAATACACACAAACACATTGTAGGCATTTGATCGTACCAACAGTTGTGCATTTTTCGGCCACGTGCTTATCTTGGTTTCTTGAGAGCTTTAGAGAACAGTTCGAGTTTCCATAGAAAGCAGTCCCACTTTCACTCTACAATATGTGAATCTTTCTGGGTATATATATTAGAGGAACAGTTTGGTATTGAGTGACTCAATCTTTGGGCTTCAACCCCATTCCTTATGTCGTCTCCAACACTAGCCTCTAGTCTTCTTGAGAGACCTTTTGTTAGAGGATCCGCTAGATTGTATGTTGGTTTTTGTCTTTAGATTAGGAAAGATAGTCCCACATCGGCTACACCAAATGGTAAGTATCTCAATATAATGCGTTACTTGTGTTGAGGTGTGCACATGAGGTGTGGTAGGGCACAAGTGTGTGCCATGTGGGAGTATTTTTCTAGAAGGAAAAATGATTAATTCCAACAAAGATGCAAGTTAATTTTTGTTGTGCGGACTCGGACACGGACTCCAAGATGCCTTGTGCTTGCACGAGAGTGTTCGGGGGTTGGCGTGGACTGGCACACTTCTATGCTGATTGTGGGATGATCTAAAATATCAAACTCTATTTTTGACTATTGGTATTTTAGTCCTACATCGGATAGGAGAAGAGGTGAAGTCTCACTCCACTCTATAAATAGAGCCCCTTGGCCTCCTTTGAAAGATGCACCAGGAAGAGAGTTAAAAGAGTACGTAAAGTCCAGGAAGCCCGTTCAAGTCTCAAATATTGACTGACGGGTGTTCCAAAAGTTCTTTAGAACTTGCTGGTTCCTGGAAGCGGATCGTATATAGGCGAATCTTGCTTTGTGCAATGGTGATCTGATCACCCCAGCAAAGCCGGCTTTCTCTTTCTTTTTCCTTCTCTTCTTCTCTGATCTAATCAGAAACTTCTTATGGGCTTTCGTCGCTGCTGCTGCTAGCAACTCAATTTGTACCTTCCTAAAAGAAGCTCTATATTCGTTTGTTGTTGAAACGAAATCTCATTTGATTTTCATTACCCAGAATCCTTCAAGGATCTCTGTAGTGCACCTTCTTTGAAATATTGCTATGAAACGTTGTTGCTATTTTGACAACTGTTTCGATTCTCTATTTTCCATCAAAAATTATGCCTCGGAAATAATAATCTCAAAGTAAGATTTATATTCGATGGAAAACAACCGTACAAACCTTCTCGACACTAGTTTTAACAAACTTGAGAAGTTTGACGGGAGCATTACAACGTCTGGAAGAGAAATGTCAACCTAATCTTCAACTCATGAGCGTTGACTTCGTGATGACAGATCCTGAGCCTTTAAGTCCAGAAGGTAAAAATATTCAAAGGGCCGCTGAGGCCACTGCTCTGCAATCCAAGTGGAGGAGAGATAACAACCTTCACAAGTTGCTCATCTTAATCTCTATGGAGGACTCTCTGGCAGAGTCATATCAAAAGATGGTACATGGTAAGGACGTCTGAGAGTCTGTAGAGAATCTCTACAAGGCAGATGAGAACAGAAACAAGATCTACGTGACCGAAAAGGTCTGGGAGAGCATTTTGAGGACGACAAGATGATGTTGCCTCAAGTCAATGAGTTTCTCAAGTTACGTCATAAACTTAAGGATGACGGCATGCCCTTGGTCGATGCATTTGTCGTTGAGGGCATTATCGTCACGCTCCCACCTGGGTGGAATAATTTCATCACGGACATGCATCGCATGAAGATGAAGGTGGATCTTGAATGTCTCTTACAGTAGATTCATGTTGAAGTAGAGCTAAGGACTCTCACAAGCTGAAAGTGAAGTCAGTTCAATTTAAGCCAAAGCCTAAGGGCGATGGGGCTTGCTTCAACTTTGGCAAGAAGGGCCACTTTAAGAAGTATTGTAGGGCCAAACCCAAACCAAAATAGCAGGTATAGATAAACTTTGTTATTTTGATTACTTAACTTGGTTGCTATTGTTGCACAGGTTGAGTTATCTAGCGTGGTAGGTGACTAGTGGTCTGACACGAGTGCATATGACCACGTGTGCTCTCAAAGGAGCTGTTCACCAAGGACGAGCCATGTTATGACGAAGGTCTCGATTGCAAACATATATCTAGCAGAAGTTCTGAAGATCAAGGCAGTGGTTATTAACTACCGACAAGGACACTTGAATACGTGTTGCACGTATTAGAGATTTTCGAAGATCTGATTTCAGAAAGTCTGTTGTCTGATACAGACTTAAAAGATGGACATTCGATCTAGCCAAATGAAAATTTCTTGGCGAGAAACATGCTTCGAAAAGATGTTAGGTACTAAAGGGATGTTCGAACGTCTGCTGATGGTGATGAAGTTACTACATTGAATGGACTAAGAGTTGTTCTATGATAGAAGCAGACTCAAGATGTCATATCTAAGCCTTATCTCCAGAATGTGGGGGTAAGGAGGTGGAGGGATTTAAGGTCTTTGCAGAGACAAGACAGGTCAGAAAGCTGATCAGACGATTGAACTAAAGTACAGATCTCCTGGAGTTAGTACACTCAGATATCTGTGACTTTTATCAATTCTCCACGGAGGTCGAGTTGAAGTGTTTCTCGAAGTGCACGTTCGCATGTCTTCTCAAGTCGAAGGATGGAGCATTCGAGAAGGTTAGGGACTTCAGGGCTGAATCTGAATGTTAAACCGGTCTACAACTACTCGGGATTGATCAAGGCGGAGAGTATCGTTTGTTGGATTCGCATCGTTCTATTATGAACATGTAATTGGCAATGAAACTAATGCTCTGTAGTTTATAATCTATGGAGTGTCAAAAAAGGAGATGAGGATGCCGTTAAAGATGATAATATCTATACTGCGGATCTTCTAATATGCTTCTGGGGATAGATTGTGTGTACGGCTACGTTTATCTTTTGAATAAAGTACCGTTCGTATATCTGACTATGATTCTCATCAGCACTAGTTTAAGGTCAGACCTAACTTGAATATCATTCAAGTGGGGGGTGTCTGGTGTACGTGAAGCTTCCGGATATTAAGATTCAGAAGTCAGGGACGAAGACCAAGAAGACAGTAATTCTGGAATTAGCTGTTGTAAGCTATGCTCGGAAATCACTTGTATCAATCATATCATTGAGTCCCGCGAGGCATAATTCTTTGAAGACAATTGTTAGGGACAAAAATATTATTCTCGCAGATATTCTGGAGAATATTGTTGGTACCAAATGAGCAAGTACTTTCAAAGAAGTAGAAGTCCAGAAGGTAGTTGTCATTGATGACAACACTTGAACTAGTATTCGCTAAGCAGTAAGCAAAGCGAGTGAGAAGGCCGAAAGATTTCAGAGATAAACGTTATCATCCATTACGTGGAGCCTGATGGGGTGATGAAGTCCAGAGATGCGATCTCCTGGAAGAAAGAGTAAATGATAAAATTGACTCTGTAACATCCAATTATAAATGGATGTTAGTTAGTCTGCCTGAAGGAGCAAAACCAATCGGATGTAAATGGATCTTCAAGAAGAAGATAAAAACCGATGGAACTGTTGATAAGTTCAAGGCTAGGTTGGTAGCCAAGGGGTTTTCTCAGAAGCAGGAGATTGATTACTTTGATACTTATGCTCCAGTAGCACGGATGACAACCATCAGGATATTGATTGCTCTAAGTATAATTTATAAGCTAATTATTCACAAATGGATGTTAAAACTGCTTTCCTGAATGGTGAGTTGACCGAAGAGATTTACATGCAATAACCAGAAGGATTCGTCGTCAAGGACCTCGAAGACAAAGTTTGTAAGTTGGAAAAATTTCTGTATGGGCTGAAGCAGGCTCCCAAGATGTGACATGAGAACTTTGATAAAGTCATAAGATCAAACGGCTACAAGGTCAGCAAGAAGGACTAATGTGTATACACAAGTTCGTTGACGGGAGAGGAGTTGTCGTTTGTCTGTACGTGGACGACATGCTAATCATGGGTACAGATCTAGCAAGTGTCACTGAGACAAAGAAGTTCCTCCGTCTAAGTTCAGAAGAAAGGACTTAGGGGAAGCTGATGTTATCCTAGGGATAAAGATCATCCGGACAGAAATTGAAGTGGCATTGTCACAGTTTCATTACATTGAGAAGATGCTCATAAGCTATAGATATCAGGAATCTTCCAGGGATAAATATGTCGTATAGGTGTGACAAGAAGCTGAATCCAAATCCAAGGTAAAGTGTCTGTTTCACTTAACAAAATTGCCAAACAAAAGTGTTGGATTTTGAAAATAAAATGAGAAAAAAAGTACAAGAAGTACAAATTTGATTCTGGGAAAGTATTGCTATGGAAGTCAGATTCGTAAATGGTCACTTTGTTCCTTGGACCATATGATGATGAAGAAGATCACTTCTTGAAGTAGAACAACTTGGAAGAACTAAGTCACCAGAAAGGTATCGACGCACTTGGGCACTGATGGCGAGGCCGAATACTTTCCTGCTTTGCTTCACTCTGTTCTGGAAGAAAAGTTGAAGAAGAATGCTCTGGAGAATCAAAATCTCGAAGTCCTGATCTCTGTATTCTCTTCTGTTCTCTTTCTGTCCGTCGCTTTGAAAAAAATGAGTCTATTATAGACTGGGGCTTCTGAGCGTAAAAAGACACCAAAATCTGTCTTTACGCTAACAACTGCCACCCATGATCAGAGTCATCCTTTGCATACGTTGACACGCGTCCCATCATTTCAGCGAGAATAGGATGCATGTACACACGTTCTTCGAAATATATGGCATGAAGGCCATGTAAGCAAACTACGTTCCATACTGGCCAGAAAGAATAGGGCGTAAAAACAGCTCCAACATCCTTTGAGCGTAAAACAGTGAGATGAGCGTAAAATAGCTCTGTCATAGGTTTCCTGCGTAAAGTGGTTATTGAATAACCTTGAGCGTAAAATGGCTCAAATAGACTTTACGCACACATTGTTTTATGAGCGTAAGAACTCATGTAAAACTCCGTGCGTAAAAGAAACCGTTCAATGAGCGTAAAGTAGCTCGATCTCCATAAACGACAACAATAGTTTTTGTATAAGACAAATCCTATTGAATTCTATGGTAAATGCCATCATTAATATCTTCATGTCAGAGTTTGCATTAAATGCTAGATTTTACAGCTTTGTCCAGCGTGAAGTAGACTGCTCTGTCCTTGGCGTAAAACCATGGGTGTAGCCCCGAGCGTAAAATGATCAGCTTGCTTAGGCATAAAGTGATTAGCCTAATCTTGGGCGTAAAGAGATTACCCATTCCTCTAGGCGTAAAGCAGATCACTTATGAATGAGATGACTTTTTCTTTGAAGCACTTTTTACGCTCCTACAAGACCCCCTTCAATGTTTTCAAATATCTCCAAAATTTGAAATACTTTGAACAGAAGCGTAAAAGTTGAGATTTGACCTGCCAGCGTAAAATTGGGATATGCAACAGCCATCCGCGTAAAAGCGGAGATGTCCAACAGTCGGCGTAATCTTCAACAGTGTCGGTCAACACTTAATTGTCACAATGAATTTCCTTTTTCGAAACTCTTAAAGGCCTTTTCGCTTCCTCGAGTTTTACATTTATAATGAACCGTTTCCAATGAGGAATATGAAGAGTTGATTTAACCGTATAAATAAGGAGAAATTCTTCACTCTTGTCATTCATCTCCATAGTGACATGGCGCCCAAGAAGGAGATTAGCAATGAAGAGGCTTCAGGCTCAAGGCTTGATTTCGAGCGAGCGTGCAACCTTTAGAGTATTTTAGAGTAACTCCTGCGGTCTTTAGTCGCATTGATGGTGGCCCCTCAACTGCATATGAAGGCTCCGGAGATGCAGAAGCATTTTTAAATCTGATGCGTCGCTCTGGGATTCGCAACATGCGCGAATTGGGTGCCTCCCTTCGTCAACCCAACGAAGGAGAGGGAAAATAATCCATGTATTGCGACTCTCTTATATGTAGGGGTCCACTCCCCTCTTTATAAATAAAATCTTGATGTTAATCTCATCTGTTAGTAGATAGAACTGTTCAATATTTTATTTTGACTGTTTCTATGGTTGTTCATTCCCGAGAAACAAACCGACACGTGGCGTCTGTCTTGTGGTTACGAGAGCCTTTAAATAGGATCTTCCCCTGAAATGGACTCTTCCCAACAGTTCTTCAGCCTTTATAAATAGCCGAGAATGTTTCACATATTCTCGTACTCATTCCTCTGAATATAACTTTCTGTAATGTTGCTCTCCAACAAGTGACAATGGCGAAGCTTTCTCACAGTGTTCTTTTGTACGCCCAGTCTTTAGACGCAGATTCAACCACCATTAGAGCCAAACCATTCGACTCAAATGGTAAATCCGATAGTAAGCAAGTATTTGTCTTCCGAATTTTTCGTTGAATACATCTACTTTGTAAATTCTTGACGAGCATAAAAACTCACTGGAATACTGGCGTAAAAGCCTTACTGAAGCACTGGTGAAAAATCCTTGCTGAAGCACTGGCGTCAAAGCCTTACTGAAGCATTGGCGTAAAAGCCTTGCTGAAGCGCTGGCGTAAAAGCCTTGTTGAATCACCGGCGTAAAAAGCCTTGTTGAATCATTGGCGTAAAAGCCTTGTTGAATCATCGGCATAAAAGCCTTGTTGAATCATCGGCGTAAAAGCCTTGTTGAATCATCGGCGTAAAAAGCCTTGCTGATCTATTTTTAATTAGCGTTTAATACGCATATGATAATACTTCTGAAAAATACTTCTTTTTTTGTTTCTGCAGAAGTTTGGCTGAGCAGCTTTTCCAGAACCGGCATTGGCGATTTTGATGCTGTGAAGAACGTTCTTCTGACATCAACATCAGGGAGCTCATGCGCTTTTGATGCGCAAATCAGACAACTCAGAACTCTTCGTGAGATAGAAGGGTCTTCCTCTGTTGGTAGGAAGAGCCTTTATACACGGAGAGTTGGATGGTGGAGTCAACT
Organism: Iris pallida; assembly: GCA_029216955.1. Lineage (NCBI taxonomy): Eukaryota > Viridiplantae > Streptophyta > Magnoliopsida > Asparagales > Iridaceae > Iris > Iris pallida. Next base: position 11,343,185 of record JANAVB010007798.1, read on the forward strand.
CTACCCCGCGGAATCGGGTAGTAGAGTTCCTTTCACGGCAGAACTAGGAATCGTATCCCAATACTGGATACATTCCTATCTCCTTTGAGGTGCCGCCACTAATCCACCAATTGTATTGGCAGCAACGCGCCTTCGGGCTGCCATACTCTGGGATTCTCCTCTCGTCTGAGAGATAAGACCAGAGTTTGATTCCTGCTGTTCCGGTTACCACTGGAGCTCAGACAGTCAGGAATTGCCACCAACAACGAACCCGCCAAAGAAGATCAAAGAAGAAATAGATCTCTATTAGGTTATTTGTTGGTGTATAGAATGAAAATCCAAGAATGTAGAAGATTTCCATTATAACTTGTAAAAAAGTCTAAGAAATATAATAGACTTTTTGATGATATGGGAATAAAATGATGATTCTTCTATGATCAATGATTTGTATCTATCTGGTTGTAATAAGGACATGATAGATAAATGAAATCCTATTTTCTGTTTTAGAGTATATGATACTATCAGAGGTAATATGGACATAATAGCATATATGAACTCAAAAGAAAATTAGACTAAATCTATGCAGAGGTCAAAAATAGAAATGATAGATAGGAAAAGAGAGTAGATTTCATATTTATTCAGAGGTCATGAAAACATGATAAATAGTGAATTCCACTTTCTAATCAATTGATAAAAATAGAAGATATAAAAACCCCTTTCCCTGGAAATAAGAAGTCAGCTTAACCAAACCTTGGTAGCTGGAGATTAGGAAGATGGATGTTATGAGCGTAAATGTCAAGGTGGTGGATGAATCAGCGTGTTTCTTGGGAACAGAAAGGACGATTCAAATTCCATAATTAAAATGGATGAACCTGGTAACATGAATGGACGAGCCTTTTCAGAAAAAGTCGTTAGTAATCATCCTCCATAAATAGATGAGAATTGCTTGTAACCCTTCATTCTTATTTCTCCTCCTCTGTTTGAAAATGTCTTCCGAGGATGCCCATCGAAAGAATGAAGTCTCCCAGAAAGTCGAGGGTATCATTGAGACGTTCTCTGTTGATCTTCCTGCATCAGGCTCAATCGAAATAGGTGGAAGCTCTTCTACGCCCAAGCCACCCGAAGACATTCTTACTTTTTAGTAGAGCCAGGGAAAACTCCTGAAGAAGAAGCGTCGAGGATGGCTGCCTACGAATTTTATGTGTTCAAGAAATGATGCCTTCTATGCATTGGCCGACTATGTATTCAATAAGGAAGGGAGTGCCCTCGTCCTTAATCTTTATTTTGAACAAAAATAATAAAAGAAGTTTATTATTATTTTTTTGTTCTGTCTCTTTTTTTTTATACAAAGTATTTCTTCAGAAATTTGCTATTGATCGGTAGCATGAATAGATCTCCATTGGGCTTTGACAACCGATAGGCACCATTGAAAAACACAGACTCAATTACATAAGGGCCTTCCCATTTTGCTTGGAATTTCCCTTTACTTTTATGAGTCATTACCATCGGTCTCCGAACAGCTAATACGAGCTCGCCCACTTTGAATGACCTCTCCTTAACTTTACGATTAAAAGTTCGAGATATGCGGGCTTGATACAGTTCAATGTGTTGTTGTGCTTGAAGACGCTTCTCATCCAAACCTTCAAGTTCTTGGAGTCGTAAGCGATCATTATTCTCCGTAGTTAGCTCATTAGCAATGGCTATTCATAGAGAAGGGATCTGAATTTCCAATGGAAGAACAGCTTCACATCCGTAAACTAATAAGAATGGTGTAAAACCAGTAGGAGTCCGGACTGTTGTTCGATAAGTCCATAAACATTCTCCAAGTTTCTCATTCCAATCATATTTATTAGAAGAGACAAACTTTTTGAGAAGTTTGATGATCATCTTATTGAAAGCTTCAGCTAAACCATTAGCAGCTGGATTATAAGTCGTAGAAGCCAAATTCTGAATTCGATTCTTGTCGCAGAATCGATAAAATGCTTGACTGGCAAAATGTTGACCATTGTCATGAATTATCCGTCGAGGAATTCCGAAACGATAAATGACATGGTGCTTGATAAAACTGATCACATTAGATGTTTTCACTTCCGCAAGGGGGACTGCTTCTGCCCACTTCGAAAAGTAATCGGTTATAGCTAGTATAAACCGATGTCCTTTGATAGAAGGAGGGTTAATAGGGCCAATAACATCCATACCCCAAGCTTCGAAGGGCCAAGAGGCTGCTGTAGGATGTAGAAATTCAGATGGTTGATGAATAAAATCAGCATGAATCTGACATGCTTTACATCTTCTGGCATAGTCCACAGCATCTGCTATCATAGAAGGCCAATAATATCCCATTCCCGAATGCGGTCTTGCAACTTTGGACCCGGTTGATGAGCACCACATACACCATCATGAGCCTCACGCAGTATTTGTTTGGCTTCACTTTCTGAGGGACAGCGCAGCAAGAGTCCGTCATATGAACGACGATATAGCATATGTAAAGACGAATCATAATAGAATCGAAATGATCGTCTTAATTGATGCAGCTTTTTAGGATCTTCAGGCAAAATTCTATGAACTGCATAATCAATGAATAGAGTTCTCCAATCTTTCTGTTGGGAACTTGACTCTGTAGTATAACTTTGTTCAATATGCAGATTACTCTTCACACAGAACAAGTCTCGGTCTAACAAAGTAATTATATTTGCCTTTGGATTGGGACAGCCAAGTCTGCAGCTAAACTGGCAAGAGCATCAGCCTCCACATTCTGAGAATGTGGTACAAATTCAATAAAGAATCCTTTGAATGAAAAGACCAACTCGACTACCACTTGATGATAGGGGATGAGATCAGGATTTCTGACTTCATAAGTTCCTCTAACTTGATTAACGATCAATTGAGAGTCTCCATAAGCCTCTAGGAATTCAATATCCAATTGTTTTGCTACTTGGAGACCAATCAATAGAGCATTATATTCTGCTACATTGTTAGAGCACGGCTCATTAAGAGAATAAGCACGGTATATGACCATTTTGTCAGGAAAACCAAGACAATTCCTACCCCAGAGACAATATTGCCTTTAGGTCCTACTCTTGATGCTCCGTCAAAATATAATTGCCATATATCATTCTTCGAAGTCATGTTACAATCCACTACTTCGTCTGGAATGTCTTCATATAACTTCGAAGTTTCAGGTATAGGATGAGCGGCTAAGAAATCAGCTAACGCTTGGCCTTTCACTGATTTTGAGGTACATAAATATATCATAGGGGGTCTTGAGTTGTGCCAAGCATGAATCTGCTTGAAGTAAAGCTTCGCTCAAAGTCTCCCTGCTTTCTCTAGAAAGGCGAAGCAGTTCAAATATAGAAAGTCTAGCCGGTGTATTAGCTAACTGGGCTAGAATGTCAAATTTGTAAGGCTTCATCACCACCCCCTGATTGGAAGCAGGCTTCAATGGGATATCAAAGCGTACTGCCTTCTGTTTTTCCTTTTCAACCACAGACGGTTTAACAGGAACAGGAGAAGGTTGAACTGGTAGAGTCTCACTACATCTTCTGCTGCTTTGGAGGATCCCTCATAGTCTTTGTGGTACTCTTTCCAGATCTTGTACTAGCAAAAGTTTCTTCTTCGGACTCAGGAGAAGGAAATACCATATTATAGGATTTAATTTTTCTTCCCTTAGCCTTCTCTTGTGGGGGTTGTTGTGAGGTATTTCAGAACCCAATCCAGCAGTGGAATTCTGGTTTTGAATTTGTAAAGGAAGCCGTATTTTTATCATAATTTAAACCTTCTGCCTTTTGAAAGTCGTAACCCATCTTCTTCATGAGATGAACAGATTGCTGACTATACAAGTGAGTGGCAGCGAACTTTTGACAGGTGTTTCAATAGAGGAAGAGGAAGAAGCAAGACCTTCTGTAACCTCAGGAGAATGAAGAATAGATGTCTCTGTAGTTACAGGAGGAGGAGGATTAGGAAAAATCCCTGTCGGAGCTTTTTCATAAGCAGCAAGACTTGTTGTGCCCGATATAAAGGGATACTATTCATGGCTAGCCATTGCTGATGGGTAAGCTTGAGCTTGGTAGGGGGAGCTAGACTTGGAGGACAGATGTTCAGTCCTTTCAGTCTATCTTCTAAAGGAAGGTCATCCCATAGATGATCCAAGTCATCGGAATCTGGAATAACATGAGAAATCATGTTGCAGGTTTTAACTTTCTTGCCCTTCTTGGATTTTGAAGTTTTACCTTCATTTTCAATTCAGGCATTAAGTCAGGATGTACCCACATTTTACCATTCTTTAATGTGAGTGGCAGCAATCCTGTACTTTCTTCTCTGGCAGGCGGGATATTCACGATCTTCATCGTCGCCTTCGGAATTGGAATAATTCTATCTGGGACTTGCTGTGGAGGAAAATCCCCGAACTGAAGAGAAACCATATTGGTCGTAACCGTATGGTCATCATTAGTTAAAGCGATAGCACTACCATTTATCAGTTCTTGGATCTTCTTTTTCAAGACGTAGCAAGCACTGGTAGGATGATTAATGTATCTATGATAGATATAATATTTGGAATTGTCAGTCAGATTCACCTCATTAGGCCTTTTTGGCTCTGGAATCTGAAGTTTGCCACTTTTTACCAGACACTAAAATATTCTGGAATATCACTTTCGTCAAAAGAGTATTCCTCTTTGACCTGGAGGATTCCTGATTACTTGACATTGTTATGTTCTTGGAAAGATTGACCATAAGAATATCTTTTCCTTTCACATTGCGATTGCCAGGATTACTCTTCTTTCCTTTATCTTCTGAAGCAAAATCATCCCATGTTCCCGAGCCAACCTACCATTGGTTTCGCAGAAACTGCTGCTATGATAAATGAAGCCCAATCTGAGAATTGGGAACCTGTGAAGACAGCAATGGATGGTCGCAGATTCATCTTGCATGTATCGATCAATGCTGAATCTGGCATACCAGGAGGCATCTTTAGAGTAGCCTGTCGGAAATGTTAATGAACGTCCGAGTATCTTCTTTCTCCTTTTTTATTTCTATTAAGGAGGACATGTTCATGTCCATACCTCCTTCATAGAAGCGGGAGAGAAACATTGCCTTTTCGTCAAAAGACGAAATAGAGTTATCGGGTAAGCTACGATACCAGTCATAAGCCGAACCGTCAAACACCCAATGAACACTCGAGTGAGAAGAGCATCATTTTTCTGTAAGTGTACAGTCATAATATCAAAGTAATTGATATATTGACTGGGAGATGCTTTTCCATCGAATAAAACCATGGATTGTGGCTTGAACTTCGGTGGAAAGGGTACATCATTCCAATGAGGAGGATAGGGTTGCTTAATCCCTAACCTCTGGAGCTGATCTTTGTGCCTCAAAACCTCAAAGTGTGCTTTGAGTTCACGTACTGCTTGAATAGCTTCACTGGTTTGAGGAAGCACATTTGATTGAATAGTCGTTAGATGTACCGTAACCCCCACTGGAGGTGGTACATCTTCTGGAATGATGGGATCTGGAGATGCAAAATTTTGATTAACAGCAGGTTCTTGAATATTCGAAGTATATCAGCCCCTTGACTATCTTGAGTTTGTGCTGCTGCGTACCGGAGTTATTACTGAGGGTTGAGCAGTTTGCTGATTCAAAATTATTTGATGCATGCTTTGCACCATGTTGAGCATGTCTTTCAATGATTGCTCCACGGCAGTGAGACGTTGTTCCGTATTAGCAGATGACATCTCTGGTTCATCTCCAACAGCGTAGGATTCAACCTCTCTTGAAGATATAGAGGGATAGTATAAAAGTATGAATCCACTATCGGTATCAGACTCACAGATTGAGTACCCCCAGCTTCTGAATCAGAATTCTGTAATTGTCCTTGTCTTCTTGATCGAGTATTCTGATATACTCCTTCAAAGGAATCAAGAAGTCTATTGAACTATTGCTGACCTGGGGTTTGGGACGTATTTCGTCTCGGACGTCGTCCTCTGTTAGTATGAGATGCCATGTTGACTGATGCATATGACAACTCATCTTTTTGGTCTTCAGCTTGATGTTGAAGTGAAAAATTCAGTCGATCAAAAACTGACCGTTTTGAAGCTGAACAACAACAATTGATCACAACTTGATGATATCCACATTGATGTCTTTCTTGGGGGAGCATCGCCGGAGATTGTGAATTCTTACGCTTTTGCATTACCAATTCACGTAAGTCAAAAGAAGTGGAGGGAATATTCTTCTTTATTACATTTGGGGTAGAAAAACGTTTAGTCCCCTGTGTATAAAGAAGATTACTGGCTTCATTCGCAGAACCAAACTGTACATTTTTACGCGTTTGGAGTTGTGTGCGTAAATCTTGAGATTTAGCACGAAGGACCCCATTTTCATGGCGTGTGATTTACAAGTTTGGTACTTTGCATAAAGCAGTATAAGAAGGTTGTTGGTGTAGGACAGAAGTTTTACCAACATCACTTTTACGCTGTATGCGTTTAGGTATATTCACATTAGATGTGCAAACATCGTTTTGAATTTTATCTACACTGTCACAGACAGGAGACTTACCTTTACGCGTAAAACGTAAAAATTGATTACCACATCACAGAGGAGATTTTGTCTACGCGAGGAGCGTAATTTGTGTGAATCTACCACGTCACCGACGGAAGATGGGTTCTTACACTCAAAACATTAGAATCTGCCATATTACAAATGGGAGACTCATTTTTATGCCTTGAGGGTAAAATTTGGTTCTTACCCACTGATCGTAAAACTTGATTCTTACGCATGGACGTGAAACCTGATTATCTTCTCGTTACAAACGGGAGATAAATCATCACACTTTGAGTGCAACTCTGAAGTAAGGACTGCCTCGTTACGAACGGGAGCCCCTACGACAGGAGTGGGAAGAATTCCCTTTTCACCAGAAGTCACAGAGAGATCAGAAATCACTTTGGATTTGGGAATCCAAACTTTTCGTGCTTTGCGAGACTTTTGAACATTGGAGTGGCGAGAACCACCCCCAGTTTGGAGCATTTCTTCATAGGCAGTCTGGTCGAAGTGTACAACCAGAGTCTTCTTAGTCGAACCGACTGAAACATCATCATATTGAGCAATCACTTCCTCGTCGGAAGAGAAAGTCGTCCCCAGCAGAGTCGCCATTTTGTTTCACTTAACAAAATTTCCAAACAAAAGTGTTGGATTTTGAAAATAAAACGAGAAAAAAGTACAAAAGTATAAATCTGATTCTGGGAAAGTATTGCTATGGAAGTCTGATTCGTAAATGATCACTTGTTCCTTGGACCATATGATGATGAAGAAGATCACTGCTTGAAGTAGAACAACTTGGAAGAACTAAGTCACCAGAAAGGTATCGACGCACTTGGGCACTGATGGCGAGGCCGAATGCTTTCCTGCTTTGCTTCACTCGTTCTGGAAGAAAAGTTGAAGAAGAATGCTCTGGAGAATCAAAATCTCGAAGTCCTGATCTCTGTATGCTCTCATGTTCTCTCTCTGTCCTCTCTTTGAGAAAAATGAGTCTATTTATAGACTGGGGCTTCTGAGCGTAAAAAGACACCAAAATCTGTCTTTACGCTAACAACTGCCACCCATGATCAGAGTCATCCTTGCATACGTTGACACGCGTCCCATCATTTCAGCGAGAATAGGATACATGTACACACGTTCTTCAAAATATATGGCATGAAAGCCATGTAAGCAAACCACGTTCTATACTGGCCAGAAAGAATAGGGCGTAAAAATAGCTCCAACATCCCTGAGCGTAAAACAGTAAGATGAGCATAAAATAGCTCTGTCATAGGTTTCCTGCGTAAAGTGGTTATTGAATAACCTTGAGCGTAAAATGGCTCAAATAGACTTTACGCACACATTGTTTTATGAGCGTAAGAACTCATGTAAAACTCCGTGCATAAAAAAACCGTTCAATGAGCGTAAAGTAGCTCGATCTCCATAAACGACAACAATGGTTTTTGTATAAGACAAATCCATTGAATTCTGTGGTAAATGCCATCATTAATATCTTCATGTCAGAGTTTGCATTAAATGCTAGATTTGACAGCTTTGTCCAGCGTGAAGTAGACTGCTCTGTCCTTGGCGTAAAACCATGGGTGTAGCCCGAGCGTAAAATGATCAGCTTGCTTAGGCATAAAGCGATTAGCCTAATCTTGGGCGTAAAGAGATTACCCATTCCTCTAGGCGTAAAGCAGATCACTTATGAATGAGATGACTCTTTCTTTGAAGCACTTTTTACGCTCCTAAGCGTCAGGCAGTTGGAGTATTCACACGTCATCGGGAGTTTGATGTATGTGACTACTGCCACAAGGCCTGACATAGCTTTTACCGTAGGAATACTGAGTCGTTTCACGAGAACCCAGGCATTGAGCACTGGAAGCTGTGAAACGGATTATGAGATATCTCAAGAAGACTCAGACATATGCACTACTACAGCGGAGATCCGTCGGTAGTGGAAGGCTTCAGTGATGCCAGTTGGTGCTCAGAAGTGGAGAGCAAGAGGTCCACAGGTGGATACATTTTTGCAATAGATAGAGCTGCTATATCATAGAAATCGAAGAAGCAGACTATGCTCTCGCGGTCATCCACGGAATCTGAGTTCTTTACACTTAATACCGCAGCGGAGGAAGCAGAATAACTTCGGGAGCACATGTATGATCTTCCAGTGGTTGGGCGCAAATACCGACAATACCGACATACTGTGACAACCAGGCGACTGCGGTGCCGGTGGCATCAAATGACCTCTTTAACGGAAAGAAGAGGACTGTGCGGTTGAAGCACAGGACAGTACACGATCTTATCAAAAGGGTATTATTCCAATGATTGATGTTCGGAGTCAGGAGAACCTAGCAGATCCGTTCCAAGAGCCTGAAGCGCCAGCTGGTGATGATACAGCTTGTAAAATGGGCTTAAAGGCACTCTAATATTGTGTTATTACATTTTTACCATAAAGTTTTATGATATTAGTTCAAAGAGAAATCTACTAGGCATCTAGCTTTTGGTTCAAGGAAGGACTATTAACCGGAAGAATATCAGAACGGTGGGTACTTGTCCTGTGGCATGGAGAGGTTACGGACCTACAACCACTATTTTCTACTGTTATTTTCTACATAAAACGGATCCTGTGGAAGGTTGACTTAAACTTCTTAATAAGTTCTCCGGCAGAGTGAATGCATGGAGTACTTTACAGGAAGCACGGTAGTGCAGCACTACAAGGAGTGTAACTCCATGCTATAGTGGGGTGACTACACCATGAGGTTTTCGGTTAAGGATAATGCCTCGGCTTTGTGAGCCAAGTCACAGCGGAGTAGTACCGCAAATAGGCAGGTAGCCTAATGTTATATGATAAAATTAAAGAGGGTAGCCAGCACTACAAAGGAGAGGTCTTCCTCATTTTACAGTGGCACGACACTAGGATGAGGTACCCGGATAGGGATAAAGCCTCGACCATGCAAGCCCATATGTATTGCGGCATAACACCGCAAAGGAGCCTAAGGCTTCATGCTGGGTGGTGTGACACTACAAAGAGGATGTAACCTCATGCTACAGTAGTATGACACTACGATGAGGTTTTCGGTAGGGGTAATACCTCGGCTTTAGGCCATGTCATAGCGGTGTAGCACCGCAAGGCTTCATGACATGTCTCTTTGATAAAGAACTCACCTATAGTGTATGGACAGAGATATCAGGCCGTCTCTTGAGGGTAAACTTGTAGACGCCCAAAATTATACACTGAAACCAGACTGGCACAAGGCCTTTAATGTGCAGCCAGAAGCACAGTTGATGTCATTATGTGAGTGGGAAGAATTAGTTTTGGTACAGAATTCAAGGCTTAGTCCATTCTTGTATCATGCTGTTATTTAACCTATACGAAAAGATTCAAGTCGTAGCGATATCTCTCTAATATATGATGGACAGTCGCTGTGGGAACGCTCAACCCATATATTAAGATATGTAGGAGATTGTTGGTGTTTTTTGTCTTTAGACTAGGAAAGATAGTCCCACATCGGCTACACCAAATGGTAAGTATCTCAATATAATGCATTGCTTGTGTTGAGGTGTGCACATGAGGTATGGTAGGGCACTAGTGTGTGCTATATTGGAGTATTTTTCTAGAAGAAAAATGATTAATTCCAACAAGATGCAAGTTGATTTTTGTTGTACGGACACGGACTCCAGGATGTCTCGTGCATGCACGGGAGTGCTCGGGAGGGTAGGCGTGGACTGGCACACTTCTATGTTGATTGTGGGATGATCTAAAATATCAAACTCTATTTTGAGTATTGGTATTTTAGTCCCACATCGAATAGGAGAAGAGTTGAAGTCTCACTCCACTCTATAAATAGAGTGTCACGCCCCAATTCATAGACTCATTTATTCACATATATTTTATCTCTTGGAATCGATCGTCCTCGCTTGGGCGTGATGCCGTACAAGTCTGGTATTGCACTTGTACAAGCAAAGATGGTACATAATTGATAATCTTCAAATAGGACCACATCGCAGCGGCAGAAGCAGACAAATTGAAGTTAATGAGGACAATCTTTCTGATTGAATAGAAATATATCACTTCTTTATAGCAACGAAGATAAAAAGGATAACTTGAAGTCGTACAGAGATACATAGAGCTTCATTCTCTTTATTGATAATTGAAGAAGAGTACAAGACTTGTATTAAAATACAATACTTACAACACATCTCACTTTACATTGAAAGCCCATTGAACAATGCTATACATCTTACATTTGATACTTGGATACATTGATTACAACTCGATATACCTACTTGGCTTACAACTCACTGGTATCACTGATTACAATGTTCCATACATTATGCCCTTTATAAACAGAAGACGTCATCTTGTACAAGGAGAGCTTCTATATGCCCAACAAATTTCGATGCCGTAGGACCAATCAAGTCAATCTTCGTGTGTAGAACATTCTAAGCACGAGCACCTGCCTACAAAACGTGGGTCAGCACATCATCTATGTACTGGCGAGCAGAATCCAATCCACTCGCCTAAACCAACACTAACTGGTCAATTTTAGCAAGCATTTAATAGAATGATCTTCCTACTTGGGGCCTAGCATCAGTTTACAGTTCATGGGAAATAATCATAGTGAAGCATGTAAACTTATTATCTCATTTCTTATGCAAAGGGAACAATAAAACATACTTGGTGTTATCAAGGTCTGACAATATACATTAGAGGCATCTATTAAGCCTCATTGAGTTAACATGAGCCAAACATGTTATAGGTATTCTTTTAGCAAGGCAACATTCCACCATATTGCATTCAACATGTTGAGCATGTCATAGAGTTCTCTTTTAAAGGCATCATCATAGTATTTTTCTTGTTTAGCATGATTAAGCAGACCATTCAACCAACATATATTGCATCTATCACGTTAAGTGATTTCTTACCGATATTCGACTCCGCATACCTGTCCAAGAATACAGGATAATATGATATACTTACACTGTCTGCACAAAACATTCATTAGAACATCCTGACCACATGACCACGGTGGTTGTGCACCATGTCAACGTGCCATATAGGACTTCATAGGGTATGGGATGTGCCCTTCACCAGGTTGCGAGCCCGAATGAAGGTCCCAATACCGTGCTACCAAAGCACTAATTCCCTCCTAGGCCGACTCGATCCCACCGCCGCAGGTACCGTTCGAGGAAACCCTTGTATATAAGTACGTCTATGGTCATGCGAATGCGTGTCTGACTCGATTATGTTCGAAGTCGCATGATAAAATAATAAGATAAGTAAAGTCAACAGTTCATTATCTCATCCTTCCAATATTACCACATGTTCACTTGGTGATCTCAATGATCCCAAGCCACATCATTCTCATTACATCAATCATTGCAACATTTTCTATATTCCTTTCTAAGAGGAATAAATAATATTTTATTCATCTCGATAGGACCTGTAGCATTTCATTCATATCATAGGGACAATATTCTTTTTTATTGCTTATAAGGAAACAGGCAACAGCAACCATTATGCAGAAGGTACATGATTCAAGTATTTCATCAGTTCATTGGGTCGATAGCATAGCCAGTTCATTTCTTATTCTATCATTCATAAGGCATCTCATTATTCAAGTATTCATTGCTTAAGCAATATTAACTGAAGGGACGTTATCAATTCATTTCAAGCATCAAGTCGCATTAGCAGTTCAAGTGTGATTCATTCGGCAGTTCAATAATTCTTAGCATAAGCATCTCTATTACTCAGCAACTAAAACATGGGACATTTAGGAACAATTTATAGCATCACATTATTCTATTTATTAAGCATGCAGGAATAAGGAGGAAGGAGGACAGTTCCACTTGCCTGCACAAAAGGGTCTTCTTATTCTGGTTGCACACATTCCCCCTAAGCGTAGCTCCACCAGCGAGCCACGTTCCAACACTTAATCCGTCTAGCCAGCTAAGAGAGACTGCATCAGTCAACTCTCTTGATCTCCAACATAAGTCACGGTCCAACATTCTGATCCCATCCACAAGCCAACCAAATGCCTCGTGTGGAGCGGGACATTACATAATATACCACTCAGAAAAAGTTTCGTCATCAAAAAGAAAATAACTCATCTACTAGATTCACTTAATCACAATGATTTACTCATTCAGCTTCAATTCAATATTCATTTCAGCCCACTCGGTCATTTCAAAATAGCTATCCAACTGTATCTTTAATCTATCAACGATTCAATCCATCTTTCTCTTTTCCAAATACTTGCAACTTCTCATTGATTCACCAACATTTTCCTTGCAATCTATCTTGGTCGCAATACATCACCTCGTTTGGATCCATACACATATTTCGGGCATCCCCAAAATATATTTCAGCCAAAATCCGTGCTAGTGCAATAAATTCTTCCCATATTGTTATCTCATTCGCAACCTATCACTTTGGCTGGATCCATACACATACTTTAGGCGTGTAAAACCCCTAAATTTCTACTATATTATTTATTTATATTTTATTATTTAGTACTGATTTAAAATTTTGTATTGTACGTCGCGTAGTCGTATTTTACGTCGCGTACGAAATTTTATTGCTCGACGAGTGCGATTATGTGCGAGCGTACATATTTTTAGAAAAATATTTTTTTCTATTTTCAACATAATATATGTAATAATTATTTTTGCTATCATATCAATATTTCCAAGTCCATTATTTTATCTATTTATAAAAAGTCTTCCGTTTATAATAGTTATCAATAATAAATAATATTCTTGTGCGTACGTAAATAATTCCTAAATATTTTACTAGTTATTTTTAAATAAAAATGTATTTTCAAAATTTATTAATATTAATATTTTATTATTCAAAAGATTTATTATTTTCGAAATTATTATTAGTATTTTTGGAAAATATATTTCAAAATTATTGTGAAGATTTAAAATCTTGATTTAAATTTGTGGATTTATTTAAATAGTTAATATTTGAAATTTAAATTTTCCATGGATTTAAAAAAAAATTTAATTAGATTCAAATTTGATTTGTATTTGGAATTGGATTTATATTTAGATTTGGATTTAAATAATTTTAAATTAAATTTTAAATTATCTATTTGGGTTTTAAATCAATTCTAATCCTATCCTAATGGGAATTTCCACATCCTATAAATAGGCAGGTACTCCTCCATAATTTTTAGCATTCATCAATAATCCACAAATATTTTCCCAACCACGTGCAGTGCATCGTGTCTATGTTTTCCTCCATCCAAAATTCTTATTCCATAATTACATATACATTTTCACCTCTTCCGTGTCGGACACCCCCGACAAAATCAATTCCTAGTCTAAAACCTATTCAAACCATGTCCCAGTTCAGCCTGCTTCGCCTACGCCTCCGCCATAGCTCGCCGTCACTAGCGTCTAACCCCATCTACCACCATTCCGACACAACCTCCATCCATCATCATCATCACAACTATCACCACCGTCGCACAGCCCTGCCCCCTCACCCGGCCACCCTTAACTCGGGAGCCCTTCTTCCCACCACGGTCGTCCCTGGCAGCAACAACAACCACCACCACGCTCACCCGCTCCGATCGCCCGAACCACCACCAACGACCCACTGGTCCAGACCCGACCACACGCCGACCCCCCTACACTTCTTCCTCCGACCCAACCGATTCCTCGACACCACCCGTCCTGGCAGCCACCACCTCGACCATCGCCAAACCCAACTCCGGCCATCCTCCGTCATCACCACAGACACCAAAAAAGAAAGAAAAATAAAATAAAACAAATACCCCCGCCACCACCGTACCTCCGCCGTGACCTCCGAGCGACGAGCCTCAAGAACCCCGCTCCTGACCCATCCGCCTCCTTGAGATCAGCCGCGCCTCTGCGAAGAGCCGCGCCACCGCCGCTCCTTTTTTCCCTCGCCGACTTACCTCTCCCGGAGCCGCGACTCCGCCTGCCACCACCGGATCTGGGTCATCTTCGGCCGGAGCCCCCTTCCCTTCCGTCCGCTCCTCCGTACCCCCCGCTGCCCGCACGCGCCCGCTCTCCTCTCCGACCTTCCTCCTCCACGGCGAGTCCCGCCGGAGCGCCGCAGCCACTCGCTCCCTCCTCCTCGATTTGGCTTCCGCCGCCGCGACGACTGCGCCGGAGCTCACCGTCGCCCGACGCGCCGCCCAACTCCACCAGAAAACTCCTTCCGAACGCCGCCACCGCCCCCTCTTTTTGCTCCGATCACCACCCCATGGCTCGCCTCCCACTCCCACTCCTCTTCCTTCTCTCTCCCCCAACTTCTTTTTCCGATTCCTCTTCTGATCTTTTTTTGATTTGTTATACTTTTGTTCTTCTCGAGAAGAACAATGGTAAGTAAATTATTATTATAATTATAATTATTATTATTATTATTATTAAACTTTGTTTTATTATTATTATTATTATATAGTATTAATTATTATTATTATTATATATTATTATTATTATTATTATTAAGATTAAGGTTATCATTAAACTTTTTATTAATATTTCAAAATTTTATAAACCCTAATTAAATGTTTAGTATTCGCCTATTTTAAAAATATAGATTTCTACA
>JANAVB010007798.1:11594086-11596586 GCA_029216955.1 Iris pallida
AGGGGGGGCTGGGTCAGGGTACCAATAGTGCCGAAAAAAAACTGATAATTTAGTAATATTTATTTATTTTTCGACACCACAAAATGTGATACTCCGATTCGAACCACGTACTGATAGTGCCGATATTTGTAACACGTAGTTTTGTTGTTGGTTAATTATAACACGATAGTGCCGATATTGTAACACGTACCGATAGTGCCGATATTGTAACACTTAGTTTTTTTGATCCCGATACTCATAGAATGGTCCCGAGTCACGGCCGTAGTATGTATATATTTCGTTTTTAGTTTGTAGTATATTCGTTTTAGTTTTGAAGTTTATTCGTTTTAGTATGTAGTTAGTAGGAATGGTCCCGACTCATAGGAATGGTCCCGAGTCACGGTCAAAGTATGTAGTATTATATATTCGTTTTAGTTTGAAGTTTATTCATATTTACAGATATCTAGAAATGGCTATATCCATGTATCTGCTAGACCGTTCATGAATGTACACCGCATTCGAGATGACAGGTACGCTGTGTGATATGAATACATCGCCAAAGTAGAACAATTCCTAATTCGCGAAGGCGTTTCCTCATCCATGGACGGCATGGACATTAAGTGCCCGTGTGCAAAATGTTGGAACATGAGTTTCAACCAGAATTGGGATGTGACGTATCATTTATACCAAAGGATTTCCTTCCGAATTACTACCAATGGACCGCACACGGAGAGCTTGTACCTTTAGCATTCCAAGCGGAGCCTTATGTGGAGCCTTATGTGGGCCTTTTGTGGAGCCTTATATGAATGTCCACAACCGACTGGTGTCGACAACGAGTACGTGAACATGGTCTTCGACGCTGCGGGGTCTAGTTTTGATCCATACAATCGTGACGCAGCTGAGGAGACACCGAATGCCGATGCCGCGAAGTTCATGGAGTTGCTGGAGAATGCAAGGACTCTTTTATACCCTGGCTGTGAGACCATTCACCGTTAGAGGTGATCACTCAGATCTTGAGCATAAAGTCTGACTTTAACATGTCCCAAGAATGCTACATAGAGTGCTCGAGTTGATTACCGATAAGTTTACCGAAAGACTTCTACCGCTCTAAGAGGATGGTGAGATCTCTCTGGATGGGATCGACAAGATCGATTGTTGTCAGAACGGATGCATGCTTACTACAAAGATCACAGGATGCATAAGTGTGCGAATTCTGTTGTGCTGATCGCTACAAGCCAACTGCTGCAGGCAAGTCTAGAAGATCGACTGCTTCATGCACTACTTGTCGTTGACGCCGCGGTTGCAGAGATTGTTCATAGTGAAGAGACTGCCGAAATATGAGTTGGCACAAGCGACAATAGACCGAAGGAGTGTTGGATCACCCATCTGATGGAGAAGCGTGGAAGCACTTCGATCGAGCATATCCTAACTTCGCTTCTGATGCATAATGTAAGATTGGGGCTCTGCTCTGATGGTTTCACCCTATTTGGTCTTTCAGCTCCCAATATTATGCTGGCCGATAATCCTCACTCCGTATAACCTACCGTCTTGGACGTGCATGAAGACACATTACATGTTCTTAACTATTATCATCCCCGGTCCGAACAACCCGAAGAGGAACATCGACGTGTACTTACAGCCGTTGATAGATGAGCTGAAGCAGCTATAGGAAATAGGGGCGTACACGTATGATGCTTCGAAAAAACAAAATTTTCAGATACGGGCAGCACTAATGTGGACAATCAACGACTTTTCGGCTTATGGAATGTTATCTGGATGGAGCACTCATGGTCAGCTTTCATATTCGTATTGCATGGACCGTACTAAGGCTTTTCATTTGAGACACGGAGGAAAGCCATGCTTCTTTGATTGTCATCGGCAGTTCTTGCCGAAAGACCATCCGTACCGTAGGAACAGAACTGTATTCCGTACCGGAGCTATGGAGAAGGGCAATCCACCGCCAATATGGTCCGGAGAGGACACATGGGAGCAAGTAAAAGAAATCTCAAGTGCTATTGAAGATCCTACAACGAGCAGCCGTTGCGAGGGATTTGGCGAAGATCATAACTGGACCAAAAGGAGTATATTCTGGAATCTGCCATATTAGAGCACAAATCTGATTAGACATAACCTTGACGTCATGCATATCACGAAGAACGTGTTTGATAACATAATTAATACTGTAATGGACGTCAAGGGAAAGATAAAAGACAATCAGAAGGCTAGATTGGACTTAGCCGAAATATGCAGACGCCTACATTGCACATGATAGACAACGGAAAGGAAAAGCTTTTACGGCCTAAGGCAATCTACTTGCTGGACAAGGAGGACAAAGTGAGACTTTGTAGATGGATCCAGGACTTGAAATTTTTGGACGGATACGTCTCCAATCTAAGAAGATGTGTCGACATAAAGGAGTGTAAATTGACCGAAATGAAGAGCCACGATTGTCACGTATTCATGGAGAGATTAATTCCTGTTGTATTTCGAGAATTATTATCGTCGGTAGTCTGGGATCCAT
>JANAVB010007798.1:11599086-11826586 GCA_029216955.1 Iris pallida
AAAATATCAAGCGTAGGTAGGCTAACTAGATAATCGCCGAGGGTAGAATTTTGTCCTTTTTAAGGGTAAAATAGGTAATTGGCCTACGGCCAAGAAATGAGTTTCGAAGTCCAAGATGTACTTGGATATGGGTTGTAGAGGTTGGTTATGGGTAGAAATAGCCGTCTAGACTTAGTCTTGACCCCGGTTGACCACGGTTGACTTTTTAGACCAAAAGTCAACTATGGGTCAACACTTTTCCCAATTTAGTCCTAAATTCCTTTAAACTTGTGTAGTTGACCGAAAGTCAACTGTTAGTCATCAGTGACCTAGAGTTGACCTAAGGTTGACCAAAGTTGACCACAGTTGACCAGAGTTGACCGGTTGACCGAAAGTCAACTGTTGACTCAAATTGACCTAGATTAATTCCGTTTGACTTGCATTGACCCAGTATGACCTAGCTAGACCTAATATGACTTAGGTTGACCTCGTACAGTCTAGTTTGACGTGTCTTGACCTAGAATGACTAAATAGGATTTAAATTGTCTTGACTTTAATTCCTAAACAGAGTATTGATACGTCTTGTTCTCTATAGGTCCTCGAGACGCTGCATTTGCTCCGATTGACATATCATACCATATTACAGGCGAGTACATTCTCTGACACTTTTTCAATTTACGATAACTGTTATAATTCATGTAATTAGTGTAGATATGCTTGTTCTCGACACATTGGTCACACGGATTGGTATTCATGGATCCCGACATGAGATGTTATTCCTCGTTATCTTGGTATATCTTGTGCAAGTCCCCTTGTAGTTCTTGTGCAGTATATGGACACCGATTCTCGAGGAGACTTTCTCCCTTCTCGTAGAATCCCGTGTCGTAACGTGTCTTGCTTGGATCCACTCTACCAGTCAGGGACGGGGGAGTACTAGTGTAGATGTGTGGTCATTATCCACCTTGTTACTCTTGTAGACCTTGTGAGTGTTAATCATACACTTCACGTATGATTAACCAGGCCAGTAGACCTTGTGCAAGACCCAAGCCGGCCACATGTTGTAACTAGTATTCATACACCTAGATATATGATTCTTGATTTCTTGTACATGCCATGATCAGTTTACTTGCCTTGTTCTAGCTCTAGTTTTACAGCTTATCTTGCCATGATACTCACATGTACATTCCATGATTTTCTTGTATATACTCTCTATTTACAGTCTTATAGCTTTTGTCATATCTTGTGAACTGTTGTTAGTAGATTGTGCTCGTTCCATCCTGACAGGATATGTTGAAAATATTACAGATGCAGATGAGGGAGATTACTGTACCTACTATGGTCCGGATGACGTAGTGGGCATAGACCTGGCGACTTTGGTCCAGCAGGGCTTAGCTCCGCCTGGCGAGACCTTACCTATTGCTTAGTTAGAGTAGGTCTTTTATACTGGACTTTGTCTCCAGCTACTTTTGAGACTGTTATTATTATGGATTGTATTAGAGACTTGGACTTGTATATTATTTGGTGTTTGGACTTGACAGGTTATTATTTTATTATCGTCTTGTTGTCTTTATCTTTCAGTCTTTACTTTATCATCTTAGATTGTGATTGAGTACTTATATATATATTCATTGCTTGTCCTCCGTTCGGAGTTGACCATATTCCCGACAGGTTTTGTTATATATATAAACTGTTGTCAGACTAGAAAATCTACAGCGTTCTACGCCGTTTTTACGGTGAGAGCTGGGCGTTGTCGCGTCACGTGCCCTTTTAGCGGGTGCGGGTCGTGACACGTTTTAGTTGTAGCCCATGCAGGTCCTGAAGTCGCAATTAGTGCGATGTCGTAGTGGCGCTCGACTAAGAGTTCTATTACGAGCCTGCGGTACGTATCTAGGATAGGCTATAGGCTAAGAGTACTCAATCACAGTAGGATCTTTCCTTGCTTATCTTGCTTACCGTCTTTGATATTAATTTAATGCAATTAAGCTGCCCTCCTTTGATAAAATCCTTCATGTGCCATATTGATATCTTCTTTTCAATCTGTCTCCAGGATGGTTATGACTCACTCTCCTGGCGAGGAGCACGGGAAGACGGAGAGGTCTGCTACCTCTGGCGGACAGGCTCCGGTTACTTCCCCTGTAGTCGGGACGTCAGTTGGGATTCTCGGGGGTACTCCTCCAGCGCTCTCGATGATTGTCCCTGTGGTCATTACGGGTGCTCTTCCCGCAGTACCAGGGGCCACGACGGGAGTTGTCGGGGGCATTCTTCCTCCTCCTCCTCAGCAGGGGACTCCTCCGGTGACGATGGGAGCTATTCCTCAGTTGCCCTCTATGCCCACAGAGATGGGGCAGATGCTCGCGTTCTGTCAGCATATGTTGGAGTCCCAGCGGGCCCAGCACGAGGCTCAGATGAGGCAGACCGAGGCCATACGCCAGGGCATGGAGGATGCACACAGGTTGGCTATGGCGGCTGTGGAGCATGGGGCTCCGTAGAGGGAGGTTCAACAGCAGCCAAAGGTCGGGGATATCCAGGCTTTCAAGAAGCTTGGTCCGAGGGATTTCAAGGGGACCGAGGGTATTATTTATGCTGATGACTGGCTCGAGGATATCGAGCATCAGATGAGGGCCTCCCGCCTGGCAGACGACCTAAAGGTCGAGGCAGTTGGCTTGCAGTTGCTAGATGTTACCCGGACATGGTTCCGGAATGAGCCGGCTCTTGCGGGAGAGGGCCACACATGGGCTGAGTTTCGGGCCCTGTTCAGAGAGAAGTTCTTTTCCTCTACGGACAAGATCGACCTAGTACGGCAGTTTCAGAACCTGCAGCAGGAAGGTATGACCGTGGAGGAGTATGCGGCGGAGTTCGGCCGGCTGAGCCGATACGCCGAGTACATGGTGAGTGACCCGGTGATCCGAGCAGAGCGCTTTTGGGAGGGATTGACATGGGATATCAAGATCCTGATCCCTTCCTTCTATGCGACATATGCAGAGATTTATGCGAAGGCTCGAAAGGTAGAGAGGGAGTGGGGCTTGAAGCCGAAGAGGGATCGTGAGCTGTTCTCGGGGGCCAGTAGCAGCGCGGGGGCTGCTAAGCGCCCTCAGCTTTAGCATCAGACTTTCCAGCATCAGACCAGAGCACCGGTTCAGCAGGTGCAGCACACTCAGCCGAGGCAGGCTCAGCATGGGGCTCCTTGCCACTTCTGCAGGAGACCTAGTCACGTCTGGGAAGTTTGCCGGAAGAGGCTGGGTTTGTGCCTCTACTGCGGGGAGGCTGGACATCAGTTGAGAGATTGTCCTGCGAACCCTCGCAGGGTAGCCCATGGAGCGGTAGCAGCTCAGGGAGCACAGGGTAGGCCACCTATGGCACCGCATCACGCCCTCCATCAGCAGCGGGATATACCCCGCCAGGGCAGGGCTTTTGCGATGACAGTTGAGGATCCTGCACGCTTTGGACTAGGAGGTAGGGTCTTGCTCTTTCTTTTACCTGTTCTTTCCGTCCATTGATTGATTATTGCTTTCTTAGTACCTTTAGTTTGCATATGTAATTATCATGCTAGATTAAATAGAAAACCCCAATGAAGACTGCAATAACACGATATTGTAGAGATTTAAAACCATGCATGTGTTCTGATTTCCTGGATTGCATGTTATATAACTTAGGATAAAATTTAGTAGACCTTGATTGTTGGGTGCTTGACCTAGAGAAGAGTACGACCGTTTGAATTTCGAGGACGAAATTTTTTAAGGAGGGTAGATTTATCACCCCCAATTTTCAAATTAGGGGTATTTTTGTCATTTTCAAGTTTTATAATTCTTAGGAATTTTTATTTATTTTATGTGATTTTTTTGGGATTTATTTGGTTTGGTTTGGATTTTATCCAATTCGGACCCAAATTGGAGACCCGGGTAACCTGGACCCTAGTGGGACCCACATACTAGCTGGACTTGGCCCACATACCATCATAATTAGGTTAGAAATCATAAACCCTATTTCCATGGCTTAATTAGTCATTTTAGAGCTTAATTAGTTGATTAGAATTTGACCGAAACGAACCGAACCAAACCCGAACCAACCCAACCTAAGTTTATTGGGTTTGGAGGCTTAATGGGCTTCACCCAAACCCAATATCCCCCCCCCCCCCACACTTGGCCGGCCACAAGAGGCAACCCCCCCCTTTTCTTCTTCACAAAGTCTCTCTCTCTCTCTAAAATTTCCTTCTTCTTCCCAAGCTTCCTTTCCTCCAAGAAAACCAACCTAGGTATGTTCATAATTCTCCATTTATTCCTCTTTACCATTTAAGGTCTTCACAATAATTGGAGAGGATGAGATTCTCTACACTTTGCCTCTAGAATTTATTAGGTTTCCTAAAATCTAGGTTAGGAGATTTATTTGGGGGTTTTCTAACTAGAGTAGTATATTCATATATATGTAGATATATATGTGTAGGTATAAATGTATGTTGATATGTATGGGTGTCATGAGGAATGGTGGTGGTGTGTGAGAGTGGTAGGGAGTGTGTGTGTGTTTGTGTGAGTGTGTGTGAGAGAGTGTGAGAGGGTGGTGTGTGTGTTTGAGAGTGGTATTTATATATATATATATATATATATATATATATATATATATATATATATATATATATATATTTTATATATATATATATATATATATATATATATATATATATATATATATATATATATATATATATATATATATATATGTGTATGTATTATATATAAGTATTTGTGTGTGTAGAGGAATGAGAGAGTGGTAGTGGTATTGGTGTCATGAGAGTGGTGTAGAGAGTGGTGGTGGTGTTGTGTGAGTGTGTGAGTATTTGTGTGTGTGTGTGTGTGTTGTATTTATATATATATAGATATGTGTATGTGTATGTATATATATATATATATATATATATATATATATAGATATGTGTATGTGTATGTATTTATATGTAGAGATGTGTGTGTATGTGTATATATATATATATATATATATATATATATATATATATATATATATATATATATATATATATATATATGGATGAGTGTTTGGGTAGATAGATATATATATATATATATATATATATATATATATATATATATATAATATATATATATATATATATATGGATAGATAGATAAATAGGTATATAGATATGTATATGTATAGATATATATATAGAGAAGAGAGTAGAGGAAGAGTAGGATGAGAAGAAGAAGAAGAATAAGAAGAAGGGAAGAATAGCAACAGCAGCAATAGAAGTTGCAGCAGCAGCAGCAGCATGTGCAGCAGCAGGAGCAGCAGCAAGCAGTGGCAGTAGCAGCAGCCACAGCAGCTGCTGTGGCAAACCCCCCCCCCCCCCCCCCTCCATTGCCTATATACCCCCATTAACCCCCCCCCCCATAGTAATATATGAATGTATATATATATATATATATATATATATATATATATATATATATATATATATATATATATATATATATATATATGTATATATATAGGTAGAAGTTGAGAGAAATTAGAAGAAGAAGAAGTTAGGAGAGGAAGAATTAGAGGAAGTTGGAAGTTGAGAAAACTTAGAGAAGTAAGGAAGAGAAGAGTAGGAAAGTAGAAGGAAAGAATAAGAGTAGGCTAGGAGGAGAAATAGATTAGGAAAAGAATGAGAAGAGGATTAGAGGAGAATAGGAAAAGAGATTAGGAATTAGAAAGAGAAGGTAAAAAGAAGGAGAATTAGAATAGGAAGTAAAGAGAAGTGGAAAGATAGGAAATAGAATATGGAGGAGAGCGAGTTAGAGGGTGAATCGGAGCCCGGAGTATCGGAACGCGATGAAACTTGGCGTGGAGTTCGAATACGTGATTTAGATTTTGCGGGTAGGCTTTCGGGTGGAAATCGGAGTCGTAGGGCACCGGTATCGCGCCGTATCAGTGCATATCTTGAAATATTCAAGATTTTGGCAACGGGCCGTATCATGGACCGGACGTCCACTTTACCTAGGTATTTTGGTAGGTAATATATGTATAGGCTAGTATCATACTACCCTGGGGAGATCAGGTCAAAATATCAAGCGTAGGTAGGCTAACTAGATAATCGTCGAGGGTAGAATTTTGCCCTTTTTAAGGGTAAAATAGGTAATTGGCCTACGGCCAAGAAATGAGTTTCGAAGTCCAAGATGGACTTGGATATGGGTTGTAGAGGTTGGTTATGGGTAGAAATAGCTGTCTAGACTTAGTCTTGACCCCGGTTGACCACGGTTGATTTTTTAGACCAAAAGTCAACTATGGGTCAACACTTTACCCAATTTAGTTCTAAATTCCTTTAAACTTGTGTAGTTGACCGAAAGTCAACTGTTAGTCACCAGTAACCTAGAGTTGACCAGAGTTGACCATAGTTGACCAGAGTTGACCGGTTGACCAAAAGTCAACTGTTGACTCAAATCGACCTAGATTAATTCCGTTTGACTTGCATTGACCTAGTATGACCTAGCTAGACCTAATATGACTTAGGTTGACCTCGTACAGTCTAGTTTGACGTGTCTTGACCTAGAATGACTAAATAGGATTTAAATTGTCTTGACTTTAATTCCTAAACAGAGTATTGATACGTCTTGTTCTCTATAGGTCCTCGAGACGCTGTATTTGCTCCGGTTGACATATCATACCATATTACAGGCGAGTACATTCTCTGACACTTTTCCAATTTACGATAACTGTTATAATTCATGTAATTAGTATAGATATGCTTGTTCTCGACACATTGATCACACGGATTGGTATTCATGGATCCCGACATGAGATGTTATTCCTCGTTATCTTGGTATATCTTGTGCAAGCCCCCTTGTAGTTCTTGTGCAGTATTGGACACCGATTCTCGAGGAGACTTGCTTCCTTCTCGTAGAATCCCGTGTCGTAACGTGTCTTGCTTGGATCTACTCTACCAGTCGGGGACGGGGGAGTACTAGTGTAGATGTGTGGTCATTATCCACCTTGTTACTCTTGTAGACCTTGTGAGTGTTAATCATACACTTCACGTATGATTAACCAGGCCAGTAGACCTTGTGCAAGACCCAAGCCGACCACATGTTGTAACTAGTATTCATACACCTAGATATATGATTCTTGATTTCTTGTACATGCCATGATCAGTTTACTTGCCTTGTTCTAGCTCTAGTTTTACAGCTTACCTTGCCATGATACTCACATGTACATTTTATGATTTTCTTGTATATACTTTCTATTTACAGTCTTATAGCTTTTGTCATATCTTATGAACTGTTGTTAGTAGATTGTGCTCGTTCCATCCTGACAGGATATGTTGAAAATATTACAGATGCAGATGAGGGAGATTACTGTACCTACTACGGTCCGGATGACGTAGTGGGCCTAGACCTGGAGACTTTGGTCCAGCAGGGCTTAGCTCCGCCTGGCGAGACCTTACCTATTGCTTAGTTAGAGTAGGTCTTTTATACTGGACTTTGTCTCCAGCTACTTTTGAGACTGTTATTATTATGGATTGTATTAGAGACTTGGACTTGTATATTATTTGGTGTTTGGACTTGACAGGTTATTATTTTATTATCGTCTTGTTGTCTTTATCTTTCAGTCTTTACTTTATCATCTTAGATTGTGATTGAGTACTTATATATATATTCATTGCTTGTCCTCCGTTCGGAGTTGACCATATTCCCGACAGGTTTTGTTATATATATATAAACTGTTGTCAGACTAGAAAATCTACAGCGTTCCACGCCGTTTTTACGGTGAGGGCTGGGCGTTGTCGCGTCACGTGCCCTTTTAGCGGGTGCGGGTCGTGACAATATGTCCTTGAGGAGATTTCAAACTTCTATTTTATGTATTTTTAGCCTCATATTGCTACAAACAGAACAAGGGCTCCCAGAAATGATGACGGCTATGAAGTTGGTATTGAGGCAAAGCTGAAAGTATTTACTGTCTACGAAAAACCATCTGGTAAAATAAAAAAAAGATATCTAAATGACGACGAGGTTAGCGCTGCAATATTATATGTATTGCTCAACTGCGACGAGGAAGAAGTGGACAAGCTAGAGGGGTAAGTAAAATTATTTTGCGTGCTTCGTTGCTTCTAAATATAACTAATATACCTATGCTTCGTTGCTTTCCAGCATGTTTAAGGATGAGGTAACGTCCAACAATCCGTACGCAACCGAGGAGGAAGTAGAACGGCAAATGAGACTTCATTTTCCTTTTTGGTTGAGAGCATATGTACGGACGTAGTCACAATTTACTTTTTCTGTACATTTATACTTGCACATAATAATTAAGTTAGCATCGTTTCTATGGTATTTAGGTTGATCGTCCGGAGGCAATCCTTGAGAATGAGTATATTAAAACTCTAGCCAAGGGGCCTATTTATCAAGTGAAGACCTGGCCAAGTTACTGCGTAAATGGTTTCAGGTTCAAGTCAACAAATGCTCGAATAAGAGACGACTTCTTGGATTTAGATTCTACGAAGAATAGCTGTTTGTGCATAAAATCTTCAAACTACAAAGACGTCGACCCAGGCAATGACTTCTTTGGCGTCTTATGGGAGATTGTGGAACTGACATACAATTATGCTATAGAACCTTGTAAGATTGTCTTATTCAGATGTGACTGGTTCGATCCGATCCAGGGTCGAGGTTGGAGAGTTGACAAACATGGTCTTGTTGACATAAATTATTGCCATCGATATCAAGCTTATGAGCCGTTTGTTCTAGCAAGCCAGGCTCAGCTAGTTTACTTTACCAGCTATCCAAAACGAGGAGCCGAGAGATCGGATTGGTGGGCAGTCTGTAAGACTAAAGCTCAAAATACCTTCGATGTCGACGAGATAGCTTATCAGGAAGATGAACTACCTCTTATCACAAATATTGTCGATGTGGACTCAACGAAAGTTTCTCATGACATGTTTCATCAATTGGAAGAGGTAGAAGTATCAGAAAAGGAAGAGGAAGTTGATAGAAGTGAAGAGGAAGAGGAAGAGGAATCGGAACAAGATGAATTTTCAGAAGAGGATTGAATATGTTTAATTTTCAGATGTAGTATGGTTTACTTTTATTTTTCAGATGTAGTATGGTTTACTTTTGTTTTAGTAACATTAATAAGCGACGTTTTCAGATGAAGTATGGTTTACTTTTGTTTTTTTTAGATATAGTATGGTTTACTTAGCGACGTTCCCTGGCTGTAGTATGGTATACTTTTGTTTTTTTAAGATGTAGTATGGTATACTTCTGTATTTTTTCAGATATGGCTCGACGTGGATCATTTGGTTCCGGTACTGGTGGGAGTCGACGACCCCGACCGTCTCCATCTACCACTCCTACCGACTCCTCATCCCCCCGTACTCCAGTATACACTAGCGGTCTAGTCGCCGGCAGTACCTCCATACCCGGCTCTAGCAGTTCGAGGCTAGGGCCTTCTTCTTCTACGCAGCCAGTACCGTCGAGTATTCCAGAGGTCGACCCTACTATTGAGGAGCAGGTCGAGGTCGAGGCCCACGTCGAGGTCGAGGGTGATGGCGAGGCCCCCGCCGACGGCGAGGGTGAGGCCGAGACCGAGGGACAGGCTACGGGCAGGGACAGGGGCAGGGGCAGGGGCAGGGGGCGGGCAGGGGCATAGTACAGCTTCCATTTGAGACGGATCCTCCGTGTCGCCCGGAGGGGATCTGAGGTTGGAGATTTGGGCTTGTATTCGGACCAGGCGGTAAGTAAAATTGTTGTATTTAATTTGTTTAAATTTATTATAAACTTGTTTAATAAATTTTAATTTCTATTTTACAGGTATTATTCCTCCTTCGTACACCGATCGCTGGGTACATTCCTGCGACAGAACTACAGGGGGCCCTGGATCAACTGGATGGATGTCCCGGCCGACAGGAAGGCCTTCTGGTTTGAGAACTTTTCGGTACGTAAAAGTTTATTTCCTTTAACATTTAGTATGTTATGTTATAACTTATATACTTCTATAATTTTTTCAGCGGACTTACTTTTTTCCTTCCTACCGCGTCGTTGCTGTCGAGGCTATATTTTTCGGCGTCGCCAGCAAGCTCATTAGGGACGCGATCATCGACCAAAAGGATCACGACCGCCGGGGAGAGTGTAATGCCTGTGTTCGTATTGCGTATTCTTGGAATACGTGTACGTATTTATCTTGTGTTGCATTGCTTGGCCATGGTTCATCTTGGTTCGGTGTGGCTTGGTTCGGTTTGCTTTTGGGTTCATCATGAACCAAAGGAAACCCTCTACCTACCACCACTTACCCCCATTTATATCCCAACCACCTTTCTCTCTCCTCATAACTCAGCAATTATTCTTCTTCTTCTTCTTCTTCTTCCTCCACCCAGCGTAGAGCTCCACTTAACCCCACCGGCAAGTGCAACTTACTTCATGGAGGAACTCACATTTTATTGTTTCATTTTCTTCTCCATACGATTCTAAGTCCCTTTAGTACTTAGTGTTTTCAACTTCCATGGCTCACTTCATGCAGATCTATGTTTATTTCATTTTCGGATTTCTTGGTTTGATCTACTATAATGGCTTGTTTTCGAAAAATAAGAGTTCCATGGAGTAGGCCTCATGATTTTACACAAATTTGGTCTTGGGATGGCCGGATTTTACCAAGTCCTGGCCGAGATGGAGTTTATCAGCTTTTACGCATGGTTGTATTGACCGTGTGGAGAAGATGGAGTTTTACACCCACGTATTGCGTGCCAGCATATTCCTCAGCTTTTATGCCCACGTCTTAACGTGTTAGCATAGTTCCCTTTTACGCACACGCATCGCGTGACAGCGTACCTCGTTTTACGCTGCTTGAATTTTATGCCCGGGGCTTACCCGCAAGCGTAAAATCGAGCTAGCATAAAATCGAGCTCTACTTACGCTGACTGATTTTACGCTCGGGACTCTCCCGCCAGCGTAAAATCCTGCTAGCGTGAAGCCTTGCCAGCGTAAACCCTTGACCCGAGCCAACCCATGCTAGCGTAAAGTTATGCTCAATGTTCCTCGTATGGAATCTCAATTGTAGAGAGTTTTACGCACGTACAATCCGACTAGCGTAAAACCCCTCCCGCATACACCTTGCTAGCGTAAAGCTATCTTACCTTGCTCTTGCCTGTGTAGTGCTGTTTACGCTCGGGTTTAATTGGCCTAGCGTAGTAGTACACGCGTTAACTTGGGTTCCTATAGCGTACTCTTTATTCTTTTTTTTAGATATTTTACGCCCATTTTATATCCTTACGTCTTTTGTCCTGAACTTGATATTCACGAATTCACTTGATATATTTGGAATCGATAATTGAGCATGACGTGATAGTGACCCGTAGTGGTGCATTTCTGACATGATAATCTGACATGACCTGATAGTGGCCCGTCGTGGCACACTCCTGACAAGTACACTTGGCATGATAACCTGACATAATTATCTCGAATAGCTGTTGCGACGGCTACCTGACATGACATGACCTGTATAATTAATCTGGACACCGTGGGCGATTGTGTTTGTATAAATAAACCAGTCCTGTCTTATATCATGTCTAGGACAGGGGCTTCTGAGTACCACGGTCAGGAGTACCTACTAAAATGGACTAAGGCTAATAACTAGATTAATACATTAGTCATGACGAGATTTCCCAGCTACAGGCAATCCCGTTACCTGGGCACGCCTTGGGATCTGTAGCCTGCCGTCGAGTAGGGCACATTTCCAGCACACTGTCATATGTTGCACCCTTCAAGCTACCTAAGGGTACATTCGTTTCCTGGACGTTGTACCCACCTGAATTCAACTCTAAATCCTTTAACCCGGGTAACCTGGATGGTCTGCAGGGCTTGTAGCTGTGGAATAATCTCACTGCATCTTGTTAGTAATTAGGCATGTGATAACCCTAGTTAGTTAAAGTATTAAGCCGTAGTTCTTGCTTGGCCGTGAAATATTTGGATGGAGTCTAACCAGTCTAGTCTTGTCTTGATCCTGTTCCAGATTACTGTATGACCAGAATGCTTGTATTTATTTTATCGATAAATGGTGAGAAGCCAAGATCTGTTCAGACGAAGGGTTACAACCCCGGTCCTTGTCTGGTTTACGGGTTATAACCTGGTTATCTGAATAGTTCCATGGTTATCTCGTCGTATATCATCATGATGTATTTTCTTTATTTCCAATTTTTACTTTATTTACACTTTTGTGCTGATTGCTGGTTTAGTTCCTAAGTGAAGCCTCCTTTGTGGCACTTGCTCTTTCTGGGATCTGACCCAGCTGGTTTTGTGTGGCCAGATTTTGGAGCAGCTCCAGAGGATCTACCAACTTTCCAGCCCGATGGTGACCACCAGGCGTAACCAGGGCAACGAGTGGATTATTTTTGGCTCTCCCACTCTATTGTAAAATTATTCTTTTGAGACATTTAGCCGACGAGCACCTGTTTAGCTCGGTTAAAATTTACTTACTGTCTGCCTACGGGCTGTAACATGATTAACAGATCCTAGGGTTGATCATGTATGACTAAACTCTTGCTAGTCCTAACATTTTGTAACGACTAGCTTCATGATCAGCTGAATATGTAATATTTAGGACGCCTTATTATTGTATATTTAATGATCATACATCTTGTAACATTCATTTACTTGCTTGTGATTGAGACACTAGGCTTGTTCATGCCCTTAAGAGACTGTTGGCTTGTAGTTAAACCCTCATGTATCTAGACAGCCGTGACCGTATAGCGAGATGGATTCCATTTCATATACGTAGCTGGCTATGTCTGTCCCCGCTCTCCAGTATTTTGGCGTACGGGGCGTGACATGGTTTAAGTGGTGGCCCATGCAGGTCCTGTAAATTAAGATATGTGAGGGTTTACCGGATAGATGTCTCAATCAGTATTCGCCCTTGAACTCTGCTCGTATCCTCTTGATTCCTGAAATTCTTGTCCTGATCATATGTTTGTATCGTTGATCTGTCCTGGTTCTCCCTTATTGTTTCCTATGTCGTCTTCTTTAGCGGCATAGTACCTGACCCGGCCGATCAGCAAGGCGGAGCACCTCCCGCGGACCAGCAGCAACCTGGAGATCAAGCCCAGCACTCCGGAGTAGCCTCCAGAGTCGTGCCTTCTGGCGGAGAGCTACCAGTCTAGCCAGTTCAACCTGTAGAACATGATGACGGCACTTTGGTAGGACTCGTCCGGACCTTGATAGCTTCCCAAGACCGGCGTGGAGATGCCTTGCACCAGGTAGTGACGGATGCTTTGACCCGGGGTGGTCATCAGGGTAACAGCGCGGCCAACAGCTTTAAGCGCTTGAACCCTTCCTTCTTCGACGGTAGTGAAGATGCTATCGCAGCAGATACTTGGCTTCAGGACACGGAGGTGATTCTAGAAGCAGCCAGGACCCCAGAGAACGAGAAGGTGGCCGTGGTGCGCCTGCAGTTGTTAGATCTTGCCTGCAGCTGGTAGGCAGCTCGGGCCGTTGGATTAGTAGCACCTATTGCTTGGGCAGTGTTCAGAAAGAGATTCCAGACCAAGTATTTCGATGCCGTGGCTCGGTATGATCTGCAGACGAGGTTTACCAATCTGAAGCAAGGAGGCAGGACGGTCGACGGATATACGGTCGAGTTTTCCAGACTCAGTCGGTTTGCTCCCACTTTGGTGGCAACCGAGTATGATAGAGCCCAGCGGTTCCAGCAGGGACTTCACCTGGAGATCTTGTTGGCAGTTGAGCAGTTTGAGCATCAGACTTTTGATGCAATCTTGAGAGCAGCCCGGAGGCATGAGTATACCTCCCAGAGGATTGTGGATAGGACCGGAGGTCGGAAGAGATCTCACGGCCAGATGAATCAGTCTTCAGGACCGGTCCCGGCAGCCAGGGCCTTGACTATTGGAGCTCCGAGGCGAGCGGCCTCAGTAACGTCGGTCCAACATTCAACCCCGACGTACCCTCAGCAGCAGCAGCAGAAGCAGAAGCAATCTTTCGCAGTGGGTTGTTCTCATTGTGGGAAGCCAGGCCATGTGGTGGCAGAATGTCGCAGGGCGCAGGGATTGTGTCTGGCTTGTGGAGCACCAGACCATAGGGTTGGATCCTGCCCGAATAGGGGTGGTTCATCATCGTCCAACCTTTCTAGCTCTTCGGTGAGAGGACCAGCACCGGTCCAGCAGCAGCAGCAGTACCCATTGCCAAGGCCCTTGCCGCCTCAGACCCAAGTATTCCAGCAGCAGAACCCCCAGCAGTATGCACAAGCCCAAGCCCAGAGTCAGAATAGGCAGCGAGGATTTCAGCAGAGGGGACCAGCACCCCGAGGGAATGGTCAGGCTATGGTGATGACCGTGGAGGAAAGATTGGCACCAGGAGTGGTAGTGGCAGGTACTATTCTCGTCAACTCCTTTACAGCTTCAGCTTTATTTGATTCTGGTGCATCACATTCTTTTATGTCTGCACGATTTGCGACACGGGTAGGATTGGAGCCCGAGTCGTTATCAGTAAGACTTAATATACTTACTGGTAACGGACTTGTGGGAGTAGATAGAGTGTTTTCCTCGTGTCGGATCATCGTTAGCGGTAGAGAATTCTCCGCTAGATTGATAGAGTTCCCGATGGCCGATTATGATGTGGTCTTAGGGATGGATTGGTTGAGGAACCAGTACGCTAGAATAGACTGCCATATCGGCAGAGTCATTTTCAGCATTCCAGGTGAGCCAGAGTTTTCTTTCTTCCGAGGCGAAGTTGAGCCCTCTCCTTCAGTATTGCGGATGGCAGTAGCAGCAGTTCAGTTTCCCCGAGTAGTGGATGAGTTTCTAGATGTTTTCCCCGAAGAGCTTCCAGGGATGCCGCCAGAGCGAGAGATCGAGTTCACCATAGACTTGATTCCCGGGACAGCCCCAGTATCAGAGAGAGTCTACAGAATGGCGCCTTCAGAATTGGAGATCTTGTACAAAATGATTGAAGAACTTCTGGCCAAGGGATTCATTCGTGCTAGTGGATCGCCTTGGGGAGCCCCGATGCTTCTTGTGAAAAAGAAGGATGGTACGTCCAGGTTATGTGTTGATTATCGTACCTTGAACTCAGTGACAATCAAGAACAGATACCCTCTTTCGAGGATAGATGACTTGTTTGATCAACTCAAGGGGGCTTCAGTATTCTCGAAGATTGATTTGCGCTCAGGTTATCATCAGATCAGAGTCAGAGAGCAGGACATCCCGAAGACAGCTTTTAGATCGAGATATGGGCATTGGAAATTCCTTGTTATG
Organism: Iris pallida; assembly: GCA_029216955.1. NCBI lineage: Eukaryota > Viridiplantae > Streptophyta > Magnoliopsida > Asparagales > Iridaceae > Iris > Iris pallida. The sequence continues at coordinate 11,614,307 of JANAVB010007798.1, forward strand.
TCTTTTGGAGCAACCAATGCGCCGGCAGTATTCATGGACATCATGAATCGCATCTTCATGCCTTACTTGTATTCCATCCATCCCGGCAGTACGAAGATGTACCGTGATATCCGGCAGCATTTCTGGTGGAATGGCATGAAGCGGAAGATAGCTTGGTTTGTCTCTTGGTGTTTGGTTTGCCAACAAGTTAAGGCCAAACATCAGAGACCGGCTGGACTTCTTCAGCCCTTGCCAATTCCAGAATGGAAGTGGGAGCATGTGACCATGGATTTCGTGACTGGATTACCTAGATCCCCAGCTGGTAGAGATGCTATCTGGGTTATAGTTGATCGGCTCACGAAGGTAGCTCACTTTCTCCCGTTTAGAGTTGGTCAGTCGACAGCTCAGTTAGCAGAGATGTACCTCAGGCATATTGTCAGGTTGCACGGAGTGCCAGTTAGTATCACTTCGGACCGAGATTCCAGATTTACGTCGCACTTTTGGCGTAGCCTGTAGGAGAGTTTGGGAACTCACCTCCAGTTCAGTTCAGCATATCATCCGCAGACAGATGGTCAGTCGGAGCGTACGATCCAGACTCTTGAAGACATATTGAGATCTTGCACACTCGACTTCGGTGGTTCGTGGGAAGATCACTTGCACCTGGTGGAATTCTCGTACAACAACAGTTTCCAGGCCAGTATCCAGATGGCACCGTTCAAGGCACTATATGGTAGAAAGTGCAGATCCCCGTTAGCCTGGGATGATATTGGAGAGAGGCAGATGCTCGATCCAGAAATGATTGCCCAGACGATTGAAGTGGTCAGAAAAGTCAAGGATCATCTTCGAGTTGCCCAAGATCGCTAGCGCCATTGGGCCGATTCTCATAGGTGCCCTATCGAGTTTTCGGTCGGCGATCATGTATTCCTGAGGATTTTGCCTAACCGTGGCGTCATTCGTTTTGGCGTACGGGGCAAGCTTAGTCCTAGGTATATAGGACCGTTTGATATTCTGGAGCGAGTAGGAGATGTATCCTATCGTCTCGCTCTTCCACCGTCGCTGAGCGAGCGCCATGACGTATTCCATATATCCTAATTACGATGGTATATCCCGGACCCGAGCCACATCCTGGATCATTCAGAATTGGTTGTTGGTACCAACCTTTCATATGAGGAGAGGCCCGTGTCTATATTGGACCGGAGAGAGAAGATCCTCAAGAACAAGACTATCAAGTTAGTCCGAGTTGCTTGGGGTCATCACTCTTTGGGGGAGTCAACGTGGGAGCGTGAGGATGATATCCGATCGCGATATCCCGACTTGTTTGACTCGTGAGGTATAATGTCTTTCTTATGCCTCATGCCTTCGATTCCTTGCTTGAATGAGTGATTGATTGCCTAGTTAATACTTGCTTGCGATTAGTGTAGCTTGTCATTGCTCCTCTAGCCTCTTGATTAAATTCCGAGGATGGAATTCTTTTAAGGTGGGTAGAGTTGTAATGCCTGTGTTCGTATTGCATATTCTTGAAATACGTGTACGTATTTATCTTGTGTTGCATTGCTTGGCCATGGTTCATCTTGGTTCGGTGTGGCTTGGTTCGGTTTGCTTTTGGGTTCATCATGAACCAAAGGAAAACCCTCTACCTACCACCACTTACCCCCCATTTATATCCCAACCACCTTCTCTCTCCTCATAACTCAGTAATTCTTCTTCTTCTTCTTCTTCTTCTTCTTCCTCCACCCAGCGTAGAGCTCCACTTAACCCCACCGGCAAGTGCAACTTACTTCATGGAGGAACTCACATTTTATTGTTTCATTTTCTTCTCCATACGATTCTAAGTCCCTTTAGTACTTAGTGTTTTCAACTTCCATGGCTCACTTCATGCAGATCTATGTTTATTTCATTTTCGGATTTCTTGGTTTGATCTACTATAATGGCTTGTTTTCGAAAACTAAGAGTTCCATGGAGTAGGCCTCATGATTTTACACAAGTTTGGTCTTGGGATGGCCGGATTTCACCAAGTCCTGGCCGAGATAGAGTTTATCAGCTTTTACGCATGGTTGCATTGACCGTGTGGAGAAGATAGAGTTTTACGCCCACGCATTGCGTGCCAGCGTATTTCTCAGCTTTTATGCCCACGTCTTAACGTGTTAGCGCAGTTCCCTTTTACGCACACGTATCGCGTGACAGCGTACCTCATTTTACGCTGCTTGAATTTTATGCCCGGGGATTACCCGCAAGCGTAAAATCGAGCTAGCGTAAAATCGAGCTCTGCTTACGCTGACTGATTTTACGCTCGGGACTCTCCCGCCAGCGTAAAATCCTGCTAGCGTGAAGCCTTGCCAGCGTAAACCCTTGACCCGAGCCAACCCATGCTAGTGTAAAGTTATGCTCAATGTTCCTCGTATGGAATCTCAATTGCAGAGAGTTTTACGCACGTACAATCTGACTAGCGTAAAACCCCTCCCGCATGCACCTTGCTAGCGTAAAGCTATCTTACCTTGCTCTTGCCTGCGTAGTGCTGTTTACGCTCGGGTTTAATTGGCCTAGCGTAGTAGTACACGCGTTAACTTGGGTTCCTATAGCGTACTCTTTATTCTTTTTTTAGATATTTTACGTCCATTTTATATCCTTACGCCTTTTGTCCTGAACTTGATACTCACGAATTCACTTGATATGTTTGGAATCGATAATTGAGCATGACGTGATAGTGACCCGTAGTGGTGCACTCCTGACATGATAATCTGACATGACCTGATAGTGGCCCGTCGTGGCGCACTCCTGACAAGTACACTTGGCATGATAACCTGACATGATTATCTCGAATAGCTGTTGCGACGGCTACCTGACATGACATGACCTGTATAATTAATCTGGACACCGTGGGCGATTGTGCTTGTATAAATAAACCAGTCCTGTCTTGCATCATGTCTAGGACAGGGACTCCTGAGTACCACGGTCAGGAGTACCTACTAAAATGGACTAAGGCTAATAACTAGATTAATACATTAGTCATGACGAGATTTCCCAGCTACAGGCAATTCCGTTACCTGGGCACGCCTTGGGATCTGTAGCCTGCCGTCGAGTAGGGCACATTTCCAGCACACTGTCATGTGTTGCACCCTTCAAGCTACCTAAGGGTTATTTTTGGCTCTCCCACTCTATTGTAAAATTATTCTTTTGAGGCGTTTAGCCGACGAGCACCTGTTTAGCTCGGTTGAAATTTACTTACTGTCTGCCTACGGGCTGTAACATGATTAACAGATCCTAGGATTGATCATGTATGACTAAACTCTTGCTAGTCCTAACATTTTGTAACGACTAGCTTCATGATCAGCTGAATATATAATATTTGGGATGCCTTATTATTGTATATTTAATGATCATACATCTTGTAACATTCATTTACTTGCTTGTGATTGAGACACTAGGCTTGTTCATGACCTTAAGAGACTGTTGGCTTGTAGTTAAACCCTCATGTATCTAGACAGCCGTGACCGTATAGCGAGATGGATTCCATTCTTATACGTAGCTGGCTATGTCTGCCCCCGCTCTCCAGTATTCTGGTTCTGGGGCGTGACAGAGAGCCTATTCAGGGTTGGATCTCTGCCGCCGACTGGACGGTAATGAAGAGGAGATTCGAGGAGGAAGCCTACAAGGAGAAGTCCGCGAAGTCTAAAAGAACACGACAGGCGGGGTCGCAGTGGTGTGGTGGATCAAGGTCCATCATGAATTTCTTCACCCATATGGTACGTATCTCGTTGTATACCCATAATTAATACTTTATAGTAATATATTTCTTTCAACTTAACTGACAAATCATATAATAATTTTGTAACAGGTTGAATCGGAAGAAGACCCGAATATGGTAACCTTGTTCCTCGCCACGCACATAAAGGGGGAGCGGTTCGTTGACAACAAGGCCTGGGATACCTACGTAAGTTTACTTAATGCTAGTTCATTAATATTAATTTTTAGTTACGTAGAAAATTCATATAGATGTTATTTCTAGGCCGAGTTTTAGAAGTTTACTTAATGCTAGTGCATTAGTATTAATTTTTAGCGACCACGTGAGAATTCATATAGATGTTATTTCTAGGCCGAGTTTTTGAGGCTTAGGGACGTCGGGGCGACACGGTCAGAGGAGGCCGGTGCTAGCACTTCCCAGCAGCCCCCGACCGCCGCAGCTTAGTCAGATGACGAGCTGTGGATGAGGGCCGTTGGTGGCATGCATAGAGGTACGTACTATGGTACGGGCTCCTATGGTGCCTTTATTGCGTCACAGGCCTCTGCGACCGAAACTAGTGTGCCCGGCCCCGCACATACTGAGGAGTCGCTCCACCAGCAGCAGAGTGACGTCCTTGCGCAGATCGCAACTCTGCGTGACAAGATGCTGGAGAGGATGGGGGCGCCGCATACAGATGATTCTGCGCTCATCTCACACTTTGAGAGGCTGGAGGAGACTACGGAGGCGCTGCAACAGATGACCCGTGCTACGCAGGAGGCTACGCAGCAGTTGGTGGAGCAGATCAGCATTTCCAGGAGATGGCAGCGGAGCGACCGTCTGCTGGTACGCCGGGAGCATCGTCTACATCCGACGGTGCACGGAAGGACATGCTCGTCCACCTGTTGTCACCGGAGGAGTATCAGACGATCCTGACGTTGCAACGACGGTCATCTGGTGGCGCTCCTCCTCCAGCACCGGGTCCAGCTCCAGGCGATCAGTAGTTTTATTTTTGCATTTTTGGACTGTACTATATTTTTCACTTTGTACGTATTTGGGGATATTCAGTTTTTTCGTTGAGGATATTGGGTTTGTACGTGTTTGCGGATATTGATTTGGTTTGTTCAGGATATTATATATTGACATTGTTTGTTGCGGATAGTATTTTTTTCTTTATATTTTTTGTATATTCTGGAATGTATTGTGCGTGCCGGTGTTGAGTGTTCCACCGAGGGAGGTCGACGAACCCAGGGATTGGATTCTGTATTTTGTGTTTTGTATTCTGTATTTTGGCTCAGGCTCCAGCTCCATTTGCATTCTGGAACCTATTTTTTTTCATATTTTTTTTACCTTAGCGACGTTATTATTCGTCGCTAAATTTTAGCGACGTTAGTAAATGTCGCTAAAAGCGTCGCTAAATGCTGACGTGGTACCACGTGGCACCATAATCTGATGTCAGCTCGTCGTCGCCAAAACGTCGTAAGAGTGTCGCTAAACGGCGACCACACGATAACGTCGCCTTATACGTCGCTAATTAGCGTCAACGATAAAACGTCGCAAATAACGTCGCTACTTAGCGACGTTAATAACGTCGCCAAATAACGTCGCCCTAGCGACGTTTTGCGACGTTTTCCTCGTTGAGCGACACGTTTTTTTCCGTCGTTTCCAAAACGTCGTCCAAAACGTCGCTAAATAAACTTAGCGACGCTTTCATCGAGTTTAGCGACGTAATGTAACGTCTCTAATCTGACAAATTTTTGTAGTGTGTGTGTGTGTGTGTGTGTATATATATATATATATATATATATATATATATATATATATATATATATATATATATATATTTGAAGAAGGTAATTGTATTCATAAAATAATAGGAGGACAGCCAATTAGGCGTGTCTAGTTACAAGCACTTGAACATCATAATCAATATTATGTATGATGCCATTTACAGAAGTATACAAGTTCTCGAAAATCCGCTTGTTCCGCTCTCTCCAAACGTGCCAAACCGCCACCGCTAATCTAATCCGAGTTTCCGAGAACCATCTGCTACCTCTTTTTTAGCACTATTTAGAAGACCAATAATTTGTTCCTTGTGATTACCTGCTTGGATCTGTAGCCGGCCACATTGCACTTGCCATATGTCCCATACCATAGGACAAGTGAAGTATACATGCTGGATACTCTCCTCGGGTCCCATACAGAGCACGCATCTATGATCCACTACCTGCACACCAAAGCGCAATAATCTATCTTTCGTCAACAATCTTCTAAGCATCAGCTTGTACATACCAAGCTGGAACTTGCGGGAGACTCTATTGTGCCAAATGAATTCCCCATGCAACATCTTCGAAAATGTAGGACGAAAACTGTCATACACCACTTTGTGCTCAAAGCCACCCGCCTTAGTGCCTATCCATCTCCAACTATCCGCACATAGGTTGGTATCCACCTTAGTGCGCTGAATATCCGCTGTATTGTCAGCTCCAAGTCGACGAGTTCCGACATGTCTCTCCGGCCTCCAAATTCCCCGCTCCAGGATCAGACTAACCCGTTCTTCATTGCTTGGTCTGATGGTGGCATCCGCCTCTCTAATCTCTGCCAAACTCCGATTTTTAATCCATGGATCTAGCCAGAGACTTGTCGATTCTCCGTCCTTCATGATTCTCTCTATTCGATTTTTGACTTGCTCGCGATATTTAAGCATTACTTTAAATGTGACCGAGAAGTTGTTGTTGCTTCGCATATTCCAAAAGTTATATATATATATATATATATATATATATATATATATATATATATATATATATATATATATATATACCGTCGTCCTCGGCCGTTGGATCGAGCGGCCACGTGCGTGGGCCCCATGCGGCCCACTCGATCCAACAGTGCAGGGGGAGGGGGCTCCTGCGGGACTAGAAATTATTGGCTACATGGAAATAGTAATTATTGGCCTGCACGCGCATCCGTTCGATTCAACGATCAAGGACGACGGGGCTCACACACACACAACAACACACACACACACACACATATATATATATATATATATATAGCAGATCAAAAATTCTGTCCTCTCCTGCACCATCTGATCGGGGGACCACGTGGGACTCCCGTGCACGTCCGCTCGATCCAATGGTCGAGGGCAACATGGATCGAGCGGACGCACGTGCAAGCCCCCACCCCCCCCCCCCCCCCCCCCCCCCCCCCCCCCCCCCGATTCGATGGTGCAGATGGAACTGAACTTTGGTGTGGGACTCCGCAGACTAGATTTTTTGGGTCCTTTATTTGCTATGGATCTTGGGTGGTCGTCCACCTCGTCTATGTTCAGACCGGCCGTTTCTAAGGCTGTATTATAATAGTAGAGATAAAAGGGTTAAGGAAAAGCTGCAAGGGTAGAGGTGTTTTGTAGTATTAATTGTTATGAAATCGGAACTAATTGTTGGGTGGTTCCAGCCTAATCGGATACGATGGCCTGGATCAGAAAATTTCCAAGTATCTTGACTAACTAAACAAGTTAGCTAGACTTTTTGTTGAAGTCGGTCAAAGAAAGAGAAATTTGTTCATAATAGTATAAGCATGCTTACTCTTAGCTAATTTGACATCATCTTAGATTATGTTCACATATGTTCATAATTACTCAAGGTCCTATTAAGAATAGGAGAGGTGTCCCTTCATAGGAAAAATGATTATCCCATACTATGCAGGACCGCAGGAGAGAGAACTAGCTCTGTTATATAATAGGGTTCAATCAACTGGTGCTATGCTAGATGCAATAACTCTCGCGGGAGAGCATAAGGGGCATTTGGTATGCAAAATACTATATAGTCGAAAATTCTATATTTTCGAAAATCAAATTCCAAGAACTTAAATTCTCTGAAAAATTACATTTCCATGTTTGGTGACAATATAAATATTCCCCAAAAAAAATAAAAAAATAATAACGAAAAAAATGAACAAATATGAAAAATAATCGATAAAAACGACAAAAAATTGACAAAACGAAAAAAAAAAAAACGACAAAAACGATAAAAAACGACAAAAAATCGGTTAAAACGACAAAAATGACCAAAAAACGACAAAAACGACATAAAATCGGTAAAACGACAAAAAAACTAAAATGAGGCAAAAATGACAAAAAATAACAAAAAAAATCGGTTAAAACGACAAAAAATCGGTTAAAAATAACAAAAAATCGGTTAAAACGACAAAAAATAACCAAAAGGCGACAAAACGAAAAATAATCGATAAAAATAACAAAAAAGGACAAAAAATCGGTTAAAACGACAAAAATAACCAAAAAGCGACAAAAACGACAAAAAATCGGTAAAAGCGAGAAAAATGACAAAAAATGACATAAAATCAGTAAAAATGACCAAAACGACTAAAAATCGGTAAAAACACCAAAAAAGCTAAAAAAACAACAAAAATTGCTTAAAACGACAAAAATTGACAAAAAAGCGACAGAAAGGACAAAAATTGGGTAAAAACGACGAAAAATAATCAAAAAGACAAAAAATGGGTAAAAACGACAAAAAATCGCTTAAAGCGACAAAAAAATTGGTAAAAACGACAAAAAATGACAAAAAAGCGATAAAAACGACAAAAAAAGAAAAAAAAAATGTTCAAAACTAATCAAAATTGATCAAAAAAGAAGAAAAAAATTTAGACAATTTTTTTTTGCCCGGACAAAAAAAAAAAAAAATACCCACCTATTCTCAAGGGATAGAATTTTCATGTTTTGTTGGTAAACTATTTACGCGGATATTTATAATTTCCGGAAATAAATTTTTTATAAGCCAAACAAACGTGATAATAGATTCTCATCTTAAATTTTTCCGAAAATACAAAAAATATCATGTACCAAACGCCCCCTAAAAGTCAGAAAACATAATTCTTCACAGAAGAATGGTCGAAGATTAGAGTTGGGCAACAGCAATTTGTCGGTACTTTGGGTAAGAGACCACTGTGAGAAAGTCGTTCTACATCGGATAAAGAGAGTATAAAAAGAAGGTTGACAAATTTTGATTTGCATCTCATTTGTTTTATCTAAATTTAAGGTATATTCCTACCCAATTACTCTAATTCAAGCACCTCACACTTTTGACAAGAATCATTTTTCACTGACGGTTAAGTGCTTTGACCAATTTTTTACGACAAAAATACCCATGTCTTCTTCCCCCGCCCCCTTGTTGTCTCCTTCCCGCCGCGTGCCTCCGTTCCCCCACCACCGCGGGCAGCCGGAGCCCCACCACCATCTCTCTCCTCCGACGCCCCCTTGTCTGCCCCCTCCTCGCCGCCGCAGCAACGACGACGGAGGCAGCAGTAGCAGCGACGCGGCGGTGGCGATAGCAGCAGCGACGACGTCAGCATTGGTGCGGCGCGGCGAGGGCGCACGGCGGACAGCGAGGGTGGGGGGGCTCCTTAGCATGCGGCTGGGTAGGGGGCAGCCGACGTGGGCGTGCGTACGACAGGCGGCAAGGGGCATGGGAAAGAAGATGGGGACATTTTTGTCAAAAAATGGTATAAACAGTTGACCGTTAGTGAATGACAGTTTTCATAAAAAGTGATGGTGTATTGTATTATGGTAATTGGATATAGTGTATCTTGAATTTGGTAAAACAAATTGGGTGCAACTCAAAATATTTCAAGAATGTTTCGATAACTATGATAGATTTTTACCTTCTTCTTTTTTGAATTTAGGTGAGTGCTTTCTTTGTATTTATTGGAAGATCGAGTGTTTCATCCTTTATAATTTTTGCTATTTTTTTCTCTATTAGAGGTTCAGGGATACCTTGTAGAGATTGTGAAAGAGTTGTAACTAGATTATATTGAAATTGTGCTTGGCTTGTCCTGTCACTACAAGAAAAATATTTTTTTACGACAGCTAAAAAATGTTGTAAATAACTTTTATAATATTTTTGGTAAATATCCAAGTGTTATAAATAACAGTATTATAGATAATTGAACTCCAGTGGGGCACGAACTCCCGACCACTTGGACCGCATGCATCTCTCTTAACCATTAGGCTAGAGGTCATTGGCACATTCATCTATCTGTTCAAACACTTTGTCTATAAATAAATAAGAAAGTCTTTTTTTAACCACGGAATACACACATTAATGTGACCATCAACATAAAAGAGTATCCGAAAAGCAATGAAAACTCTAAGAAGATAACCTATAAAGTATATTATTCATAAATGCATGGTCATATAAATTTCTATCATTCAATAGTTCATGACTTCATACGACTATTTAGTTGGTTTTTCCATGGTAATATTTTGTCTGTCTTAATGATTTTTTTTATTATGTATTGTAATGTTGGTTGTTGGTTATTCAAACACATCAAGGTAGTATCAGAAAAAATACTGAAAATTTACTGTAGCAATAAAAAATTATATAAAATTGACTAAAACAAATATTTCGTTTTAGCCAATTTTATATAATTTTCTATCGATAGCGTAAATTTACTGATACTACTTTGATGGGAGTCCAATCACCCATGCTAGAGATGCAATAATTTGGGAGAGCACAAAAGTCAGGAATAGAATTCTTCATAGAGAATTCTTGAACATTAGACCATCTCTAAAATTTGGGTTTCTATCCTACTTGGCATTGTACTTTATATCCTAGTTGTAAGAGTTTCTACATAGAATTGTACAACAAAAAAAATACTTTTTCAATAATTTAATAGTGTGGGGTCCAATAATAATTGTCATGAGAGAGAGAGGAGAATTTCTATTGAGAGTTTCTACATGTAGAAACCCTCATAGAAATTTTCCATCCTACATTATTGCCACCTATTATTATTGGGGCCCACACTATTATATTATTGAAAAAAGTATTTTTTTTGTTGTACAATTCTATGTAGAAACTCTTACAACTATGATAGAAAGGACAATGCCAAGTAGGATAGAAACCCAAATTTTAGAAATTCCTATTGGAGATGGTCTTAGAGTTCGGCAATGATAATTTGTCAGAACTCCTTCAACAATGGACATATAAATTTTTTTAAAAAAAATTTGGCAACGGTCATGAATTTCTGCATTAAATTTGGATGAGAAATTTATTGTATTTATTAAAAGGACTAGTGTTGCAAAAAAATTTCTTAGTCCTTTAAGCCTGTGTTTGATTGGGCTTTTCTTCCATGGAAAATATTTTCATCACAAATTTTTCACCCATTGTAGTGTTTGATAGATTATATTTTCCATGAAATTATTTTCCAAAAAACTATCATTTTCTATACTTTCTTCTAAATTGGTGGAAAATGAAATTTGTCCAACTCATAGGAAAATATCATTTTTCATGAAAAATAACTATTTCCGTGGAAAATGATGACAATCAAACACCAAACTAAATTTTCCATGAAATTTTTTTAAAATTCTATGAATTTTTCTTTCTAGGAAAATAATTCCATGGAATTAATTTTTTTTTTTCACATGTTTTCCATCTTGCAATCAAACACATTATATAGAATTGTAGGAATATTTTGTATCTTTCAATAAAGAATTACGGGAGAGCAGTAACTAGATTATGTGAATTTATGTTTGACTTGTTCCATCTTTTTACCGCAATAATTGTCATATTAATACTTTATGTTTGTGATTTCATTTATTAGTTGTTGGTCGATGATTCAAACCGGTCACCTAAGCTAATAGATGTAGGCTTTGTCCAAATTCATCAATTAAAACCATGAATCAATGACAAAGCCAATAATCAAATTGTCAACAAAATCTATCCACTTAGTAGAGATTCACGTGTCATTGAATGTTGAATGTTGAATGTTGTAACATCCAAATGACATTAAGATTATAGGCTTATAGCTAGCCCAAATGGCTAGAAATGTCTAATCACTCAAATGATATAGCACCGATGCTTACACAACATAACTACATCAGTTATATTATAATACCCACCGCCGGCTAGAAACCACAAGCAGGCATTACCCAATAAAGAAGCTTCTGTAATCTAAAAAATTAGTTTAACATAATTAAAAAATATTAAAATGGATGAGTGTTGATATATTGAAAGATAGAATAAGACAAGTGTTTTAAGAAAAGTTAGAGGTGACACCAATTGAGTAAAAGATAAAAAAAAATATCTCTTAGGTGGTTTGAATATGTGCAATGCATTCCAATAGATGTTTCAATAGAGTGATGGAGTAAAATGCAAAAAATCTCTCTCAAGATGCATTTTTTTTTGTAAAAAAAGAGGTCTAGTTTTAAAATTTTCCTCTAATTTTTAGTTTGGTGCAATTTGTACCAAAATTGAACGACGGCATCAACGGACCACCAATTTACCGTCAACAAGATTTATTTGGATTATTTATGTAGAAAAGAAAATAAACTAATAATATATAAATATGAAACATAGTGGTAATTGAGAGAAATAATGGGAGAGAAGATGGGAAGAATGGTAAATAAGGAATATTTTAAATCTATATGCAGAAGGATGCTAAGACCGTGCAATCTTTAATGGTCATGTACAAGAATATTTTGAGTATTTCAAGTGTTTTTCAGTCAAAATTTAACTATAACGTTCAAATTGTAACGAATAGTGGAAGGAAATGATGATTTGATCAAAACACCCAAAATGCGAAAATTTATCGATCAAAAAATCTATTGAGTCTTATTCTGCAAAAAGTGCAACTTTTATGAGAAATTTTCTGTACTTTACTTGATGAGATAGTAGTTAAAGAATGTACTACTACCTCATAAACATGAATTGAAAAAGAAAAAAATTTAAAAGGACATGCTTTTTACTAGTGTGCTATAGAGGGAACGTCCTTAACAGAGCTCAATGCAAGAAAAGATACCAAACAACCGACCCCAAAATTTGGCGATAAAGGCTTCTTCTTTTTTGTATCATCACACTATTTTGTGTCCCTCGGGAATTATAGACTTCAAAGACAAAAGTTTCACATTTGTGTCATGTGATCTAAGAAGGCTCAAATGAATGTACAATTTTCGTACACGAGTATCAAAACTATACATCTCAACCATTAATCTTGTGTGGTTGGATTTACTTTAATATTTCCAAGAATTCCAACAAAAGAGAAAATCTTAAAGTTTCAAACAAAAAACTGGTCCCTTTTATGCTAAGCTGTCTTTAAGCAACTTTTTTTTTTTTTATGGTTTTGATGTAACGTTCAAAAAAATTTGTGCACACTGAATTGTATGCTTTTTTGGCTCACTCCTCCAATTTCCACCATAAATAGAAGAAATAGTAATAACTCTTAAGTTGGTATTTAAATAACTCTCAAGTTTGCTACTCACGCTATTTCTGTTAGCAAATAACTTACTTCAAACTAGTACAATGAACTGAAAGAATCTCGAAGCCAGTCCCCCTGAATAATTTCTTCAAAATAGTAAGATATTACTAATGCGTCATTATATTATTGGACGGACTCAACATTCACCATTGTCAAGCGGTAAATCCGTCCCACTGAATAATTTATCCGCCAGGTCTGCTCTAGTATAGATGTCAAGCAAGAACCTGCCAATAACATCTGCAAAAACAATTGCTCCTCAAATAATGTTGGAAGAACGCTGTGTCACTACTGCTCTCTTTAAACAGTAATCACAAATTACATACAGTAACGCTCACTAATTACTTCCAGATCTCCCCTTACCATACCAAGAGGAAGCCAATAATTATACAAAGAAAAATTACAGCAAAACAACATAATTAAGATCCTTATGCAACTTAAAATCTGATAGTAACTTAAAAACTACGAAAACCCGGCTACTTAGAGACTACAAATAGAGATACAAAGCTTCTACTGGCATTATACCCAGCCTTGCTTGTAGCGGTTGAAGAGCTCTTCGGTCTGGGCATTCTTGTACGCACTGCAGCCGATAACATAAACAAAAATGAGCGCCACCGCAGCGACAATGAGAGCGACATTGGCCTTCCTCCACTCCTTGCGGAGGTTTCCCATTGTTCCGGCCTTGCACGAGTCGCACCCATAACACAATTGAGTCTGATCGTTGCTCCAAGCATAGCAGTCTGCGTCTGCTGCCTGATTGACCGGGTTTATCCAAACTGTTGGGTTCACGTAGCTGTAGCCGCATGCTGTTGGAGGTTTACAGCATCCCGACTGCATGTATAATGAAATCATTTAGGTTAAGGTCTACACGCTAGATATCAATATGGCAGTGTAAGAAAACTGAAATTTTATTAGCGAAAATGAAAAAAAGCCTACTGCAAGCACCGCTACGCGCCTACTTACGAACCGTACGCTTATTTGCACTTCTTGCGCCTAGAAGTAAAACGGAAAGACAGAACGAGAAGATAAGGAGTTGGGGTGAAGGATGCCTCATGGAAGGGTCGACTTTGGGACTTCAGTAGTTCAGTAGCGACTAAACAGAAGAAGAAAAAATAAGGGTATAAGTGGGCCGTTTGGTTTGCTATTGCTATAAGGACTGCTCGCCTTTTGATTTGACGGCTTGGCTTCGCTATCGCTCCTATGGCCTTAAAAGGAGTCTTCCTACCATACCAGAATGCCTATGTTATAGTGCGCGTCAAGCTTCGCTAGAAGCAAGCAAGACGAGGTTGACGGCTTGGCTTCGTAGACAAGGCTCGTTCCTGACTTACGAGCTCGTGTCAAGTTTGGGGGGAGGCGGGCGTCGACCCAACCTTATGAGTATTCGGACTATAACAGTTCCGATGAACAGTCACTCACTTTTGACAGTTATACGATTCCAGAAGATGATTTTACATGGAAAACTATGTATGCTGCTGAAATGTTTTGGTGCACGTGAGGTAGTACTAATGGATGAGGCAAGATAAATTACAGAACAAAGGTCCCATGATTAACTGGACCATCATAGGCTGTACAGTGTAACTTCAATCACAATGGAAGCACTGTTTCATGACTAAGCAAACCAAAGGGACTACCCCTCAATAAATAAAAAATGAGAAAAAGAAAGTCTCATGTTAGGTTGTGTTGGAAAACTTAAATAATATTCAACACTCAACCCTCATCAAAACTCTCGACAATTGGTGTGAAAGAAAGATCTTTAACAAAGCAAGCTTGGGTGCACTTTAAGCGGATTCTAAATACTGCTGTGCGGTTCATCAGCCCATTAAATGGGCAATTGACTCATGGGACATGTTGGAATAATTAAATATTTAACCCTCAAAATTCATCACAATTCTGGAGTTCTTGGGCAATAGCAGAGTTTCGTTTTCATCAAATTCGGACTTTCTGCCCCAAATTTGAGTTTCCACACTCGAGCATATACTTTCCACCAGTTGTGATTAGAATTTCAGTTTGGCATTTCTCTGGCACTCTACTTTTTCAGTTAATTCTAACAGTACACGCGAGCTGTTGGTGAAGGTAACATCACATATATCATAAGAAGAAGTGATGGAGATAGCTCACTAGAATATCAAATAAAGAAACCAGACTCATTCCACCAATTTCACCCCCGAATCATAATGATGGAGGGATCTACCAAGGAACCGTCATGAAAATCCATAACAGAACGGGTGGGGGGTTTGTTTGGGGTCAGATGCTTGTAAGAATGAGACAGGTAAGCAACAACGCAGCATAGCCAGCTAGATCCCAGCACCCTCACGTGGCTAAATTCTAAATAAAACCTAGAACGAAAACATCTCCCAGTGTCGTAAAAGCTAAATCATGTACCCTTATTAATCTAATCAATAATGCCTACTCAAATATTTGTTACTCTCTCACGGACTAGCATACTTGAATATTGTTAAACAACAAACAGAAAACACTTAACCACACATAGCGCGCTCAAAATTGACTAGTGGCTTGTCGTTAAACAAGCTGAATGATCTTCCTCCTACTGTGCAGCTTAACTTACATCCAATCGCTTTCCTGATACGACATGTTCTATATTACCTCAATCACCATAGTTAGTTAGCATGCCACCCTGAGAAAACCAAACGGGAGCATATGTCCTATCTGAAGTTTTACTTATTTGATTCTCATATTTTTCTATACTAACAGACTCCTATTTGATTTTCATATTTTTCTAGACTAATACATGTCTGATGAACCAGCTTGTATATGAGATCATAATAACCACCTCCGCCTTTGGCAGGATCTGCAAAAGTTGACTCTAATACCATTTCTTGTCTTGCATGAGAACATATCAAGTCTTAATTGGCTTAAGAAAGAACCCCTTAATAAGTCCTAAATATTGCGAATAAGGCGCAAACACTATTCCCCAAGAACAGTGCTTCGCGACAAGGCCTCAGAGACCAACGAGGAACTAGTAGTTGGATGTTTCAAAGAAAATAAAGATCGAACACAAACAAGATCAATATACACAGGGATTATGTGGGAAACTGAAACTCAGAAGGAAAAAAAAACAACAATGAGAGGGAGACGACTGCACTCAAGCATATGCATCATCTCCTAAAGCCCAGATATTACACCCATGAAGACCCCGTAACCTAATCTCCCTCTTCTTCAACCTCTGTCTCTTTCTTCCCTGAACCTATTGGTAGCCTACTCCACTCAAGTATATGGATCATCTCCTAAAGAAATCGTAGGTCCCTTCATATAGTTATGTAATGACCCTATACATGGAAACAACCCAAAATTCAGACCAACTTCTACTTATGTTCCCCGACTAAGTCACTAAGACCGGTTGACCGGTCATGCATAAACTTGGAGAAAATATATTCCAGCACCTGACAGAATCAGTCTAGTCTTTGTGATCGGAAGACCTATCAGAATACCAGCATTCCAAATACAACCCAACTACCCAATATTGAACAGATCCCCCATTATCATAACTCTAATGCAGTCCTATCTTCTAATGTGAACCAGATGTGCATGTCTATATGTGAGATATGTGTTTTCATCATTTACTTAATTATAGTAGGAATCTTTCAATCTTAATAAAGCTTACTATTTTTACTTTTTCTTCAGAGTAGGACAGCATCTTACTCTCTTTATGGTGATTTCCTCCCCAACCCTTCTCCAGCCACAATCTTATACCTCTCTAATATATCTTATTCCAGAGATGTCTCTCTTTCATAGCAACCATATGCATTAGGGATACCATCCCTTCCATACCACATGCGTCTTGTTGGTGTTATGCATCTATGTGGTAATGTTGTTGTGCACCTTACCTCCAACTATGGTTCTTAAGATCCATATTGTTGTTAGGATTTGAGAAAGGATTTCACTAGAGATCCAGGCCAAGTTATATAAAGAGAGTGCATGACAATGGAGGCAAAAGTAAATAAATATACAATAACTAGAATGTGACATCATAAGTAACATTGCAGGGGCTAATAGAGATTAGAGAATATAACTAAGATTATATTTGACACCCCCTCCCCCCACAAAAAAAAAAGTTATGATGGTTCAACCAACAACAATTTGGTAAGAAAGGTGTTTTGTTGTAGCCTTAGTGAAGAGGCCTACAATATGCATAAGAGGTGTGAAAAAAGGAGAAAGATTATCTCAGATAGAAAGTGGCAGCACACAAAATGGTAGTCGATTATCTCAGATAGAAAGTGGCAGCACACAAAATGGTAGTCGAACTCACTATTACTCATGACACACATGATTGCTGACGATCTGAACTGCCTGGTGTGTCGCAGTGTAGACGAGTAGAGGCAGAAAGATGAATGCCATGTCAACAAAAAAATTGACGAAGCCAAGTAATCTCAGTGGTGATGTAAGTTATGACACGATACTCAACATCAACACTACAGCGAGACTATATCTTGCTTCTTTAAATTTTAGGAAAGTACAGAGTCGCAAGGAAAATGCACAAGCTAGTGGTCGATTGTTGATCGGTGATATCACCAGTCCAGTCAACATCGATATAAGCACATATTTGTAACAATTAAGAATCAGGAGAATAATGATCCGGTGATAATGCCCCGTCGATAGCACAAAATCGGAAGAAGAAAAAATATAATGTGCAATTCCAACCAGCCGTCTACACTAAGAGGGATTAGAAAGGCTCTCGTCATCACTAGGTCGTAGCTTGACATTCAACTCAAGGGAAGTTACAAGGTGTCACGATCAAGACTTACGAAGATAAGACTTCTAACACGAAAGAAGTTACCTATGAGCGGAACAATCAATCTTGAAACCAAAGAAGTAATGAAAAGACCAAGATCCTACATCAAGAACTGTCGGTGCATTTGCATCTGTTGTTTGATTTGCATAATGTGATATCATGTTAGAGTCTACGGTTAAACGGGTTTCAAGTTAGGGTTTAGGGTTTATAAGAGAGGAGGAGGAAGTTATGAACATGGCTCTCATACCATGTTGAATTTGAATTTGGGAATTTGGGAAAGAATAATTTTATTAGTGCTCTAGGCCAAGCCTTATAGAGGGTACATATCAAAACGGATAAAAGTAGAGTAACTGTTTGAAACAGCATGTGATACAAGTGACATCACAGGAGACTAATACCTATTGAGAAATAGTTATACAACTTATTTTCGCAAATCATGAGTTTGAGGGATCAAATGCCTATTGCCATCGAGATAGAAGTCTGTCGCCATTTTCTGTTAGCCCTTACAACTCCAAGCCAATTAGGTATGTATGCATCAGAAAGACGAGCAACAGTAAGCCATTATGAAAAATTGAGGGGCCATTAGAATAGGTTGGAACCAACTTGACCCAAAAGGTAAACCATGTTATGTATTGGGTCCATCATATATCTCTCCAATACATACTATGTAACTGAAACGGGATGTACAATTAAAATTGCCTGATAAGAAAAACCAAGATATTGCTGGCTACCTTGGCTCATACATGACGAGCTCAAACAACCTAATAATTTTCATCCTTGCCAACAGAACATGTCCCCTATGCTTCAATTTACACTAACTCACGTCAGGTTACTATAGAAGCAACGTCTGCAATCATATTCTGGTTTAAGCTTAAAGCTTCGAACCAAGAACAAACCCACACTATCATAGACACCGTCCCATCACCTGTCTGGATCAACTTGAACACGTACAAAAACATAGTATAATGAGTTTTGCCAACAAACATGTATGACCCTGCATCACACAATGGGCTCAACGCCCATACATTTGGCAAAAGTATTGTATAATCCTCAAATCTTGAGCATGAAATACTACTGTGTATACTATCCTACACTCTTCCATATTGTCTTCCAACACACAGCCATATGGGACTAAAATCTCACTTAACTCTCCAAATCTATCTCCACTGAACATCAGTTCTTGTCAAGCTTCAAGACATAAACCTAATTGTTATGTGTGCCTTGAATCCACAAGCTTAAGTTGAATATGTTGCTCCAGCAAGTAAGGTGGTCGATGTGGCATTGAAGGAGTTGACACAACAATAGCATAGGCATCTGCTTCCCCCAAATGGACAAAGTCACACCTAGAATATAAGGCAATTCTTTCCGAAAGGTTGGGGCAGCTAGTCTACTAGGTCAAACAGCTAGGCAACTTAGTTACCCAGCCTGAATGCCACTTGATCTAGAATTTGAATCTCATACAGTCACACCAACGTCTGTAAGGGTGATTGATGCACAATTTTAAGAGGTCTGCTTAGGGGACATATCGAGAGCTTTCGGGCTTTGGGAGTATGATTGGGGTTTCATTTTGAGCTTGGCCAAGGGTTTGAGAGGTGATTTCTTGACTTAGCACACCCATGTCCACCCAACAATCACCTGAATCTAATGAAATGAATACTTCAAAGTTCCAGAAGTATAGTTTCAGAACTTTTGGTTTCATAGCAAAACTCCTTTGTAACTAGAGTTACATTTATCTGTGTAGAAAATAATAGTTGGATGATTTTATTGATGGACTACTTCACTATATATAGGGAGTCTAGCTCCTCTACATACTACATATTCCGATGTGGGACTAAAAGTCCCTTATTGATTCTCAACACTCCCCTTCAAGATGGGCGATAGATATTGATCATCCCCATCTTGTTACATAGCTTCGACAGACTTAATGAACTAAGACCCTTAGTCAGACAGTATGCAACTTGTTCTTCTGAGCGGACATGGTCAATCTTCAGTATCCCTTGTTCCAGCTTCTCCTTGATGAAGAATCGATCAATCTCGATGTGCTTTGTTCTGTCGTGCTGAACTGGATTGTTAGCTATACTTATTGCAGCTTGACTATCGCTCAGAAGACGCAATTGTGCTCCCTTATCCAGCTTCAACTCTGTCAGCAATGCTTTCACCCATAGCAACTCTGACACTCCCAGAGCCATTGCTCTGTATTCTGCTTCAGCTGTCGACCGTGCTACCACAGACTGTTTCTTGCTTCTCCATGAGACCAGATTTCCTCCTACAAAAATACAGTATCCCGTGGTAGATCTTCTGTCGTCTATGCAGCTCGTCCAGTCTGCATCACAGTATCCCTCAACTTCTATGCGTCCATTCTTCTTGAACCATAGCCCCTTTCTCGGCGTTCCTTTCAGATACCTCAAGATCTGAAATACTGCTTCCATATGACCCTTTCTTGGATCATGCATGTAGCGACTCACTACACTCACCGCAAATGAGATATCAGGACGAGTGTGTCCCAGATAAATCAATCTCCCTACAAGTCGTTGATATCTTTCACGATCAACGGGCTCTCCTGCTTCTGCTCCCAACTTGCACTTCTGGTCAATTGGAGTGACCGCTGCTTTGCATCCCAGCATCCCTGTCTCCTTCAGCAGATCTAGTGTGTATTTTCTCTGTGAGAGAACAATTCCTTGTTCGCCTTCACACACCTCGATACCTAGAAAGTACCTCATCGCTCCTAAATCTTTCACTTCAAACTCCTTCGCGAGTTTTGACTTCAGTTTAGTGATCTCGACTTCATCATCACCTGTGATCACTATATCATCCACATATACATCAAGTAAAGTGATGTGGCCTCTTGCATGCTGAAGGAAGACCGTATGATCTGCATTTGTTTGACGGTATCCCATGCCTGTAACAGCCTTTCTGAATCTGTCAAACCAGGCTCGAGGGGATTGCTTGAGCCCGTATAGTGACTTCTTCAGTTTACATACCTTTCCTTGCGACGTCCCTCCGTTTGATTCCGTAGCATAGCACCCAGGCGGGAGCTCCATGTATACTTCTTCTTGCTGGTCCCCATGAAGAAAGGCATTCTTCACATCCAACTGGTACAGCTTCCACCCATAGTTCGCTGCAATGGAGACCAGAGTTCTTACGGTGCTCATTTTTGCTACTGGGGCAAAAGTCTCATCATAGTCTATTCCATATGACTGTGTGAATCCTTTTGCAACCAACCTCGCCTTGTACCGCTCTACTTTTCCTTCTGGCGTCTCTTTCACTGTGTACACCCATTTGCATCCCACAGCTTTCTTCCCTTTGGGTAATGGAACCAGCTCCCATGTCTTATTTTTCTCCAGTGCTCCAAGTTCTTCCATCATTGCAGCTTTCCACCTTGGATCTTCCTTTGCTTCCTGCCAACACTTGGACAACGAAGTAGAGTCTAACGATGCAATGAAGGCTCGATAATTCGAAGAAATGTTAGAATAAGTCAAGAAGTTGGCAATGTCATGTTCGTAATCATCAAAACGAGCAGGAGCCTTACCCGCATTGATGCGAGAAGATCTCCTTAAGGGAGCAATAGGTGGTGGAGAGATCGTACCATCCGAGTCGGAGAGATCCGCATCAGAATCCGAGTGATTCAGTGCGGGGGCAACATCTTCAGGAGTTGGAGCAGGAGTAGACAAGGGACTTGGTACAGTAGACACAGGGCATGGCATAGGCACAGTACTGGACTTCTGTTGTCTTCTTTTGTAGACTTGGAGCTCCTTTTCCCTTGTCTGCTGCTCCCCCTGCGTAACATATGGATCTTCTTCTTCATTTTCTGTATCTGAGTCACTTTGTTTTCCCCCTTTCGTCCAGTTTTTTACAACCGGACACGGAACCGATCCGACGACTACATTTGGGCGTATTATCTCCCCCTCACATCGAACACCATCTGTGTTAGGTGTGTCACCAAATGCGGAACCTTCATCCGAACCATAGTATGGTTCGAGTTCTCTGAAAGTAACGTCCATGCTGACAAACATCTTCCGCTCGACTGGACTCCAACAGGCATAACCCTTCTGAGTCGCCGTGTAACCAACAAAGACACATTTAACTGCCCGAGGATCCAGTTTGCCAATGCCTGGCCGATTATCCTGGACAAAGCATACACATCCAAAAAAATTTGGTGGAACAGTGTATGGCTCCAGTAAGCATCTTCAATGGTGTCTTCCAGTCCAATACCTGAGATGGCATTCTATTGATGAGATAAGAGGCCGTCAATATAGCTTGCCCCCATAAGTGCTTCGGGACATTCATAGCCAGCATCATCGTCCGTGCAACTTCCAGCAAGTGTCTGTTCTTACGTTCCGCCACACCATTTTGAGCCGGAGTATAAGCACATGAAGTTTGATGAAGTATTCCATGAGTTGAAAAATACTCAGCAACCCGCTTATTCGTATACTCCGTCCCATTGTCGGATCGGAAACACTTAATTTTAGCGCCATATTGTGTTTCCACTCGTCGATAAAAGTCCTGAAAGGCCTCAAGGACGTCACTTTTATTCTTCAGAAGGTAGACCCATGTCACACGGGTATAACAATCAATAAAGGTGACGAACCATCGAAAGCCGTTAATCCCGGTTGTAGGACAAGGGCCCCATACGTCTGAATGTATCATGTCAAAAGCAGCTGAACTCCTATTCCCTGTGCTCACATACGAGCTTCTGGTATGTTTTCCCAAAGCACAAGCATTACAAAATAACTTTTCTTTATTAGCCCTTTGATATAAGGACGGATACATTCGACCAATAACCGGAAAAGAGGAATGACCGACACGCTGGTGGTGAAGTAGCAAGTCGGCTTCAACACTGCGACAGGAAGCTTCTGGTGATGCGTCTGCTACCAAGGATGCCAATGCTTTGTCCAGTCCAGTCCTGTCTAAATACCACAGTCCCTTATGCCATGTGTCAGTCCCAAGTCGTCGTCCTGTCCCTTTCTCCTGAAAAGTCACCTGAGGAATGTCAAAGGAAACAGTACAGTTAAGATCAAGTATAATGGCACTAATGGATAGAAGATTGACAGGAAAAGATGGAGCATGAAGGACATTGGTTAGAGTGATGGAAGAGGTGCATGCGACAGTGCCTTTACCCACTACAGGGTTGGATGTACCATCAGCGGTCTGAATACTCTCCGGCAATGGTAGGGGAGTATATTCCCGAAACGCACCACGGGACCCCGTGACATGGCGAGATGCCCCAGAGTCCATAATCCATCCTGGCTGATGGATAGATGCAAGAGCACGTGCAGAATCATCGGTGCTGGTTTGGGCAAAATAAGTGAAGTGATCTCCCGAGGTTGAAGATGCCCCAGGACTGTCGGCAGAACCCAGCTTCGTGCCACGCAACTTCTCAAGGAACTCCCGCTCAAGCGGGGTTATTTCAGTCAGGTGATGCTCTCCCCCTTCTTCCGCCAGATTTGCTTTGTGGCCGTCCCGTCGACCAGCATATCCCCCTCTACCACCACGTCGGCCTCCACGACCCCGTCCTCGATCAGTAAACTGACTGTGCAAGGGTTTTGGACAAAATCGGATGTAATGTCCGGAGTCACCACAATTGTGACAAACACCATCCATAGATGGAGGTTGATTGAAGGCAGCAAGGGCAGACTTTTCAACCACGGCTGGCTCCCCCTGGGAGGAGCCCTTGTTGGGCATCAACTTCAGTCGAGCTTCTTCCTGTGTCATGACAGCTATAGCTTCTTCCAAGGTCGGAAGCGTGGGTTGGAAAAGGAGGATATTCCGTCGCTGCTCAAATACAGGGTGTAGTCCCTTCAGGAATTTCATCATACGCTGCCGGAAAATATAAGCCAGGAACGTCTGAAAGTACTTTGCGAAGGCTGGTTCGACTTGTGCATCTTCCATCCCAAGAGGATCATAATGATCCAGATCAGACCAATACTTCTTCAACAGGGCCGCGTACTCAGAGATGGTACGGTCGTCTTGGGCCACCCTATCGAGTTCATCTTGCAGTTGAAAGACTCGCATAGGGTTGCCGGAGCCGGAGTACATATCTTTGAGAGTCTGCCATATATCAGCAGCAGCCTCCATAGCCTCGACATTGCCCGACACCTGGTCGGTTAAAGAGGCAGTCAACCATCCAGCCACGACGTTGTTGACAATCTCCCACACAGCAAACTCCTTGGTGGAGTGATCGGCTGGCGCCTTGGCTTGGCCAGTGACATAGCCAACCAAGCCACGTCCCTTCAGTGTCCGCATCGCCTGCCGCGACCACTTCAAGTAGTTGGAAGTTCCTTCCAACTTCGTCTCCAGTTTCTCCAGCTTCCCCATTTTGTAAGGCGACGGATCCACATCAGTATGGATCACACGTGGGGTTACCTCGATTAATCTCTTGGATAAGATATCATCAACCAAGGCCTTCATCTCATCGGCCGTCAGTTTGCCACTGATCGAATCTATGGCGTCTTCAACTGTGAACTTAATTCGTCGTCTTCTTCGTCGTCGTCGGAGTCTGCAACTGACCCAACGTCGTCGTCTTCGTCGTCTTCGTCGTCCTCGTCGTCTTCTTCAACGCCAGAAACTTTACTAATGCGCTACTAACTTGGCCAGCACCGGCGCGCGCATGTAAAGTGAACACGTCAGGACACCAGAGAAGACATGATCAGTCTCTGCAAAGATCCCGATGTGAAGAAGGAATAACAAATAAAGCATTTGTTAGTTCCAAACGGCGTAAGCACGGAACAGAGTTGGTGCAAATAAAGATTTGACAGCCGCCTCTATTCGAAATACGCCGTTTTTTTTTTTTGGCTAAAAGCTAGGGTTAGGGTTTGATGGGGCTGCTAGGTCTAGGGTTAGGGTTTCCATGGCAAAAAACTAGGGTTAGGGTTAGGGTTTGATGGGGTCGGGGGGGTCGGGGGGGAGGTCCTGATGGGGGGGTCGGGTGGGGAGGGGTCGGGAGGGGGGGGTGCTGCTATGGTCGGGCGGCGGAGGGGGGGGGGAGGTTATGGTCGGGGGGGGGGGGGTCGGGGGGGGGGGGGTCGGGAGGGGGGGGGGGTGATGCTGTGGTCGGGCGGCGGGGGGGGGGGGGATCGGCTAGGTAGGAGCGGCGAGGGGGGGGTGCTGCTGTGGGCGGCGAGTGGTGGAGGCGGCGGGTGGCTGCTGTGGGCGGGTGGGGGGGGGGGGGGTCGGGAGGGGGGGGTCGGCTAGGGGGGGGGGTGTCGGCTAGAGAGAGAGAAAAAAAAAATTGTGTGGAGAGAGAGAGAGAGAGTTATGGCTCTGATACCATGTAGAAAATAATAGTTGGATGATTTTATTGATGGACTACTTCACTATATATAGGGAGTCTAGCTCCTCTACATACTACATATTCCGATGTGGGACTAAAAGTCCCTTATTGATTCTCAACAATCTGCATGAAGTTATGTCCAACTGGACTTCACTGTACTCATGTACAATTTATGCTCCCTTCGCTCCTAGCTTTGCCACCTTGAGATTCGCTTTGCATACTTGTACAGGACCTCCTCTGTGTCACAGTCAAGTCATAAATAACCAAAGATCCTCAACGATTATTGACTTCTCCATATTTGGTTAGAGGACTTCTTGCAAACATCACCCTGTGGCAAACAAAAAGTACTGCTCCTCTTTGACTTTCTTGCACCACCTTGCTTGGCTCATTAAGTCTCATTTTCTACTACCTTAGTAATACTAGGTCTCCCCTTGCCTCGCTCCAGCTTCAGGTTCCAACTTGGACAGTTCGATTGGCTAACACAGACGCCCAAGCAGGTATGGCTTTGGATGTGTTGAAGTTTCCAACCCAATCTTCATGACTAGCCCTGTAATGCCCCGCCCCGCACGGTGCATTACGATGAGTCGTTGACTCGAAGAGTTGCGTTGACCCGATGAGGTATCGATGTGAATCGATGCAAGAGTTACGTTGGCCAAAGGTAAGCTTTGAGTCGATTGTCTATGAATCGAATCGATGCAAAAGATAAGTCCCGTTGAGCAAGTGCTGATTTTAGTTGATCTGGTGTGCAGGCTATGCTTTTACGCTGGACGATAAGAGTTCGGCATTTTGCCTTATGCAATGAAGTGTCCGCAAAACCAAATTGTGGCATTGCAACAGATTGTGGCATGGACGCGATAGGCCAAATCAATCGAGTAGTTCAAAGGAATGGCTAAGTCCGGGAGTTAGCTATGCGATCGAGTTATGGAAGCGAGACGCTTCAATCGGCGAGACGGCAAGGCGTATCGGCTCAAGGTGGGCGGGTTCTTGACTCTCTCTCCCTATTCCTTCACGTCTAATAAAAGATGTCATTGTATGCGTAAGATGTTATCGAGTTAGCGAGCGTTGCTCGACGACGAAAGGTCTAAGTATGTGTTGAACATTAAGGTAGAACATTGAACAATCGAACAATTGAAGCGACGTGCATCAAGTGTACGGATCGCGGTAGGGCATGATGGTAGAACATTGAAAGACGATATTGAGATGTGCATCATGTGCACGGCTCCGAGAATATTGAACACTAGGCGTAGAACATGGATTACGGCGCTGAGCGTGCCCTCATGCACGAAAGCTACGAAATGACTATGTGATTACGGAACTAGGTTATGAGAATAACATAAGAATGGTACGCGTTGAATACAAGTACGAGATGTCTAAGCCGTCGGACGTCGTGCATCAATATGGATGTGTTGGGGCATAACGCCGACGGAGCTCCCCATATGGATGGTGGATTATGTTTATGAGAAGCGAATATGCTTATGGAACGGGACTATGTTTATGGAACATGAGATGGATTGGAATGTATGACTTGTATGCTATGGCGCGTATTGCATGGTCAATGGACTCGGATGGCCCGTGCACGGGTGCGGCTTCCCTCGGACGGTTACGTCGAGGCACCGGGACCGTTTGGCCTAGGAGAAAATTATGTGTGGTATTTATGGTGCACATCATTCGGACGGATTGCGACTGTCCAGTGCTGTGATAAGCTATGATATCCGTAAGTTTGGGATCCTTCGGATACTGGACTAGCAACCCGTATCGATGTGATCGTAGGCTTATACATAAGAGATGCCAAGTCCATTACGGTGCGAAACACCGTGACCTTCATATAGATAGGACCGGTGGGCTGAGTTGAGAGTTGGGTGCAGGCGCAGGGCCTGCGACCCTTATGCATTGTCTAAGTTTATGATTGAAATGTTGTATGAAATATATGGTTTCATACGTAAGTTCTAACCAGTGCAGGCTAAGGAAAATGGCACGAAGATGAGCACGATCACTATGTTTATGTTCATATTATGTCTAACTGTATCTGCTGCAGGAACACGGTATGGGACACATTTATGATAATGTGCTATGTTTAAGTATTGCTATGAAACTGATCCTAAGGCTAAATAGAAAGATCACCAATTAAGATGCATGTTTCACTAAATGATTAAGTGTTTGGTTTAGGTGCGAGCGGGTCTTGATCAGTGTGAAGCGAGGACGAAAGTACTAATCCCCCACTAGTTTATGTGCAGGCTCAGTTTATGATCGGCTCGGGGCGGAGCTTGGCTTGGACGTGCCGAGGCATGGAGTCCTTGGCGTTCAAGAGAAGCACCGCATAGGCGTTCGGACTTGCGACATGGAGATGTTCGGCCGAAGACAACTTGGTGGCTATAAAGAGGCATAATGTATGGAACAATGAAATCCTTTGTGAGCTAGAGAGATCATGAGCGTTGTAGCCAATTGGCATATATGTTGGGCTATTCAGAGCCTTGTAACCTTCAGTTCATTATGAATAAAAGAGATTCTTATTGTATTCTTTGTTTCCCTTCCGCTGCTTATGTTATCGACTTTGAGATGAACACTATGTGAACCGTTATCTTGCCTTGCACTAGCGCAACTCCAGGCTCGTGCGGCATCACGCCCCAGCGAGGACGATGATTCGGATAAAATCTAGCGAGGACGAGCGATTTCCCGGATCGGGACGTGACAAGTTGGTATCAGAGCGGTTCCATCCTTTGGACCGTGCGTGAATCTCTTTGACCCTCAGTTGCTTCGATATCGAAATTCAGTTGACTCTAAGTTGTTTCCGCAACCGCATGGCTCATGGATCTACTCGACGCTACATTGGATGTTCCATACAATAAGTCTATATTAAGTGCGTACGTCTGCCACAAGTATGTCGTGACTATCACGCTATCTCCGAGTGCCGTCGGAGAATGTTGGTTGCACGAAGTGCAACGGGTTATGAGACTGGTTTTCCGAAGTGCAAGAAAGTTGTGAGTCGTTGGTCGCACGAAGTGCCACGAATATGGTGATGTTGGTTGCATGAAGTGCAATGATATATGTGTTGTTGGTCGCACGAAGTGCGAGGAGATATGTGTTGTTGGTTGCACGAAGTGCAACGGGCCGATATGTGAGGTGATGCGTATTATGTTGCTATGCGTACGGTTATATGTTGTTGGTTGCACGGAGTGCAGCAAGTCGTGAATCGTTCGTTGCATCGGTGCAACGAGTCGATATGGTATGATGCGTGTTGTATGGCTATGTGGATGGATAGCGATATGTTGCGCGAGATTGAGTAAAGACCTTAAGTATCGAGAATGAGTTGTTGCACGAGTTGCAACGAGTGAGATTGGAAGATCGCGGATGCGATAGTACGAGTCGAGTTGGTCGCTAAGTCGAATTGAGTAGGCAAACGTTTATGGTGGCCGTATGTCGCATTGAGATGTGAATAAGCGAATGTTGCGGGTGTGATCGATATGATCGCCAAGATACGGTTAGAGTGAATGCGTGTCGAACTTGAGCGAACGCTAGAGCTGGGATCGGAAGGATCGCCATACGGGATAGTTGATTGGAGAATAGACGTCGGACCTATGCGGAATGTGATATCGAGTAATGACTCGATTTCGAGTGGTATATGCAATACCACTTGTGCGAGCAAGTGTAGCGAAGTGTTGTATCGATAACGATAGGCTCGATCCTGAGTGGTATATGGAATACCACTTAACGATAGCTATGTTAAGCCGTTTGGTGACTTGCGATAGATTTCGTCGAGACGATTATGTTGTTACGATATGTTGGTCCTCAACAGGCGGAGTAGTAACGAGACTCGAGTGAGAATGATTCGATAAAAAAAAAAGTCGATGTATGTTTCGATGAATTGAGTCGAACAATTATGTGCGAAGTCATATCCACGGAGGATACGTCGTACGATGATTCGTTAAGTGTAAGTCGAACGATAGGCTGAGCATAGCGAAGGAATGTTAAGTTGGGGAAGTGGTCGACCCGGTCGAAATTATGTTGAGTTAATACGAAGACTTGTCCGGAACGTGTTGAGTAGGTACGAAGAAATCGTGCGAACGAATTTGGGTTAGCACGATGAGTCAGTAGCACGATTTGGAAGTGCGAGTTAGGGATATGAGAATGGATATGTGAATTTGAAATTGTGTCGCGACGATGTTAAGTAGTTACAACTGAATGGATCTTGATAAGTGCGAGACTTGATTCGTATTCGAGTTCGGATGATGGCAATGATCGCAACGGGTTTGAGCTTATGAGAAAGGAAGATGTTCAAGTTATGCATATCGACGATGGTATTGAGGCGTATCAAAGACGATATGCAATAACTCGGGGATACTCTGATCGAATGAACGAAAATTATGTTGAGCATTGTTGTTGGATGAATAAGATGCAAGTTAAGTTAATGGCAGTTAGGATGATGACGGTAGGAATGCTTCGAGAAATTGAGAGTGGATGGATATTGCTTGGATGAAAACGAAAGTGTCTGGATTGCTTCGCGGATCACCACTATGTTGACATTCTTGTCTTGAGCGAGCGCAACACCAGCCTCGCACATGCATTACGTCAAATTAGAACGATCATTCTGCGTGAGCGCTGGTATGGTGATTCATCCAGCGGGGATGATCGAACTTGCGAGGCGTGGCAAATTGATATGGACTTGTGGTTTGATGCGAAGGCGGAATTGAGGATTGTACGATAAGCCTAGAGTGTGCCAGATGTTGACGCGGGTAGATGGACTCGTACTGTGGCGAGCAAATGTTGCTCAGTCTCGAAAGTGTCGACGGTAATGCAGGAGTGATTCGAGTAGTAACGGCACGCAATGTGCATAAGTGATTCAAGTAGCAACGGTGCATCAGTTGCGCGGGAGTAGAGAAATTGTGGATTGGTATGTCGAATTGGATAAAGTCTCATAGGAATTGTCGGGAATCGATTTGGCTCCGCGATAGGATATAGCATGGTTCGTTGTAACTGTCCCTCGTTGATGATCTTCAATTATCGAACGTAGTTTCGGGGCAGATGACCCTAGAAGACTTGACCGCCAAATCAAATGAATGTTGAAGTCCCATAGGATGACCCTAAAGAAGTCGTATAAGAAATTTTGTCGAGGATGAGGAATGAGGTAGTACATGTTGAGGATAAGTCTAAGCGAGTGAGTATCGTGTCTCGAAAGTTAGCGAGTACTAGAATCGATATGGCCAAGAAAAGTTATGTTAGATCGAATAGATGTTGAGGAACGTGCTTAGCGTAGCGGTAAGGCGATTGCAAGAATTTTGCAATGCGCAAGAGCGACGGATAGTAGAACGACCCTAAGAGTTATGTCGTTGATCGGGTTGAGTAACGATTAGGTTATGTGTGTTCGAGCGCACAATTTATGTTACGAGACGAACTAGTTGGGATTGATTCGAGAATTGAGTAAGGAATTCGTACTCGGTCGAGAATAGGAGATGGGCGTATCGTAAGAGACCTTGGGTCGGGAAGATTGTTGCCTTTGAGCATCGTAGACTCAAGTGGACCTCTTGTGTCGGAAGAGATTAAGCATGATGTCTGGATAAGTTACCTAGCGGGGGTAGCCCCAGACGCGATGCGTAGGCAGTTCGAGAACGTGGATCGTGTTGGGATAGTTATGTGCGAGACTTAGTACGGATTGTAGGCAAAGGAATTTGTGACATGTTGACGTAGTCCATGTCTTTAAGGCTAAATGTTATGAATGATTGGATGAAAGACTTGAGTTATGTGAGAGATAGGAAAACGGTTGGACGAGTAGGCGTTACGGAGAATTGTTGTGATCGGATGAGCAATGACTTGATGCAATGCAAGTGTTAAGTGGCCGGCGAGAAACTTATGAGATCGACATTATGGTTTGGATCAAGTTATGTGCGAAGATAATTGCAAAAAGGACTCTAGGAATATGTGTTAAGGTCTGAGAAGTCGAGTACGGACTGATTGGTGCTTGAGATTTAAGTTGAGCTTGTTAGTTGTCCCGATATCCTACAACTGAGCTTGGCTGAAATGCATATATTGGTGGGACGCCTAAAATATGTGTATGATCCAAACTAAGTTGTATGATCCCAACGATAGTAGCACGAGATCGTAAAACGATCTATGCGAGGCACTTTGATTAAGTGTTGGTTTCGATTCGAGGACGAACATGATTTTGAGTGGTATATTATGTAATGCCCCGCTCCGCACGGTGCATTACGATGAGTCATTGACTCGAAGAGTTGCGTTGACCCGATGAGGTATCGATGTGAATCGATGCAAGAGTTACGTTGGCCAAAGGTAAGCTTTGAGTCGATTGTCTATGAATCGAATCGATGCAAAAGATAAGTCTCGTTGAGCAAGTGTTGATTTTAGTTGATCTGGTGTGCAGGCTATGCTTTTACGCTGGACGATAAGAGGTCGGCATTTTGTCTTATGCAATGAAGTGTCCGCAAAACCAAATCGTGGCCTTGCAACGGACTGTAGCATGTGTGCGATAGGCCAAATCAACCGAGTAGTTCAAAGGAATGGCTAAGTCCGGGAGTTAGCTATGCGATCGAGTTATGGAAGCGAGACGTTTCAATCGGCGAGACGGCAAGGCGTATCGGCTCAAGGTGGCGGGTTCTTGACTCTCTCTCCCTATTCCTTCACGTCTAATAAAAGATGTCATTGTATGCGTAAGATGTTATCGAGTTAGCGAGCGTTGCTCGGCGACGAAAGGTCTAAGTATGTGTTGAACATTAAGGTAGAACATTGAACAATCGAACAATTGAAGCGACGTGCATCAAGTGTACGGGTCGCGGTAGGGCATGATGGTAGAACATTGAAAGACGATATTGAGATGTGCATCATGTGCACGGCTCCGAGAACATTGAACACTAGGCGTAGAACATGGATTACGGCGCTGAACGTGCCCTCGTGCACGGAAGCTACGAAATGACTATGTGATTACGGAACTAGGTTATGAGAATAACATAAGAATGGTACGCGTTGAATACAAGTACGAGATGTCTAAGCCGTCGGGCGTCGTGCATCAATATGGATGTGTTGGGACATAACGCCGACGGAGCTCTCCATATGGATGGTGGATTATGTTTATGAGACGCGAATATGCTTATGGAACGGGACTATGTTTATGGAACATGAGATGGATTGGAATGTATGACTTGTATGCTATGGCGCGTATTGCATGGTCAATGGACTCGGATGGCCCGTGCACGGATGCGGCTTCCCTCGGACGGTTACGTCGGGGCACCGGGACCGTTCGGCCTAGGAGGAAATTATGTGTGGTATTTATGGTGCACATCATTCGGACGGATTGCGACCGTTCAGTGCTGTGATAAGCTATGATATCCGTAAGTTTGGGATCCTTCGGATACTGGACTAGCAACCCGTATCGATGTGATCGTAGGCTTACACATAAGAGATGCCAAGTCCATTACGGTGCGAAACACCGTGACCTTCATATAGATAGGGCCGGTGGGCTGAGTTGAGAGTTGGGTGCAGGCGCAGGGCATGCGACCCTTATGCATTGTCTAAGTTTATGATTGGAATGTTGCATGAAATATATGGTTTCATACGTAAGTTCTAACCAGTGCAGGCTAAGGAAAATGGGACGAAGATGAGCACGATCACTATATTTATGTTCATATTATGTCTAACTGTATCTGCTGCAGGAACACGGTATGGGACATATTTATGATAATGTGCTATGTTTAAGTATTGCTATGAAACTGATCCTAAGGCTAAATAGAAAGATCACCAATTAAGATGCATGTTTCACTAAATGATTAAGTGTTTGGTTTAGGTGTGAGCGGGTCTTGATCAGTGCGAAGCGAGGACGAAAGTACTAATCCCCCACTAGTTTATGTGCAGGCTCAGTTTATGATCGGCTCGGGGCGGAGCTTGGCTTGGACGTGCCGAGGCATAAGTCCTTGGCGTTCAAGAGAAGCACCGCATAGGCGTTCAGACTTGCGACATGGAGATATTCGGCCGAAGACAACTTGGTGGCTATAAAGAGGCATAATGTATGGAACAATGAAATCCTTTGTGAGCTAGAGAGATCATGAGCGTTGTAGCCAATTGGCATATATGTTGGGCTATTCAGAGCCTTGTAACCTTCAGTTCATTATGAATAAAAGAGATTCTTATTGTATTCTTTGTTTCCCTTCCGCTGCTTATGTTATCGACTTTGAGATGAACACTATGTGAACCGTTATCTTGCCTTGCACGAGGGCAACTCCAGGCTCGTGCGGCATCACGCCCCAGCGAGGATGATGATTCGGATAAAATCTAGCGAGGACGAGCGATTTTCCGGATCGGGGCGTGACTAGCCCTTCCAAAATCGAAGTCTTTTTGAGCATCCATATCCATGATCGCGCCAACAATACCATTCTTCACCTATCTTCAGATTGAAGAGTCCCAACATTGCCTCAAACCCCAATGTCACCCCCCTGAAAAAAGCCATTAGAAAAAGATGTGCATCTGGCTCATTAAGTATTGGCAACTCCTCCACCATTGTCTTCTTTGAATCATCCATAATTTCTGAATAATTTGGATGCAAGCACCAGCAAGTAGCATAACCATGCCTTTTACTACCAAACTCCTTAAAAAGGAGATCTCTATTGTTGTCACCCTTCTCCTTCGTCCCCTTCGTCTACCAGCCCTTTGTCCCCATTACAATAGCCTCTATAAGCTTCCCTGATGCTCTCGACCACAAACAGTTTGAACTTAACGTGGATTCCCATGTCATCCACCGAAAAGCTTCCTGGAATTCAGTGGTGTAATTTGCATGGACTACTGTTGATCCTGTCTCAAATGCAGTCACCTGATCAATAGTCTTGTTCATAGCTGATTGGGTAGAACTGCTTCCTAATGAGACTTGCTGAGGTATTTTGAACTCAGCACTGACAAATCATGACTTCCATGTATGAGGGCATGGCTTGATTGCTTCAATCTCATGGAACACATCTTATTTGCGTTATAAACACATATGAAGTATGTCTCAAGGTGGTCGATCCATCCATTGAGTTTCTCACCATCAAGAACAATCGGTCTTGAAAGTTCACATCAACTTCTTAAAAATCGCTTTCGGCACTTTCCTCGAACTTCCTTTGTGTTAACTGTTAAGAATAAAAGCAAAAAAGCTATTCCCCAAGATGAGCGTCAACGACGAACCAATATCCGCCAGCCAAACACGATGGTTGACTTGTGCAAAAATTTAAAGATCACAAAAATTCAAGACAGACACAAGAATTAAGTGAAAATCCTAATGGGTAAAAAACTACCGGGAGAGCGAGATCACTACTAAGTAAGGTTACAAGGCTTTAAAAGATCACAACTTCATAACCCCAACTACCAGAGAAAGTAAACAAAGAGAACACAAGAAATCTCTAGAGATTACACCCAAAAATATCTGAGAAATCCAATCTCTCTATTCTTCAATCTTTTTGTTTCTTCTCTCTTTTTACATATGTTCACTGCTTTGCTTATGATTCAAGTTTATGATGCTCACATGCTTTACTGCTTTCATAATATGTCATGAAATTGATCCTAAGACTATATAGAAAGATCACTAGTAAAATGTATGCTTCACACAATTACTTAGGTACTGTTTGGGAAGGGTAGAAAATGGGAGGAAGGAAAAAGTTGAGGGAAAAGTGAGAGGAAAATTTTAAATGATGGTGTTTGGAAAGGGGGAGAGAACATGGGGGAGGAAAATTTGAGAGGAAAAAGTAGGTGGGTCCCACCAAAAAATTTTCCTCCCAAATGTGGGAGGAAAATGGAGAGAGATGAGAGAAATTTGAGTGAATTTACCCCACTACCCCTCAAAAAGTTAATATTAAATCATCATTTGAGAATACCAAGGAGGAAATAGTAATTATACCTATATCCATAAACAAATAAAAAATTATTTTTAAACTTTTTCTTCCCCTACTTTTTGTTCATCCAAACAAGAAGAGGTAAAGTTAATTTTCCTCTCCCTCTATTTTCCTTCCTCTCAAATTTTCCTCTCCCTCCCCTCCTATGTTCCCAAACATAGTGTTAGTGTCTGTTTAGGCGAGTTGGTTACCTCACTCTTTAGTACATGGCAATGTACTGACCCACATTGTGGGCATCACTTCAGATGCTCGTCCTTGGGAGTCATTTGATCAGTGTCACGGCGGCGATGAGTCTAAGTGCAGAAGCTCTTCATACAAGACGATGTCTTCTGCCAGAAGAGACATGATGTATAGAACGATAGATCCTTTGTGAGCTAGAGAGATCAAGAGTGTTGTAAGCCACCTGGCATATTCATTTGGGCTATTCAAAGCCTTTGTATTCCGATGCGTTATCAATAAAGTGATTCTTTTGTATATTATGATTGTCTTAGTCTTTTCCGCTGCAAATGTTTGAATTTTTAGACAACCATTTATGATTTTTATCATCTTGCCTTGTACGAGTACAAATCCAGATTCGTGCGGCATCACGTCCCAACGAGGACGATCGATTCGACAGAAATCGATGCGAGGACGAACGATTTCACGGGTCGAGACGTGACACTGTTAATTAACAATGGTTTAACTATCCAAGTGATATATGTATAAGAAAACAATTATAAATTTGGTAATATTATATCCGAACCATATACTCTCTGGTTGTATCTTCTTCGGTGCCTAACTTTCTCTTCATTTTGATTATTTTAAAGAGACTCCATACCTTTAGCAGATTATCTTCATATATTGATATGTAAAGTGATCTTTGTTAGAAATTTTATTGTACCCTGTCGATTCATGAGATGAAGAACATAAATATAAATTAAATTGCGGAAGTGTACCTGAATCCATTGTCTTTGCTTGACGGATCTTGAAGCACACGTCTCTTTATGGGATTTGATCTTCCAACTTGCTACGACCCTTAATGACAAAGGTGAATCCGAATCCTTTGTCCCTCTCTTTCTGTTAATGGGGATGCAGAAGAGAAAAAAGAGAGAACCTTCTCTTTGGTGGCCGTATAAGTTGGGAACCATAACCCTAATGAATACACATATATATAGATATGTGTGTTGTGATATTTCTAATTTGGCCCCTCATCAAATTAGAATTATCTCCGGTATCTACACATTAATTCCATGACAATTATACCCTTAAGCCAATTTTTCAAATAGACCACTTTAATTTGGCTTAATTATTTAGATAGCCCAAACACAATTAATTTTACATGTGTGGCCCCATAATTATTGAATAATTCCAACAATCTTCCACTGGGCCACATATGTAACCTTATAATTATGTTAACCTTAGTGAGCTCATAAATTGCTATCTTAATCCTTAGGGTATATCCGGACAATCTCGTCCATTAACCATATCAACATAGGATCAAAGCGGCCTTCGTTACATATAGCGTAACTAAACCATCAATGGTCACATATACCAACATAGCTAAACGACATAGATCAATCATGGATGCGTAGCATAAAAATTACACGCAATGTGATCAATACATGTCTATTTCCAACTGGTCCTCCTTAACTTTAATGAGATCAATACTTTAACATAATGAAAACAGAATGAACTGAATTTTCATATATCTGATCAGATAAATATCCAAAATACTTTAATACATAAATGTGTCCAAAACCAAATAGCACCCAAATACATAAAATACAAACTCCCACTATATTGCCATATACTTAATTTACACCCATATGAGCAGTATGCTCATGAAAGACCCTGCGTGATAATGCTTTTGTGAGCGGATCCGCTAACATGGAGTTTGTCCTAATGTGCTATATGAACACTATAACCATTCTGAATTCTTTCCTTCACAACTAGAAACTTTATGTTAATATCCTTTGACTTATACAAGTTTCTGTTGTTATTGGAATACAGCGCTGCTGATTTATTGTCACACCATAATTTCATGTGGTCTTTCAACACCGTACTGTAAGCGCAGCCTTGTGACAATTTCGCAATCATATTCCCTGAATAGATACCCCACAGCATGTTATAAACCTTGCTTTCATGATGGAAGAAATTATGAGTGCATGTTTGACACTCATTCAAAATATATCTCCATTAGTCAGCATAACCTGATATGGATCTCCCGCTGTGTTAGCATCCAACAAAATCGGAGTCGGAATACCTTATGATCTCCAGAATTATACCATCTCCTACAAAGAGCATATAATTTCTTATTCTCTATTAATTGCTTAAGTAGTTTGGCTGCTACCCAATGATCCATCTATATTTGCTTAAATATCTGCCTAACATCCTAATATGTACGCAATATCCTGACACGTACATACTTGAGCATACATTAGACTCCCTACAACTGATCATGAAGGAAAAATCTATTGTATTTTCTTAATTTCAAGACTATTCTTAGGGTACTGATTGAGACTGAACTTGTCTCCTTTAGCGACTGGGGTGTCACCTGGTTTGCATTCCTTCATGCCAAATCTTTTAAGCACTTTATCGATATAGCTCTTTTGTGATAATCCAAGAATACCTCGAGAACGATCTCGGTGTATTTGAATTCCTAATACAAAAGAGGCGTCACCAAGATCTTTCATCTCAAAGTTATTTGATAGAAACTTCTTAGTGTCATGCAATATGCCTATATCATTTGTGGCAAGCAGTATGTCATCAACATACAAAACCAAAAAAAAAAAATTATTCATACTCCCACTGAACTTGTGATACACACAATCTTCAACAGTGTTCATCTCAAAACCAAACGAGATAATCACTTGAAGTACCTTTGACGAAAAGCTTGCTTGAGTTCATAAATAAATTTTGTCAATTTGCAAACCATATTATTTGGATCTTTCGACACAAAGTTTTCTGGTTGCACCATATAAACTGTTTCATCAATGTTACCATTGAAAAATGTCGTTTTGACATCCATTTGATGTAACTCAAGATCAAAATGTGCAACATGTGCTATGATTGTTTTAAAGGAGTTTTTCAAAGATACCGAAGAGAAAAACTTTTTAAAATCAATCCCAAAATTTTGAGTAAAGTCACTAGTTACAAGACGTCTATATACCTCTCCACATGACCCTTCGAATCCTTCTTGGTTCTAAATGTCCATTTGCAACCAATGGACTTCATAATTTTTGGTAATGGGACAAGTTCTTAAACTTTATTGTCTTGCATGGACTTATACTCCTTATTTATTGTATCAATCCTCTTTGAGAACTGGAACTTTCCATGGCCTGACGGAAGTTGATTAGATCATCTTCCAGTATCCACAGTCTTCCTTACGTTCCTAAAGAAATATGACAATATTATCCGAAATTATATTTCTCCTTTCTCTGGTGGACCATCTTAATATTACTAGTTCTTGAGGTTGTTGAGTTTGTTCCTTAGAAATAATTACTTTATCTTGAATGGGGTGCCGCTACGTTGTCATTGTTAAGGTATCTCAACAACGACTTATAGAGGTAATTCGACATTGTCTTATTGAGGCTCCGAATTCACATCTTGATCATGACAGGTATAGAATCATGCACATCGTTAAAAGTGATAGTAGGAATCGTAATTGATTCCTTCTCAAAGACAATGATCCTGACTTTATTTCTCCCCCAAACTCAACATCCTCAAAAACTATTACACTTCTCATCTCAAAATTTTCTTTTGTGTGGGATCGTATAATTATTAACCCCTTGATTTGTCAGCATAGCCAATAAAGTAGCTGCTTACAATTGAATTTTGGTCTGTATTTCTTTTACACATTTAATACAGACATTGAAGTCTATAAAGTCAATGGAATCCAAATCTCATCAGACACAAGCCGTTAAACTCTATTTCTAGAGATGTAACCTAATCGCTTATGTCATAATGAGGTTAAATTTTTATTATTGTTAATTTTGTGTTTAGTACCACATGACTCCACTTGCAAAGTTTCATCAAGCTGCAATAGTTTCAACTGAATATACGTGATCATAAACCTTAAAGGAACCGTTACCAATAATATTTGAATTTAAAGATAGACTAAACTTATTATTTTCAAATGAACAATGATAACCAGATTTGTCCATTAAGAAAACTGAAACTGAATTTCATCTAAAAGACGGTACAATAAAAGTGTCTATCAAATCCAAATAATAATCGGTTCCAAAAAATAACATAAAATGTCCTATTGCATCCACTTCTACCGATTTACCGTCACCCACATAGATGTATCTTTCACCATCAATTGGCTTTCGGTAGCTCAAACAACCTTGTCTATAAACACTAATGTGGGTAGTAGCACCAGAATATAACCACCATGTGTTTCTAGGTACTGAATCTAAATTAACCTCAAAACAGACCAAATTTAGAAATGTACTTTTCTTTATACGCCATGTGTGGTACTTTGTACATTTCTTCCTTATGGGTCCTGCCTTATCACAAAAGAACAACCCTTAGTTTTATATTATTGTTTCTTTTGAGCTGGACCCTTAGCAGCTACTGTATTCATTTCATTTTATCCTTAAAGTTTGTCCCATTAAACATGAAAATTAAAATCTTATTGGCAGATATTTTAACAACATTAACTGTAAAGAGAACAAAACAACAAAAATGACATGCTCTAATTAATAACCAAAGAGTAAAATATAGTCAAACAAATTCAAATAATGGTGAATCCCATCTCAAGATACCTAGTACATCATTAATATCAAGTCTTTGGACAGTGATATTAACTGCAAGTGGTACTCTTGGTGTAATGATCAAACGTTGGCAATAAGTCATGTCAAATAAAAAGCCTATCTTTGAATCGGGTTATTATTCACATGTAAACCATATAATTGTCACACATTTATCACCACAAGTATGTGTACAATTCGGCCAAGTATTAATCTTCCTTTGGGCCGACTAATACCCGTATGAATATACACACACAAACATCCGATATCCCTCATAGGCTATCTACGCAAGAGAGGTCACTTTGGCGACATCTTGTTTCAATGAGCCTGCTTAGAATATTAGACAACTACTGCGAGTCACAAAAGGTACCAAAAATTTGAATGTTGACTAAATTTTACAAAATTGAATCATGTCCAAATCCTTCTGCTTATTTAAATTAAATAAACATAAATTCTTATGAACTTGCATATTTTTAAATTTAAATAATCAACCGATTAAACTCTAACAAATATATGCATCAACAGATAATATCAAATAATTCATAAGGATACTTTAAATAAAATAATTTATAGAAGACCAAATATATGCATTAACAGATTATATAAATTAATCCATAATTAAAAGCAAAAAAAAAACTTTATACAAATAATACAAACTACCAATTGTATTTTCGTTGAAAGAATCACATAGTATAATTCTACACATCCCACCAAATCCTGACATCATGAAATTAATAAATCCAATGATAAATCTTTTTCTTTTTTCTTTTTTCTTTTTTCTTTTTTCTTTTTTTTTAATCTGTCGGACCCACGTAGCAATCTACATACTGCTAATTCAGTGCAAAAAATCACAAAAAAAAACGTAAATACTACAGAGGAGATGACCGTAAATAGAGCTGAATTGAGGAAATAAAACTCTTGTATCATGACAATTTCTTAGCAGCCTGATGCTTAATTCCATCAATAAACAAATAAATAAACAATGAGCGTAAATAGAGCCTGATGCTTGATTCCATCAATAGACCATAAATAGAGCCTGATGCTTAATTCCATCAATAAACAAATAAATAAACAATGAGCGTAAATAGAGCCTGATGCTTGATTTCATCAATAGACCGTAAATAGAGCCTGATGCTTAATTCATATTGGTATCATTGTTGGATTATTCAATCAATAAACAAATAAATAAAACTAAATTAGGCACCAATTGCCACGCGTCACCAATATGAATCCATTGCAGTCGCCATATATATTGAAGAATTTCAAACAAAAATTAATAGTAATAATTCAACCATATGAAGGATGGATCTAAACTGAAGGATCATAAAAAAATTGACGGAATAATCAAAATCCTAAATTAAATTAAATCTAGTGATCTAGGGTTTCTGAATACCAACACCAACAAATTGATTCTGAAACTTCAACCTCATAAATCAAACAGGGTGGCTCTGATACCACTTGTTAGAAATTTTATTGTACCCTGTCGATTCATGAGATGAAGAACATAAATATAAATTAAATTGCGGAAGCGTACCTGAATCCATTGTCTTTGCTTGACGGATCTTGAAGCACACGTCTCTTTATGGGGTTTGATCTTCCAACTTGCTACGGCCCTTAATGACAAAGGTGAATCCGAATCCTTTGTCCCTCTCTTTCTGTTGATGGGGATGCAGAAGAGAAAAAAGAGAGAACCTTCTCTTTGGTGGCCGTATAAGTTGGGGACCATAACCCTAATGAATACACATATATATAGATATGTGTGTTGTGATATTTCTAATTTGGCCCTCATC
Source organism: Iris pallida (assembly GCA_029216955.1). Lineage (NCBI taxonomy): Eukaryota > Viridiplantae > Streptophyta > Magnoliopsida > Asparagales > Iridaceae > Iris > Iris pallida. The sequence continues at coordinate 11,655,680 of JANAVB010007798.1, forward strand.
AAATTAGAATTATCTCCGGTATCTACGCATTAATTCCATGACAATTATACCCTTAAGCCAATTTTCCAAATAGACCACTTTAATTTGGCTTAATTATTTAGATAGCCCAAACACAATTAATTTTACATGTGTGGCCCCATAATTATTGAATAATTCCAACAATCTTCCACTGGGCCACATATGTAACCTTATAATTATGTTAACCTTAGTGAGCTCATAAATTGCTATCTTAATCCTTAGGGTATATCCGGACAATCTCGTCCATTAACCATATCAACATAGGATCAAAGCGGTCTTCGTCACATATAGCGTAACTAAACCATCAATGGTCACATATACCAATATAGCTAAACGACATAGATCAATCATGGATGCGTAGCATGAAAATTACACGCAATATGATCAATACATGTCTATTTCCAATTGGTCCTCCTTAACTTTAATGAGATCCAATACTTTAACATAATGAAAACAGAATGAACTGAATTTCCATATATCTGATCAGATAAATATCCAAAATACTTTAATACATAAATATGTCCAAAACCAAATAGCACCCAAATACATAAAATACAAACTCCCACTATATTGCCATATACTTAATTTACACCCATATGAGCAGTATGCTCATGAAAGACCCTGGGTGATAATGATTTTGTGAGCGGATCCGCTAACATGGAGTTTGTCCTAATGTGCTATATGAACAATGGTTTAACTATCCAAGTGATATATGTATAAGAAAACAATTATAAATTTGGTAATATTATATCCGAACCATATACTCTCTGGTTGTATCTTCTTCGGTGCCTAACTTTCTCTTCATTGTGATTATTTTAAAGAGACTCCGTACCTTTAGCATATTATCTTCATATATTGATATGTAAAGTGATCTTAAGCAAATCACCTTTATATCTTGATATGTAAAGTATTTTTGTATCATCTACAGCACACTCAAAGCGGAAGCTGCTCTAAAAAAAAGTCTACACTACCAAATCTTCCTAGAGATATTGATGGATTTTACTTTGAAATTTTTACTCTTCCTTAACGAAGGAGATGTCTATGTATACACATATTCATTGTTGAAGATTGTTGCCAAGGTCTGTTGGTGGTGTCTCTATGGTAAATGTTTAGAATTTGTGACAAGGAGAGAACTATGATTGAGTGGTCATGGTGCCGTACTAGATGTCGTTGACAATGAAGATATCATTCAATATTTTCCAGAATATGAAATCTCGAAAGATTTTATTGTCAAAGAAAAATGTTATTTAGTCATCGTAATAGTTTATGACATTTGATATTAATATATTATATTTTTGGGATTATAAATATTTTTATTATAAAAAAACTAATATATAGTAAGTGTTGCGCCTCCTAGATGCAAATTCTGACTACACTTGTCTGATTATAATCCAAACAAGCCGTCATATCATGAGCTTGCAAGAATAGCAAACATCGCATGTGAAGTGTGTGAACACAAGTCAACAGGTGGGTCATCAAGGCTTTTCCACAATGCTATAAACAAACATATAATCTCTCTACTTTTTTTTTTCTTAAAGATGCTTCTGACCTCTCCATTAGATTAGGCATCACATTCTCTCCCACTAAGCCAACAGAACCTGGTCCCTCTGCTTTAATAACTCTCATTTACAAACAAACATGCAATTTCCCCCCGGCGAAATCTCAATTATTATAGTGGATGACTAATGCAATGTGCAATCTACTTTAAATTGCACAATCAGTGCTCCATTGAAATTGCTACTCCATTAGAAAATAAGATGTACCAACCGAGACAAGGACCAAGCATCCAAACGATTAAAATAAGTTTCGGGACCCACACTCGCCCAAGTCCCCAGTTGCCGACTAAAAAAAGTTGGTGACATGCTTTCCTAAAATGGCTCCACAGTAGACTAGGCAGACCCATTTTTTTACAAATGCTACATTACATTTAACCTCTCCAATCTCTATAAATTACACAAAATCTAACTCTCTAATAACAAAGTTCATTATTTGTTAGCATCAATTATCCAATCCCGCGTGAGTTGCACTACAAGCCTATTTAGCACTGACCAACGTTACTAATTCGAGATTGTTGAAATTTTTCGACCCCACTAGCAATTCGCACGGGATTAGGTGGTAGGTGATAACCTGGCTTAGATCGGTATTGTTGTTGCTTTTAAAACACAAAAGCATAAGTACCATAGAAGCAATTTTTAAAATGAAAATTCTCATGCTTTTAAAATTACCTCAAAATTGAACCATCTTATCAAAACAGCTTTTATTGTTGCTTTTTAAAAAATAAGCCGCCAAAATAACTTGTTCTAGCGACCTGCAAAGGATGAATACTCCAAAAATATGCACCATCTCAGTCAACTTAGGTTTGATTTGGGACTGCTGCTGCTTTTTTAAAAAACCACAATGGAAATGGAAAATGCTTTCAGAAGCAACTCCAAAATTGAACCGCCTTATCGGAAAAAAAAAATTGATAAGTTATTATTACCAAATGATCCCTTTCCAAGAACAAATAAGCAAAAACATCCGCCAATAAGTAATGGGCACGGCTAAACGCACCCCAGCAGTTACTTAGCACACCCCAAGTAACTTAAGTTATAAATTACTTCAATGTTAAAAGACTAATATACCCTTCTCTCATTTTCACACCCCACCACACCCCATCAGCCTTCCCAAACATACTTCTCTCATTTTCACACCCCACCATCCTCCTCCTCATTCTTCCTTCTTTCATCATCTTCTCCAACAAAACCCTAAAATCCTAGAAAAATCCTAAGTTGAGAAGCCATCATGGAGGAAGGTGGTCCATCTGAAAGACACAATGTACGTACTCTCTCCACCTTCTTGCTCGTTTTCAAGTATTAAAATTAGTATGAGAATCGTTCCAAACGAGAAATTCAAAAAAAAAAAATCGCGATATGCACGACCTGTGTTCGTCGCGCATTTCATGTTCTGTTCGACTCCTAGTTGTCGAACATGGCATTTGTTGATACCAATCATTTCATCGTGGTAAAGTTTATTTTCTAATGTAAGTTTGAGGTTGTATCATTTCATCGTTTACATGCATGATTAATGTGTTTTTATTTATTTGTATGCAGGTAAATTTGGCCTCAGACGCACCACTACCACCCATTATCAACAGATGGTCTACTCTGCGTCTTCCATGTGCTGCTGGTTGAGGCAAAATTTATAAACAACGGATTGAAAAGTATCGTGAAAGTGTTCCCTCCAAAAGCTCACATGTTGATGGTGATCCGATTAGTTTGGACGATTAGTGTGAAACTCAGTTTATGTGAAATTTTACCATGATAAGATCAATGTACTGTATTTTTCAATGTACTGTATTTTTATGAGATGTTCAATGTACTGTATTGTTCAACATTATGAGATGTTCAATGTACTGAGTATCAGTATCAGGACTGCCACCCACTTGGCAGTCCTACAATAAAGTAGGACTGCCAGGGTGCTGGCAGTCCTGACTGAAACTTGCTGCAACAGCAAGTTTGAGTTAGGACTGCCAGCATCCTGGCAGTCCTACTTCAGTATAGGACTGCCAGGGGGGTGGCAGTCCTACTTATCAAACTATGTAAGGAGCTCCTCAACTGAAAACTCTTAATTTAGCACGAAAAATGGTCATTCTCCGTGTAATTTAGCACGGAGAATGGCTATCTGATCCAGTATCAGGACTGCCACCCCCCTAGCAGTCCTACATTGAATTAGGACTGCCAGCACCCTGGCAGTCCTAATTCAATGTAGGACTGCCAGGGGGTGGCAGTCCTACTTATCAAACTCTGTGGGGAGCTCCTCAACTGAAAACTCTTAATTTAGCACGGAAAATGGCCATTCTCCGTGTAATTTAGCACGGAGAATAACCATTCTCCGTGTAATTTAGCACGGAGAATGGCCATTCCAGTGTTAAAACGCAGGAGAATAACCATTCTCCGTGTAAATTAACACGAAGAATGGCATTCTCCGTGTTTCTAACACGGAGAATGGAATTCTCCGTGTAAATTAATACGGAGAATGGAATTCTCCGTGTAAATTAATACGGAGAATGGCCATTCTCCGTGAAAATTACACGGAGAATCACCATTCTCCGTGCTAAATTACACGGAGAATGGCCATTCTCCGTGTAAATTAAGGCGGAGAATGGTCATTCTCCTGCGTTTTAACACTGGAATGACCATTCTCCGTGTAAATTAAGACGGAGAATGTCCATTCTCCGTTTTAGAAACACGGAGAATGCCATTCTCCGTGTTAATTTACACGGAGAATGGTCATTCTCCTGCATTTTATGGTCAGTTGAAACTTTGGAGGGCCATAACTTTTGACTGGGAGGTCGAAACGAGGCCCGGTTTGTCGCAAAATGAGCGTATTTTCGAGGAGCCTGAGATTAACCGCTTCACAGTTAGACGGCCTTCCGAAATTTTAGAATCGCAAAAAAATGATGTTTGGACCTCCGTTTTAGCACTTTTTTTATGAGATGTTCAATGTACTGTATTGTTCAACATTATGAGATTTTTATGAGATGTTCAATGCATTGTATTGTTCTGCATTCTCTTGAAAATTACACTGCTCGACCATTACAGGTCGAACAAAATCCTTTTGTTCGACCATTGCAGGTCGGACAACACCCTACTGTTCGACAATGACAGGTCGAACAGACCATTTATGTTCGACAACTAATGGTCGGATAAGACCATACTGTTCGACCATTACAGGTCGAACATCACCATACTGTTCGACCTGTAACTGCCGAACAGAAGAATGATGTTCGACCTTTACTGGTCAAGCAGTACAATTTTCAGCAAAAAAAAAAGTTTACAGAGTTCAAAATGAGCACATAATGGACACATAAACTGAGTACATTTTCAGTACATTTGCAGAGTTCAAAATGATCACATAATGGACATTTTCAGTACATTTGCAGAGTTCAAAGTGATCACATTTTCAGTACATTTTCAGTACATTTTCAGTACATTTTCAGTATATTTTCAGTACATTTGCAGAGTTCAAAGTGATCACATTTTCAGTACATTTTCAGTACATTTTCAGTATATTTTCAGTACATTTGCAGAGTTCAAAATGATCATATTTGAGCAAAATTCACATAAACTGAGTACATTTACAGAGTTCATAACAAAGCACAGAGTTCATAACAAAGCACAGAGTTCATTAACATAGTTCACAACAGAGTTCGCAACATAGTTCATAACATTAATCTATGATCTTCGACGCCTTCGACTCCTACTAGTAGACGCCCCCTTCGAAGATTCTGGTGGTTCTTCAGGCGCGATCTTCAAAGCACGATAGGCGCCGACTAAAGCTGGGACTAGCATCGATGTGTCTAGACCCTCTTCATTCTCTACCCATTGCTGGTAGACCGGCTCTAAATACCCCAAAGTATTTCCGATCATTTCCCATGGTTGTGGCCCTGCCTGGGTAGATGTAGTGCCGACGGGCTAGAAAATGACGGGTTTTTTAAACCCTAATTCAGTGATCCTAAACGAAAGACTCAGTTCGAAGTAATGGTGAGGTTCGATTTGAAAAACTCACCATATTGTTGGGATTGGGGTTCATCTTGGGATCGGTCTTCGGATTGGCCCGCCATTGTAATGAAACAAACTCCTTGTCGTCGAACGGGAGGGGGGGGTTCGGCCGCTTGGTCTTCGGGAGAGAGAAGAGAATTGAGTGTTAGTGGTGAATAGAAATGGGGTGTATTTGGTTTTGTATAGAATGGGGTGTACTTAGGATTATTGGTTTGAGAAGAGAGGAGAGTGGGGTGTGCTTAGAAAGGGCATTTCTGTCAAAGAGTGGGGTGTGCTTAGTATGTTTTTAAGTTTTATTAAACATATATGGGGTGTACTTAGTAATTGGGGTGTCCTTAGCAAGTCTTGGGGTGTGTATAGCCGGGCCCATAAGTAATACCGAGTCTAGTCTCAGATACTCCAAAATACACGAGAACACATCAAAACATTTGCGAAGTAGGTGTCGCAAGTGTCGTACTAACAATTTTTCAGTAACCGAACTCAGTTGGCCCTTATGGTCAGCAAGAAGAGATATAATCTTCTTGACTCGGCGGACGATTGAACTGCAGGAGGGGGGTTGTGGGCCTGTGTGTGTAAAAATTGGGAACAGTTGGCCCAAATAGCAATGCAATACAGCATGCATAAAGTTCGGTACGCTAAGTTGGGCATGAAAAAAAAAAATTACAGTCAGAAGGGGAACCATACAAGGACTCAGAAAGAATTCCTTTTTTTCATATTTATTATTTATTTTTATATGAGTCAGTCCACAGATAAGTACAGGCTGTACATCCTGGTCAACGGAACTCACCCGTCTCGAATTTCTGATTCTGCCCTTGAGTAATGGCGAAATTATGAAAAAAGAAGCAACCAAACTAAGAAAGAAAAAAGAAAAAAAAAAAAGAAAAAGATGAACTTGCCTGGAGAGGAGAGAGATCCGACTGGAAGAACTGATCCGCAGTATAGTAAGCATCGTTCCTGGCCAACTTCCCGCACACGTCCGAATCGACCAGGCACCTCCTTATCCTCCCCCAGTTCTCCGGGTCCGTCGCGTAGTGCCGCAGCCACATGGAGAACCCGTCGACCCGGTACTCCCGGGACGCGCGCCCGGGGACCGCGTAGGACCCGTCGGTGCGCGTGACGACGAAGGCGAAGACGAGGAAGATGAGGAAGAGGACTATCAGCGCCGCCATGAGGAAGAGGTAGGCCGCCAGGAGCCCCTGCCGGTTCCAGTAGGCGCCCACGAAGCCCGCGAGGGAGACGAGGAGGACGAGGACGCCGAGGAGGATGACGGGCCAGCGGGCGAGGCCCACGCACTCGTAGTCGGCGCGGTTGGCGAGCCACACGCCCGAGGCGATGATGGGGACGGAGCAGACGAGGGAGCAGAAGTTGAGGAACGCGATGATGTTGTTGCTTACGCCCATGGCGCGTCGCTGATGCTATCTCGAAGTGGGAGTCGCTAGAGGTGTGACTTGTGAGGAAGAAGGAAGGACCCTTTTTGTTTGCGACTCTGTTGTTGTTTTGTTAGCGGTGGCAGTGCTCTTCTTTTCATGGAATAAGAAGTTGGACTGGTGTACTGTAATGAGTGGGGGGTTTTCTCATTTCTGCAGTGTTAAAGTAAGTGACACGTCTTTGTTGGCTATGGGACCTCTCTCTCTCTCTCTCTCTCTCTCTCTCTCTCTCTCTCTCTCTTCTGCTTAATTTTAACTTGATATTTTTTACTTATTCTATTTTTTTTAATTTTAATTTTAATATACATTAATTTCATATTCTAATATATATATATATATATATATATATATATATATTATACAAAACACAAAGGTTTTTGAATCCTAGGGCTGACTGTGCCAAGATAAAGAGTGGTTGGGATTTAATCTTGGTGAATCAACGGTTGTGGAATTTTATGGAGAATCCAAAGAGTGGGATTTGCACTCATAATGGTTGTGGATGAGCATTATTGAGAGTGGGGTTTTATGGGGAATGAGCATTATTGAGAGTGGAATTTTATGGGGAATCCAAAGAGTGGGGTTTGCACTCATAATGGTTGTGGATGAGCATTATTGAGAGTGGAGTTTTATGGGGAATCCAAAGAAAATTCATATCCAGCAGTGGTTGGGATTTAATATTTTGATAGGGGCCTCATAATTATTATTGTTCGTTTAAAATTGGGGGTCCAAGATTTTGAGGGAGAATACCTTAAATGAACCATGCCCTATGGGCACGGGTTATGACTAGTATATATATAAACACAAAGGTTTTTGAATCCTAGGGCTGACTGTGCCAAGATAAAGAGTGGTTGGGATTTAATCTTAGTGAATCAACGGTTGTGGATGAGCATTATTGAGAGTGGGGTTTTATGGGAAATCCAAATAGTGGAGTTTTATGGGGAATCCAAAGAAAATTCACATCCAGCAGTGGTTGGGATTTAATATTTTGATGGGGGCCTCATAATGGTTGTGGATGAGCATTATTGAGAGTGAGATTTTATGGGGAATATAATGGTGGTTGTGGATGAGCATTATTGAGAGTGGAGTTTTATGGGGAATCCAAAGAAAATTTACATCCAGCAGTGGTTGGAATTTAATATTTTGATGGGGGCCTCATAATTATTATTGTTCGTTTAAAATTGGGGGTCCAAGATTTTGAGGGGGAATACCTTAAATGAACCGTGCCCTATGGGCACGGGTTATGACTAGTTCTAATATATAATAGGAAAACTTAGATGGTGAAACTTTTGAATTCCGAAAATACCCTTGCATACTTATACTAATTAGAAATAGTTCATTAATTTTAATAAGGACAACTTAGTAATTAGGAAGACTACCATTTGGTCTTCCTAAAGAGTCTTCCTAAACTAATTAAAAAATGTTAAAATATGTGCAAGGCATATGCACATATGCTAGTTATTTGTTAATCCTAGAATACTTGTTAACATAAATCATTTGAAATCAATATGTTAACTAAACAAATATATATATATATCTGAAAATTTATGAAATGCCCAAAAAAACGAAAAAGTTTTATGAAAAACCCACCGTGCAATAAAATTTCATCGCGTGCCTAGAATTAACAAAAAATATATAAAGAGGGTTACGAATGACCTTTTTGCCCTTCCTTCTAATTTATTGAAAACACCCACGAAACTACTCTTAAAAAAAACGTTTCGATACTTCATCTTCTTCCATACGCTGCTCACTTTCGAATCTATGTTTTCTCCTCAAAAATTTTCAAAAACTCGTCGGAAAATTTCGGAAAGACCGAGACAAACGGCAAAAGTGCTAAAACGGAGGTCAAAACATCATTTTTTTTGCGATTCTAAAATTTTGGAAGGCCGTCTAACGAAAAAGCTGTTACTTTCAGGCTCCTCGAAGATACGCTCGTTTTGGGACAAACCGGACCTCGTTTCTGTAATGCCCTGAATCTGTTGCGGAGCACGGTGCGGGCTAGCGGCCGAATGGCCGAGTCGGATGAGAATTGGGAAAACTTTACCAGGATCGCGGGATAATAAATTGAGATCCTTTCCTCGTTATGGATTGGACTCTTTTGAAATGATGCCCAAGATGCAGTGGCGCGCGTCTTGGGGGAAGAGTTCTATATAAGAGTCGCTTGCCCCGAGACCGTTGTCCTGCTGGTTTTCGATGTCGCTTTTGCTGTTGGCTTTTGTGTGCATTTTCGTGATTGTTTTCGATGAATGTTTTCATGGATTTACTTTCACCGTCTACGCATTTCATATCGAATAACTGAGAGAAAGAGAAGAAGTATGCTGACCAGATGTTGGTGCCAATGCAGGTGCTAACGCGGTGAACCTAGGGTGACGTTACGTGGAAGACCTCTTTCTCTCGGCAATTCACCAACAAGTGAGTGGCTTTGATCCTTCGACGATCCTTGATCTTCGCGCATAACAATGGTAGACTTGTTATTGCGTTCGGTGCTTAATAAAAGATGCCTAGTAATAATATGGGAAAGATAATGAAAGATAAATTATCACATGGCTAGGCTTATGTTGTAAATCGAATGATGCTCGTATGCTATATGAATTGTTTAACAGGTGATGCAAAGACCCAAGTATTGGACGGTAAGTATATCGGACTTCGGTTCGAAAGAATGAGTTAAACATGAATAGTCCCTTGGTTGGATGAACGAATATACGAGCCTATGGCTCAAAGTAAGATGGTAAGATGGCAAGTTGGAAAGATGGGAAAATGACAAGATAAAATGAGAACTACGACTATGTGTGGAAGATGCTATTATCATGCATGTCATGTCCCTTATTAGTTAAGTTGCATTGCATGCATGGTCATGGACAACTTGTATACAAGGTAGTTCCTCGAACGGTACTCCGAGGCCACGGAACCGATTCGGCCTAGGAGGAACGCCGTGCTGAAGTAGTAGCACAGTGCTGAAGTAGTAGCACGGTCTTTCGGGAACCTTCCGGGTGGGCTAGCTACCCACCGCTGAAGGGGAGCCGTCCGACCAAGATGTCCCAGATGGCGTGTAGTCAGTGACCTTCATATAGACAGGTGGCATAGCTAACATTGTCTTATGCAGGCAGAGTAAGTGGTATTCATAAATATGTACAGGGATGGCTATCGACCGTGGGTAAGATTCACCAAATTGGTGATCAATATGAACTGCTTATGTTAGATCAACATGAATTGCTTATGTTTCTAACATCACTGTATGCTCCTTATATTTCTCATCAAATATATGAATTGTTAATGGACCCTAAGGCAAGATAGAAAGAATACAAATCAATAGTGAACATTCATGTAATTTTACTACTGTTGATTTATGGTGAGATTGGTTACGGCCGCTCACCAGTACATATGTGGCAATGTACTGACCCTCGTCTCCACAGGTGCCGGGAACCTAGTGGATAATCATAGACGCTGAAGGCTTGCTGTCCGACTCTTTAGAAGCTTCATACATCTTGAAGTTTCCACTTGAAGAAGAAGGCATTTTGCTGAAGGTGGTTATTGCCGCATTATTAATAAAGGGATATGATGTATGGAACAAGTTGTATCTCATTTCAATATTTCTGCAAGTTGTAGCCAAGTTTGGCCTTTCATCTCGGCTGTTTGAGAGCCTTATGTTTATGCAATATAATTTCAAAGATATCAATAAAGAACTTATTTCAGATCATATCTGTGTTGCCAAAACTTCTTTATCATCCGCTGCGAATCTCTATTCAAAAATGTCTCTTTTATAAAAGGAACACGAGCACGCCTTGTACAAGTGCAATTCCAGACTTGTACGGCATCACGCCTTAGCGAGGACGAACGATTCGGCGTGAATCTAAGCGGAGGCGAACGATTCCCGAATCGGGGCGTGACAGTTTGGTATCAGAGCACGGCTTTACGTCCTTGGGAATTTCTTGGTTTTTAAGATTTCGAAAATGACACAAGCTTTATTGCTTCTCGAACAACTTTGGTTTTAAATGTCCCGAAATGAGATGTTCCATACAATAAGTCCATAAATATATTATGAGACTAACAAGCTCCTCTGTTTTGCAGAGATGACAAAGGCGGGTGCGACAAACAACGCGAGTAGCTCAAGGGTGGTAGCCTCAACCGACCCCATGGAGAGGATGCTGGCTATGATGGAGAGCCAGCAGAGGCAGAACGCGAAGCAATTCGAGGCCCAACAAAAGCAGCTAGATACCCTGCAACAGTTGGTCCGATCAGTGGTGAACAATGGGACTCAAGGCACTCCAATCTCACGAGAGAGTGAACTGGTGGAGGCAGAGGAACCCCCGGCAGCTAAGAAAACCACTGCTGTGGCCGACATTACAAAGTTTAAGAAGATCTGTAACAAAGAATTCAAAGGGACAGAAGAAGCCACCATTGCTATGGATTGGCTAGTTGAAGTGGAAGATCACCTGGAAGCTTTGGGTATTGTTGGATCCAAGAGGGTCTCGTGTGTGAAACTACTGCTGGTTTCCAACGCACACTACTGGTGGCAAAGTCAGAAAAGAATTCTAGCGGGAGTGAATGGAACAACGAAAATCACTTGGCTGATGTTCCGCGAGGCATTTCTGGCTCAGTACTTCTCTTCGACTGAGCAGCGAGCTAAGGAATTGGAGTTCCAGAAGCTCGAACAGGGGAACATGACGGTGAAGGAGTATGAGGCAGAGTTTTCTAGACTGTCTCAGTATGCGATCACGAAGTTTACTGACGAAGCATCTAAGGCTCGTCGGTTTGAGCAGGGCTTGAGGCCTGCTCTGAAGGCTCAAGTTGTGGTTCAGAAATATAAGACTTTTCAGGAGTCTTATGAGCACGCGAAGGAATTGGACCCACACTATCCTGCGACGGCGCCAGTGCAAGCGTCGGTGCAGAATCTGCATAACAAGAGACCGAACAACGGGGGCAGATATGAGGCGCCTAAGCGTCAGAACCACGGTGGCTTTCAACGACCCAACCAGGGTGGACCATTCTGCAACAAGTGCCGCAACAAAGGGCACTTCGCTAACGAATGTCAGGTGCTAGAGGGTGGATGCTTCAAATGTGGTCGCATGGGCCACGGATTCAGAGACTGTCCAGGGAGGGGCCACCAGAACCCTCCAAGGCAGCAGCATCACCAACAGTACCAACAGAATCGTGGACAGGCACCACGACCTCCTCAGCCACAACAGAATCAGAGGCCCGGTGCCCAGGGCCGAGTCTTTGCATTGACTCAGGATGAAGCATTTGCATCAGACACTGTAGTGACAGGTATATTGTTATTTAATGGCATTCCTGCACGTACTTTATTTGATTCTGGTGCTTCACATAGTTTTATATCTAAAGACTATGTTAAGGAACATGAAATAAAAATGACAATGTTGGATGTATATCTTAGTGTTAGTACTCCATCAGGAGTGGAGATGCCTACTAACATGATATGTAGGGATGGTTACATATGTATCGGAGAGAGAAAGCTACCATTAGATGTAGTCGAGCTTGATATGAAAGATTTTGATATCATTCTGGGAATGGACTGGTTAAGTGCATGTTGTGCGACGATTGACTGTGCGAAGAAGCGAGTTATGTTTCGCCTACCTGGGGGAACAGAATTCTCTTACTCGCCCAGTTCGTCGGCGAAGGCTTCGATGGTGATTTCAGCTACTACGGCCCGGCGATTGCTTCATTCGGGCTGCGAAGGGTACCTTGCTTCTGTTCGAGACATACGCAAGAATGGTGCAGACTCAGCTAACACTGAAGTCGTGGCAGAATTTCCTGATGTGTTTCCTAACGAGATACCCGGAATACCTCCGGACCGAGAGATTGAATTCACTATCGATACATTTCCAGACGCTCGTCCGATCTCAAGGGCACCAAACAGGATGGCGCCTGCTGAATTGAAGGAACTCAAAGTGTAACTACAAGAATTGTTAGACAGGGGATACATCAGACCCAGTGTCTCACCATGGGGTGCTCCGGTGCTATTTGTGAAGAAGAAAGATGGATCGATGCGACTGTGCATCGACTACCGCGAGCTAAATAAAGTTACAATTCGGAACCAGTACCCGTTGCCTCGAATAGACGACCTCTTCGATCAGTTGCAAGGGGCGTCTGTATTTTCAAAGATTGATCTTCGCTCAGGCTACCATCAGTTAAAGATCAAACCAGATGACATTTCTAAGTCCGCATTCCGAACCAGATACGGACACTATGAATTCTTGGTCATGCCCTTCGGACTGACCAACGCCCCTGCCGCTTTCATGGATATGATGAACAGAGTCTTCCGGCCCTTTTTGGATAAATTTGCGGTCGTGTTCATCGACGACATCCTAATCTACTCGAAGAACAGAGAAGACCATGCAGAACATTTGAGGACAGTGTTACAGACTCTGCGGGACAATCAGCTCTATGCCAAGCTGAGCAAATGTGAGTTTTGGATGAGTAGCATGTCGTTCCTAGGGCACGTTATCTCGACGGAAGGTGTGTCCGTTGACCCAAAGAAAATTGAAGCCGTAGTGGATTGGAAGCAACCCACGTCGGCGAGCGAGATTCGAAGTTTCTTCGGCTTGGCAGGCTACTACAGGAAGTTTATCAAAAAAATTTCAAAAGTGGCAGCGCCTTTAACTCGGCTAACCCAGAAGGGAGTGACATTCGATTGGACTGATGAGTGCGAGTCTTGCTTTCAAAATCTGAAACAACGTCTCGTATCAGCTCCAATCCTTACACTTCCAGACGGTGTCGAGGGATTCCAGATATACAGCGATGCGTCCGGATTGGGTTTGGGATGTGTGTTGACTCAGAGGGGGAAAGTGATATCTTATGCCTCGAGACAGCTTAAGCCGCACGAGAAAAATTATCCAACGCATGATTTGGAACTGGCAGCGATAGTATTTGCATTGAAATTGTGGAGGCACTACTTGTATGGAGTGGCTTGCGAGATCTTCACCGACCATAAAAGCCTGAAGTATATCTTTACTCAAAAAGATTTAAATTTGCGGCAAAGACGTTGGTTGGAGCTTATAAAAGATTACGACTTGACGATAGCGTACACCCCAGGAAAAGGCAATGTGGTGGCGGACGCGTTGAGTCGAAACTTTGTGGGATCACTCAGTGTTGACAAACGAATACTGGAGGAATTAGAAAGCATGGGAATTGAGCTCCAGATTCGTGGCCGAAATGTACAATTGGCTCAACTTCAACTTGAGCCGAGTTTGTTAGAAAAGATAAAGACGGCACAGAGGACAGATGAGTTCTTGATTAAGATTGGCAGAATAGTGGAAAAGGGTGAAGCCAGCGACTTCACCAGGCACGAGGACGGATCATTGCGACTCAAGGGGAGGCTATGTGTCCCGAAGGATGAAGAACTCCGGAAAGAAATCTTGACAGAGGCCCACTATGCCAAGTATTCCTTGCATCCGGGAAGTACAACAATGTATAAAGATTTGCGCACGACCTTCTGGTGGCACGGCATGAAACGAGATGTGGCCCTCTTTGTCTCGCGATGCTTAGCGTGTCAACGAGTCAAGGTGGAACACCAGAGGCCCGGCGGGGAGATGCAGAACCTCGCGATCCCAGAATGGAAATGGGATCATATAACCATGGATTTTATAGTTGGCTTGCCGAAGACGCAGCGAGGGAATGATGCAATTTGGGTCATCGTTGATCGATTAACCAAATCTGCACATTTTCTCGCAATGAAAACCACATGGAGCGTCGACCGGTTGGCTCAGCTATACTTGGATGAAATTGTCCGACTGCATGGAGTGCCGGCATCAATAGTGTCGGATCGGGATGGGCGATTTGTATCGCGTTTCTGGGTCAGTTTACAAGCTGCCATGGGAACACAATTGAAATTTAGTTCTGCATACCATCCTCAAACCGATGGCCAGACCGAGAGGGTGAATCAGATACTTGAAGACATGCTACGGCTTTGTGCTATTGATCTGAAAACTAGTTGGGATACTCACTTGCCGCTAGCAGAATTTGCCTACAACAACAGTTACCAGTCAAGTATACAAATGGCTCCGTATAAAGCATTGTACGGGCGAAGGTGTCGGTCTCCGATTTGTTGGGATGAAGTCGGTGAACGACAGGTACTTGGTCCGGAGATGGTGGAACAGGCCGTCGAGAAGGTCCGCATGATTCGGAAGAAGTTACGTGTGGCACAAAGTCGGCAGAAGAGTTATGCGGATACTCATCGACGACCATTGGAATTTATGGTGGGCGATCACATATTTCTGAATGTGTCACCGATGCGCGGAGTTATGCGATTCGGTGCGAAGGGGAAGCTAAGTCCGAGATTTGTTGGCCCGTTTGAAATTCTTAAGCGAGTCGGCCCTGTCGCCTATCTGATCGCGTTACCACCGGCATTGGATGGAGTGCACGATATCTTCCATGTTTCCCAACTACGGAAGTATGTACACGATCCAAGCCATGTGGTAGACTTCGATCCGCTAGGGCTAAGAGCTGACTTGTCTTATGTGGAGGAACCCGTGCAGATCTTGGATAGGAAGGATAAAATCTTGCGGAACCGAGTTGTTTCTTTGGTTCGAGTGCTTTGGCGAAATCATTCCGTCGAAGAGTCGACATGGGAACTTGAGGCAGAGGTGAAGGAAAAGTTTCCTTCGTTGTTTGACCTAGGTGGGTTTGTGTTTAAGTTTCGAGGACGAAACTTTTTGTTAGTGTATTAATATGTAATGCCCTGAATCCGTTGCGGAGCACGGTGCGGGCTAGCGGCCGAATGGCCGAGTCGGATGAGAATTGGGGAAACTTTACCAGGATCGCGGGATAATAAATTGAGATCCTTTCCTCGTTATGGATTGGACTCTTTTGAAATGATGCCCAAGATGCAGTGGCGCGCGTCTTGGGGGAAGAGTTCTATATAAGAGTCGCTTGCCCCGAGACCGTTGTCCTGCTGGTTTTCGATGTCGCTTTTGCTGTTGGCTTTTGTGTGCGTTTTCGTGATTGTTTTCGATGAATGTTTTCATGGATTTACTTTCACCGTCTACGCATTTCATATCGAATAACTGAGAGAAAGAGAAGAAGTATGCTGACCAGATGTTGGTGCCAATGCAGGTGCTAACGCGGTGAACCTAGGGTGACGTTGCGTGGAAGACCTCTTTCTCTCGGCAATTCACCAACAAGTGAGTGGCTTTGATCCTTCGACGATCCTTGATCTTTGCGCATAACAATGGTAGACTTGTTATTGCGTTCGGTGCTTAATAAAAGATACCTAGTAATAATATGGGAAAGATAATGAAAGATAAATTATCACATGGCTAGGCTTATGTTGTAAATCGAATGATGCTCGTATGCTATATGAATTGTTTAACAGGTGATGCAAAGACCCAAGTATTGGGCGGTAAGTATATCGGACTTCGGTTCGAAAGAATGAGTTAAACATGAATAGTCCCTTGGTTGGATGAACGAATATACGAGCCTATGGCTCAAAGTAAGATGGTAAGATGGCAAGTTGGAAAGATGGGAAAATGGCAAGATAAAATGAGAACTACGACTATGTGTGGAAAATGCTATTATCATGCATGTCATGTCCCTTATTAGTTAAGTTGCATTGCATGCATGGTCATGGACAACTTGTATACAAGTTAGTTCCTCGAACGGTACTCCGAGGCCACGGAACCGATTCGGCCTAGGAGGAACGCCGTGCTGAAGTAGTAGCACAGTACTGAAGTAGTAGCACGGTCTTTCGGGAACCTTCCGGATGGGCTAGCTACCCACCGCTGAAGGGGAGCCGTCCGACCAAGATGTCCCAGATGGCGTGTAGTCAGTGACCTTCATATAGACAGGTGGCATAGCTAACATTGTCTTATGCAGGCAGAGTAAGTGGTATTCATAAATATGTACAGGGATGGCTATCGACCGTGGGTAAGATTCACCAAATTGGTGATCAATATGAACTGCTTATGTTAGATCAACATGAATTGCTTATGTTTCTAACATCACTGTATGCTCCTTATATTTCTCATCAAATATATGAATTGTTAATGGACCCTAAGGCAAGATAGAAAGAATACAAATCAATAGTGAACATTCATGTAATTTTACTACTGTTGATTTATGGTGAGATTGGTTACGGCCGCTCACCAGTACATATGTGGCAATGTACTGACCCTCGTCTCCACAGGTGCCGGGAACCTAGTGGATAATCATAGACGCTGAAGGCATGCTGTCCGACTCTTTAGAAGCTTCGTACATCTTGAAGTTTCCACTTGAAGAAGAAGGCATTTTGCTGAAGGTGGTTATTGCCGCATTATTAATAAAGGGATATGATGTATGGAACAAGTTGTATCTCATTTCAATATTTCTGCAAGTTGTAGCCAAGTTTGGCCTTTCATCTCGGCTGTTTGAGAGCCTTATGTTTATGCAATGTAATTTCAAAGATATCAATAAAGAACTTATTTCAGATCATATCTGTGTTGCCAAAACTTCTTTATCATCCGCTGCGAATCTCTATTCAAAAATGTCTCTTTTATAAAAGGAACACGAGCACGCCTTGTACAAGTGCAATTCCAGACTTGTACGGCATCACGCCTTAGCGAGGACGAACGATTCGGCGTGAATCTAAGCGGAGGCGAACGATTCCCGAATCGGGGCGTGACAGTTTCGACCTTCCAGTCAAAAGTTATGGTCCTTCAAAGTTTCAACTGACCATAAAATGCAGGAGAATGGTCATTCTCCGTGTTAGAACACGAAAAATGTTAATTTCGCATGAGGGTGGCCATTCTCCGTGTTAGTAACACGAAGAATGTCATTCTCCGTCTTAATTTACACGGAGAATAGTCATTCTCTGTGTTAGTAACACGGAGAATGGCATTCTTCGTGCTAAATTACACGGAGAATGGCCATTCTCCGTGCTAAATTACACGGAGAATGGTCATTCTCCGTCATAATTTACACGGAGAATGGCCATTCTCCGTGTAATTTAGCACGGAGAATGGTCATTACAGTGTTAAAACGGAGGAGAATGGTCATTCTCCATATTAGAAACACGGAGAATGTCATTCTCCGTGTTAAATAAAACGGAGAATGCCATTCTCCGTGTTAAATAAAACGAAGAATGGCCATTCTCCGTGTTAGAAACACGGAGAATGCCATTCTCCGTGCTAAATAAAACGGAGAATGCCATTCTCCGTGTTAAATAAAACGGAGAATGGCCATTCTCCGTGTAATTTAGCACAGAAAATGGTCATTCCAGTGTTAAAACGCAGGAGAATGGTCATTCTCCGTGTTAGAAACACGAAGAATGCCATTCTCCGTGTTAAATAAAACAGAGAATGGCATTCTCCGTCTTAATTAAAACGGAGAATGACATTCTCCGTGTTAATTTACACGGAGAATGATTATTCTCAGTGTTAAAACGTAGGAGAATGACCATTCTCCGTATAATTTAGTACGGAGAATGGCATTCTCCGTTTCTAAATTACACGGAGAATAGCCATTCTCTGTGCTAAATAACACGGAGAATGACATTCTCCGTGTTAAATGACACGGAGAATGGTCATTCAAAAGTTAAAACACAGGAGAATGGCCATTCTCCGTGTTAGAAACACGGAGAATGCCATTCAACACGGAGAATGACATTCTTCTTGTTAAAAATGCAGGAGAATGACTATTCTTTGTACGATATCGACGGAGAACAGTTGACAGAAACCTAATTTTTTATTTTTTCGTTTTGTGGAAAAAAATTTGACATGAATAAAGATTCAAGAGTTTTCGTTCTTCTTTCAAAACGATGTTAACTCTTATGGAAAAGAAAAAGAAGATCTTCTCTCCATAATTGACCTAATTGTCGGAGAAGAAGAAGAAGAAGAAGAAGAAGAAGAAGAAGAAGAAGAAGAAGATAAGCGATAATCGGAGTTCGACTGAAAAAAAAAGTATGGTGAACTACGAATGATCTTTGCGATCTCTGCTGAAGATGAGAGCAATGGAATTCAGATCTCTCGTGAAGAAGAAGAAGAAGAAGAAGAAGAAGAAGAAGAAGAAGAAGAAGAGAATCGCAATCCAGATCTGAGTTTGTGCGGAGGGGTAGTTATGGTATTAATTTTGTAAATACAGAACATCTAAAGAGAATCTTGGAATACTTAATGTGGAAATATATAATTCTGGGCATTTCATAAAACCCATCATGCGGGTGGGTTTTTCATAAAAACCAACCCCGAAATTGGGTTCCTCAGCAATTTCCATATATATATATATATATATATATATATATATATATATATATATATATATATATATATATATACCCTCACCTCTCCATTAGGGGTGAGCATTATTCGGTTTTGGACCGAAAACCGAACCGAACCGAATAAGGAATTCGGTTCGATTTTAAAAAAATTCGGTTCGGTTTCGGTTTTGAAAATACTAAATTTTCTTATTCGGTTTCAGTTTCGGTTTTGGAATTCGGTTTCGGTCCAAAACCGAAAACCGAATAAGAAAATTTAGTTTATATATATATATATATATATATATATATGTGTGTGTGTGTGTGTGTGTGTGTGTGTGTGTGTGTGTGTGTGTGTGTGTGTGTGTGTTAATTATAGGTATATACTAAATATATCTAGGTATATGTTATAGGTATATACTAAATATATCTAGGTATATTTAGTTATTATATATATTAACAAAAAAAACACAAAAAAACCCAAAAACCGAATAAACCGAAAACCGAACCGAATTAATTCGGTTCGGTTCGGTTATTGACCAATTCGGTTCGGTTTCGATTTTGCTTATTCGGTTTCGGTCCAATTCGATTTTTGCTTATTCGATTCGGTTGGAACCGAATAAACCGAATGCTCACCCCTACTCTCCATCGAGGCTATCCCAAATATGTTACTTAGATGGACAAGAATTAACTGGGTAATAATTTTTGTTTAAACCAATATATGCACTAGTTGGGCAGTCATGACCTTGGGGCTTGGGCCATGTTGCATATGAGCAGTAATGGTTCTAATGGGTGTACTACGGACACCATAGTTAATATTTAATCATAATTTTTTTTATTTGAGTAGACATTATATAGTAACTTAAGTCCCATGATTTTATTTTTGGCATATACACATAAAATTTCAAAAATTTTCATCTAAAGCATAAATATTATTATATATTGTACAGAAAGTACAAATTTTCATAAAATTTTATGTGAGACACCAGAAGGCCCATAGGATAGGCGTTTTGCATTTTTTTTTTTTACGTTGTATCGACTGACGGCGTTAACGACGACGTTGACGAAAAATTCACGTAAGATAAAAACGCCCTTTTCCGAGGAAAACGTTCTTCCTAAGAGCGTTTTTCATCTGACATGGACTTACGCAGGTACGATCACTTCCCCTCCCCTTTAGCAAGCCCGATGCTCCGCCGGCCCCCCACCATCTCCAGCAGCACTATCCCGTAGCTGAACACGTCCGACTTCTCGGACGCTCCGCTCCCGACGATCCACTCCCGACGATCCACTCGACCCCCCGCCGCCTCCGCCTCCTCCTCTCGCGGGGAATATCCATGCGTCCAGCGAGCCATTGTCGACGAACTCGTACACGAGGAGGCGGACCCGGCTCCTCGGGACGATGCAGTAGCCGAGGAGGTGGACGAGGTTGACGTGATGGGCCCGGCCGATGGCCGCGGCCACCTCGGAGCGGAAGACGCCGTCGCTGTTGTCGGAGTCCTCGACGTGCTTGACGGCGACGGGCGTGCCGCAGTCGAGGACGCCCTTGAAGACGAAGGCGGAGGAGCCCCGGCCGAAAGTATGAATTCATTTGATTAGGTGTAGTAGCACATAGTAACGTCAAATCATTGAGCCTACGAAAGACTGCCTAGTGCCTACCAACTATCCTTGATTTCTTTTTGTTCATGAACGCTTTTTTATGTACACCCTACAACCCACGTCATCACTTTCTTGTGTGTACAATTTTGGTTGGCTAATCACTTTCTTGTGTGTACAATTTCGGTTTCCGTCGTTCCAAAAAAAAAACCTTCCTTAGGATGGGCGTTTTGCTAAGAATTTTTTTTTTAACGGACTTAAAGGATCAAAAACGGACAAGAAAAAAATATTAAAAAATAGAAAACGTCCATCGGAAGGACGTTCTTGTGCTCCCTAGGAAATAATCACAAACTTTGTGCTTTGAGTGAAATTTTACAAATATTCAATGCTTTGTATGAAAATTTCCGTATATAATTTTGATGTATTGTTTGAGTTTTGTACCATCCCAAATGTATCCATGCAAGACACGTATTGTGTTGTATATCCGGGAGAAATCAATTGTCCGCGAACTAATTTTTGCATGTCGCAACGGATTGCTGGTCCCCGAAAGGCCAAAATTGATAATCACAAAATATAATTGATAATACATTCGAATTTATAAGAAAATAAAAAATGAGGTTGACGTCTATTTGTCCTACAAACTATTATAGACCTGAAGTTCTATGTCTAAATAACTTACAATCATATTTATGTCTAATAAGAAAATAGAAAATTGAGGTTGATGTCTATTTGTCCTACAAACTATTATAAACCTGAATTCTATGTCTAAATATCTTACAATCCTATTTAGGAAATATATGACAGAAAAATGATACAATATTTTTCCCATAAGATGTCAAACATTACCAAGTTGGAATTCTTCGCCCTGGAAGTTAACGGTAATAATTATCTTGCTTGGATGTTAGATGCTAAGTTTCAACTCGGCTCCCTAGACTTGGTACACATGCCAAGTATTCCTACAAAAGAGAAGCTAATTTGTCCTGGAGACGAGGCTAAAGCTACAATTTTTGGCGTCGACATCTTCATGCATATTTAAAGAATGAGTACCTTACTATAGAAGAAACTAAAATTCTGTAGGAATCCCTGAAGGATAGATATGACCACTAGAAAGTAGTCATCCTTCCAGCAATGAATAGTGACTTCATCACTATTTGCTACCAAGATTTCAAGACAGTATCCGAATACAACTCAGCTATGTTCAACATTGCATAAAGGTTTGAGTTGTGTGAATAACCGGTTACACGAAAGAAAATGATAGAAAAACCCCTCTTAACATTCTATGCCCCAATATATATTGTTGCGACAATAGTATAGACATCAGAATTATTCTAAAATATCAAAACTCATCTCTGTGCTGCTAATCGTTGAGGAAAATAACAACGTCCTCATGAAAAATAATAATACTAGGCTACTTGAACACTAGCATTCCCTGAAGTAAATACCATCTATGGATATTACAGAGGAAAAGGCAAAGGACATTTTGGAAACTCCAACAGAGATAGTTACAGATGAAGAGGGAAGCATGGTCACCCAGTAGCGATACACATAATGAGCAATGGAATAAACAGAAAAAACATCCTCCAGCCGAAGATCAAGAAAGAGAGAATAATAGAGGACCGAGAGATACATACTTCAAGTGTGGGTGTTATAACTGCCCATTTTCAAAATTGAGGGTAAATTTATCATTTTTCATATTCCTATATTTTTGTGAATATTTATTTATTAATATTGTATTTTGGGGATTAGTTTAGTCGGGTTTGAGTTTCGTCTAGTTTTGACTTGTGTTAGTGGTCCGGTTAGTTTAGACTCTAGTCGGGACCCAAAGATTAGCTAGGCATGGCCCACAAATCCAACATATTAGGCTAGTGCAATTAGGCTAATCCCACATGACTAGTTAGTTCATTTAGAGATTAGAAATTTGACCCTTTTGATCCTAAACCTTTGCATGCTCCTAATTAACGGAAGGGAGACTAGAGGGGGGGCAACTTAGACATTTTATCAACCCAATTAGGGCACCCTTGTGGCCGGCCATAGATGGCATGGGTTCCTCCATTCTTTCATTTCTATTATAGCCTCTTTTTCCCAAATAGTGTTCCTTTTCAAACTTGAGAGCTTCCCTCTTGATTTCATCTCCCAAATCAACTCTTTCTTCCTTCATTCCTCTCAATATATCAAGGAGAAGGTTTCTACTTGGAGTGGGGAGCAAGGAGCAAGGAGAGGAGTCCATTTGCAAGGGGTTCTCGTGTCAGAACCGTGTCCTTTTGAATGAATCATTGGGATACAACTCCCAATAGGTATCTCTCTCTAAACCCTCTATATTTTATCTTTCCTTTGCATATTTGTTAGTTTTGAATCCATAGGAACCACCCTCATACATGAACCACCCTTAGGATTGATTTAGAGGCTTTTTTGAGTCCTTAATAGGAAATTATGAGTGGTTTGGTGTCACCCATGGAGAAATTCTGAGGGTGTCCCACCTAGTGTTTGTGTTTATGCCCAATAGGCTATTAGACTTCTAATTTCAATTTTATATGCGTTAGAAAATAGTTTAGCCATGGTTAGGATGTCACATTTAGTTTTCATATAGATACCTATGTATGTATCTTTGTATTTTAGCCTACAAATTATATTTTTATGTAGAGAGATCAAATATTGTATATATATGTGGACTGATTTGGGGGTTATTGTACATATATATTGATATGATGGATGTATATATATGTTGGTGTGTGTGTGTGTTGTTGTGTCTTTGTGGGTGTGGCTTGTGTTGCGAGTGAGAGGGGATGCGGATTTAGTGAAATGAGATGAGTGTGTGTTTGTGTGCTTGTGAGAAGAGGGTGTGATGGAGGAATGTTTGTGTGTTGTGAGTGATAGAAGGAGGGGGGACTGCTGCCTATGCAGCAGGGTGCATCTGCAGCAGCTAGTGTGCTGCAGAGCAACATTTGTGAGAGGAGCAGCAACTGCAGCAGTATAAGGCAGCAGCAGTGGCAGCATTTAGGAGCAATAGCAGCTGCAATATGATGCAGCAGCAGCAGCCAGGCCTGCTACAGGGCAGCATGACTGCAAAAGAGAACTGCAGCAGCAGTTTGAGCAGCCGTGGGCAGCCCACTAGCCTCCAATTTTCTATTGCCCTTTGTGCCCTATTTGTCCCATTTGCCTTTGGCTAGTGTGTGTGTGAGAGTGGATATGTTAGAGTTAGTTAGTTAGTATATGATATGTTAGAGTTAGAAGATTAGATGGTTAGTTAGTTAGTATCTTGTATCTTAGTCTATGTTAGTAGTTAGAAGAGTTAGAGTTAGATATATTTATGTGTTAGAATTTTTAGTAGGATGTTAGAGTCTAGAGATAGTATAGATAGTTAGTATCCTATCTAAAAGTATCCTTGGATACTAGGATTAGTGTTTTAGGATATAGATAGTGGTATCTTGAGATACCTATAGTGGTATCTTAGGATATCTTTAGTTTTACCTTTTACCTCAATGTATTGGATTTACCTACTAGGTAAGGGGGTTTATTTAGATACTAGTATTGGTTAACTAGTAGCTTGGGGTAGACAGAGAGATACTAGATATCTAAGTATGGGTATTAGATCTTAAGGTATTGTTACCTAGACTAAGGTATTGAACTTCCAACCAATGTATTGGTATTGGGATACCAATAGGGACAAGGTATATGGTATCTTGGTAGGTAAAGGCTAGGAATAGGATACTTAGCCTAGATTTGACCTTGTTTAACCAAGGTTGAGTTTTTAACAAAAAGTCAATGTTGAGTCAACATCTGACCTAGATTGGACTAGGAGTTGACCAGAGTTGACCAGTTGACCAAAAGTCAGCTGTGTCACGCCCCGCTCCCGTAGGAGCGATCGTCCTCGCTAAGGCGTGATGTCGTACGAGCCTAGATTGCGCTCGTGCAAGGCAGGTTCCATAACGGCCGATTACAGCGGCTGCGACAGGGTCGTCGCACAGAATTTCCAAGCAGAGACATTGAATAATAGCAGCAAAAATTTAGAACAAAACACAAGTCATTCAAATGATGCATTTTATTGATATTGAAACAAAGATTACAAAGGGGTGCAAGGCCAAGATTATAAGTCACTCAAGCCTACTCTTCTCACATTTTAAGTCACTCGGCTCTCTTTCATCTCTCAATACAAGCCTTGAACCAGCAGATGCTTCGGAAGGCGACGTCCATACATTATGTCCCGTATAAGTCTTGACTCCATGCGGTCGCACGCTTCGAATTGCCAAGGAACTCCGTGCTTCGACGCATCCAAGCGAGCTCCGTACCACGAGCTTCTACCTGTGCCTGCACATAAAAACTATGTGGGTGTCAGTACTCAACTGTACTGGTGGAATGAGCTCCTCGCCCACCCTTACAAAACCGACACGTTCATTTACTTTGTGCAGCATAACCCTTTTGATTGTCTTTCTACTCTTGCCTTAGGATTATTTTAGGACCGACGTCTTGGCCTATTTTTGTGTCTCTAGACCATCCCATGCTTGCAACAATAACGTTAACCTATCAAGTCATGTTTGTCTTACGGCCCAAAACCAAATATGCGACTACGTGATAGTACACAATTTCCTTGTGACCGTGCTACAAATCCATCGTGCCGTACCTCGCAACTCAGTGTGACTTAACCATATCGCTGCCTCGCAGTCCTTTCTACTTTGATCACCAACTGACCCAATCAAGACTTGTGGGCTAAGTGTCACTCGACCGACTTTACCTTGTGGTATTTCTTGACTTAAACTCAAGATGACTCAAATCCAACTTTTGTAACTTATATGCCGACAAGTTAAGACTCGACGCCACCTGTAAAACCCCTAAATTTCTACTAATTTTCTTTTTATTAAATTTGGTACTGATTTAAAATTTTGTATTGTACGTCGCGTAGTCGTATTGTACGTCGCGCACGAAAATTTTATTTTTCGAAATTGCTCGACGAGTGCGAATATGTGCGAGCATACATATTTTTAGAAAAACATTTTTTTTATTTTATAGTTTCAAAATAATATATGTAATAATTATTTTAGCTATCATACCAACATTTCCAAGTCCGTTATTTTATTTATTTTATTGTAAAAAGTATTTCGTAAAAATAGTTATTATTAATAAATATTTTTTTTCGTGCATACATATATTTCATAATTACTTATTAGTTTATTTTTAAATGATAATGTAATTTTTGAAATTATTATTGTTAGTAATTTTAGAAAATATATATTTGAATTTATGGTGGCCATTTAAATCTTGATTTGATGTATAGATTTATTTAAATAGTTAAATATTTGAAATTTGATTTATCCTATTTGATTTTAAATTAAAAATTTAATTAGATTTAAATTGGATTTGTATTTGTATTTGGATTGGATTGATTTTAAATTAATAGATGAATTATCTAATTGGGTTTTAAATCTTCCTAATCATTATCCAACTGGGAATTCCCACATCCTATAAATAGGCAGGTACTCATCCATAAATCTCTATTCTCCACAAAATTTCTACAATCTACAAACGTGCCGTGCATCGTGTCCGTGTTCCCATATTCATAATCTTATTCCATTATTTTACATATACATTATTTCTCTCGTGCCGACAACCCCCGACACAATAAAATTTCAATTCCTAACCCCAATCCTACCTTGTCTGCTGCCATCTCCCTCGCCGTATCCAACCTTCATCGCCGTCTCCCAGCTACAACCTCCACCGCCAGTACGACCAGACCCTCGACCATCAACACTACCTACACCCATCACCTCCGACCAGACAACCAACATCGCTGTCGCCCATCTCCATCACCCGATACCACCACCATGTACAACCTAGCACCGCCCATCTTCTCCCCTTATCCCAGCCAAACCCTCCACAGCCTCCGTCGCGGCCATCCCTGGTCGCAGCTACCAATCACCCTCCGCCATCACGGACCAGACCACCACGTCCCCCAGCCGAGACAAACCCGACCATAACCACCACTTCTTTCACCGCCTAGCCGCCTGGACTAACCCGGCCACCACGACCAACACCGCCACCACCCACGTCACCCCACCCGCTAGGTCACCCCGACCACCCCGGTCGTCCCTGATAAACCAACCACAACCACCGCCACCAGAAATTGCCAACACCCAAAAACCCCCGAAAATTTAAACCACGACCAACACCGGCTTACCTTCGCCGGAGCTGCGCCCGGACGCGCCGCCGAGCCTCGTCTCCCTCCGCCGGAGCAGAGCCGTCCCCGTGCGCACGACACCGATCAGCCACCATAGATCCGAGATCCACCAGCCGCGCTCCGTCCAGTCGACACCGCCGATCGCTCCCTTGGGGCGCGCCACCCGCGCCCTCCTGGCACGTCCGCCGGTGAGCCGCGCAGCCATCAGGGCCAGCGCCGAGCTCCGCCCGTGAACCCCTCCGCCGGTGCCGCCCTTGCGGCCGAGACCACCTCTCAGCTCTTTCCCGCCGCCGCACGCCGCTCCGCCTCTGTGTTTCTCCTCGAAACCCTCTCCTCAACCCTCGCCACCCGCCGGATCTCCGCGCCTCTCCCCGAGCTGGCTCGCCGCCCCCACGCCGCCGATCCCCCGCTTCCCTCTCCATAGCTCTCCCTCTCTTGATCTACCCTTCCTCCGCCGCCGGACCACCGACCCCCCGCCGTCTCTCCGCATCCACTCTCGCTCGAATTTTCTTTTCCCTTTCATTTTTCTTTCTCTCACTCTCTCTCCCTCTCGAAAGGAGAACAGCCTCCACTGTGTTTTTTTTCTTTTATTATTTTTGTTTTATTTTGTTTTCTTCTTCTTTTATCTATTATTATTACTACTATAGATTTTATTCTATTATTATTATTATGTGTTTATTTAGTATAGAAAAAAAGTCACCAGCAAGACTTTAATACATTGTATTATTATTATTATTATTATTATTATTATTATTATTATTATTATTATTATTATTATTATTATTAGTAGTAGTAATAGTATTATCTTGTAGATTTTTTTTGATATTGTTGCGATGCTAGATAAATTAGTTATTGACAATAGTTTTATTATATAATTATTTTATAATCAAATAAAAATGTATTTAATAATAGTTCTAGCTAATTTCAAAGAGTTTCTGTCCAAACTATTTTATTTGGTAATGGTAAGATTTTTAGTCAAATAAATTAGTAGACTTCCAAAATATTATTTAAAATATTTTGATTAATAATAATGTTTGTATTCCACGCCTATTTTCAAAATAAATTTATAAAATTATTTTTATATTATTATTTTCCCTACCAATTTTAAATATAAATTTTGACCTAAATGAGTATTAATGTTTTCAAAGATTTATTTAAACTATTTTATGAAGTATAGTTATTATTTATAAGCGTATTTATACAGACTTTGACTTCTAGTCTAAATCGAGTTATTTCTCTATTTTTCAAATATCATTTTGCTAGTAAATATAACTTCTCATATTAGAAATACTTTCCTAAAATGTATATATATATTAATTCCTCCAATTCCATCATTTCTGATTCTCGACCATCATATTCCTACTCTCTTCGAATTTAGACTACTTTATGTCATCCCTAACTAATTTGACCCTTCTGGACCCAATGGAAATGTTCGTGCCCCCATCAGAGGTCACCTTGCTTAATTGTTACATCGAAGTCGCAGTTCGTGCTACATTGGTCATTGCAGCACATCAGGTGTACTACCAGGCAAGACACCTTGCCATTTGATGTTTATTTATTTTAGCTCATATTTCATGCATTACTTATTTTCTTTATGCAAAATAAACTGTGATACATGGCATAACCTGTTAGAACTTACTGTTCATTTATATTTCCTGCTATATATTATTTTTCTTACACATTAAACCTAGATTTAGGGGACCACCTTTGTGTGTTGCATTCATGGCCTTGACACGTTGTACCACGAAGTTGTGTGTCGCATGTAGAACACGGACGTACGTGATTGGCTGGCCACCAGTACGTACAAGCCGTGCGATAGGAATAACCGCTAATAGAGGTTGCATGCTTAGTTTGACTTAGCGGTTATAGAGGTTTTCTGTTGTGGATACAACATAGTAGGCATTGGGCGGGAAGGACAATTCCTTAGCGTGTGGGCTTCGATGCACTTTTTCTTGTGACCCGGATTCTCCGCTGGAGATACGGGATTGATGACCCATGATTACTGACGGCCACTGACATTCTGCGGAACGTCATGCTCTTATTGATGGGGCCTCTGGTGCCCCAAGGGGGGACTATGCCGATCCTATTTAGCCAGGGCCAATGCGTAGGAAGGATTGTTCTTAACTACATTTCACTTAGAACGGTTAGGCTACATTATCCGTTAGGTACGAGTACTTTTGGTTTTGGTACTTGTATCTGACCGTGGCTTGGAACAATAACTTGTCGCGGACTAGTTTGTCACATCTTGTCCTTGTTTGGTTGTAGGTGTGACTTACTATTTCGATGAGAAGGTATTGAACCTTGTTGGGGTCCGGATACCGTATTGGATTAATAGCATGGAAAGATACGTCACCGTGAATTAGTTTACCATCTCCTGTCCTTGTTTGGTTGGGGGGATGGTAAGCTCGTTCAATAGGTGTGTTTTGGACCATGTTAAAATTCAATTGACTTATTTATTTGAGCAATATTTATTCAGTTTATATGGCATGATATTATGTGTCTTGTTACGTCCCTCTGAGGACCTGGTTATCTCTCCAGGTGTGTGCTCTTGTCTTTCGCAGGTGCTTTAGCTCTAGTCGTGACCATCTCCACTTCTTCGAGGATGATTGCACTTGGATCGTCTTCGCTTCGCTCGCCAAAATTATTTATTTTCTCATGTATTTTCTTTTACTTGTTGGTAGTGGATTTGTCTCCGCCCAACATATTGTATCAAGACAATTCATTATCATTATATGATATCTTTTATTTATTTATTTTGTGTGGATGAGATTAGTTATGGTTCTACTGCATTTTACAACTTACGTATATTTATTATACGGCTGGCATGTCTACGTTTATAGTCCTACGTATTTTGGGACTGGGGCGTTACATGTTTTTGTGGTGGCCCATGCAGGTCAAGATAAATTGTTTGGTTACTTTACCGTACCAAGCAAGCCTGCGAATATGATTAGAAGTCTAGGATCTCATCCACATACTTGACCTTTTTCCTCGATTCCATATTTGACCGTCTCATCGATTGCATCTTGCTTGATTCCTTCTATCATTATTCTTATCATTCCTTCGTGCTTGCTAAAGAATGACCCTACTAGTTAGATGTCCCAAACACCCTTAGTTTAATTCTTTTAAGTTGGGTAGAATGCTTTGTGACCTAGTAATCCTTTTGCCCTTGTGACCTATATAGCAAGTTCACTTAGGTTCTAGAATTTAGAAGACCCTAATCCATCTAGCCAACCAAGCCATAGACAAGGAAACTAGGACGACTGCATAAGTCCAAGCTTCATGCAAGACTTAGATTTTAAATCTTAGACTATTTAATTTCTTTCATCAGTATCCCCTACTTATATTTTGACTATCTTATGATGCTAATTTAGCCTAAGTTTTGCAAGCTTATTTCTTTATTGAGCTTGATCATGACATGTTTTATTGGGTGCGTACCCACTAATATATTGTCTAATCAGAACCGGTGCATAATGGTCTGATCAACCAAGTGCACTTTAGTTCACTTTTATCTATTATTCTACGTTGATGGAACATAATTAAACTTGGCCTTTAGAATCCCATCCACGACTGCCTTGACAATTCTTTGGAAATTTTTCGGTCGCCTTTGAACCACGTATTCGTATTCGATAAATTCATCTTTAGAACCCTTTATCGCTTTCGTCTTCCTCCTATTTTAGAAGGACGAAATCCCTCGTGCCGAGTATCCCCTTTAGTTGCCCGATCACTTATGAGCACTGTAATTAGCCATTACCAACCCGTGGCTATATCCTCATCCTAAAACTATTCGTCTTTTCCCTTGACCCTAAACCTACCATCGTGACCTACTAAATGCTTGTTTATGTTAAAGCGTTATTTCTTTGCCTCGCCCGAAGACTTGTCATACTCCTTGTACCTTCTCACCCCCCTACTTATCCTTAATTTCGAGGACGAAATTCTTTTAAGTTGGGTAGGATGTAAAACCCCTAAATTTCTACTAATTTTTTATTAAATTTGGTACTGATTTAAAATTTTGTATTGTACGTCGCGTAGTCGTATTGTACGTCGCGCACGAAAATTTTATTTTTCGAAATTGTTCGACGAGTGCGAATATGTGCGAGCATACATGTTTTTAGAAAAATATTTTTTTTTCTATTTTATAGTTTCAAAATAATATATGTAATAATTATTTTAGCTATCATACCAACATTTCCAAGTCCGTTATTTTATTTATTTTATTGTAAAAAGTATTTCGTAAAAACAGTTATTATTAATAAATATATTTTTTCGTGCATACATATATTTCATAATTACTTATTAGTTTATTTTTAAATGATAATGTATTTTTTGAAATTATTATTGTTAGTAATTTTAGAAAATATATATTTGAATTTATGGTGGCCATTTAAATCTTGATTTGATGTATGGATTTATTTAAATAGTTAAATATTTGAAATTTGATTTATCCCATTTGATTTTAAATTAAAAATTTAATTAGATTTAAATTGGATTTGTATTTGGAGTTGGATTGGATTGATTTTAAACTAATAGATGAATTATCTAATTGGCTTTTAAATCTTCCGAATCATTATCCAACTGGGAATTCCCACATCCTATAAATAGGCAGGTACTCATCCATAAATCTCTATTCTCCACAAAATTTCTACAATCTATAAACGTGCCGTGCATCGTGTCCGTGTTCTCATATTCATAATCTTATTCCATTATTTTACATATACATTATTTCTCTCGTGCCGACAACCCCCGACACAATAAAATTTCAATTCCTAACCCTAATCCCACCTTGTCCGCTGCCATCTTCCTTGCCGTATCCAACCTCCGCCGCCGTCTCCCAGCTACAACCCCCACCGCCAGTACGACCAGACCCTCGACCATCAACACTACCTACACCCATCACCTCCGACCAAACAACCACCATCACTGTCGCCCATCTCCATCACCCGACACCACCACCATGTACAACCTAGCACCGCCCATCTTCTCCCCTCATCCCAGCCAAACCCTCCACAGCCTCCGTCGCGGCCATCCCTGGCCGCAGCTACCAATCACCCTCCGCCATCACGGACCAGACCACCACGTCCCCCAGCCGAGACAAACCCGACCATAACCACCACTTCTTTCACCGCCTCGCCGCCTGGACTAAACCGGCCACCACGACCAACACCGCCACCACCCACGTCAGCCCACCCGCTAGGTCACCCCGAGCACCCCGGTCGTCCCTGATAAATCAACCACAACCACCGCCACCGCCACCAAAAATTGCCAACACCCAAAAACCCCCCAAAATTTAAACCACGACCAACATCGGCTTACCTTCGCCGGAGCCGCGCCCGGACGCGCCGCCGAGCCTCGTCTTCCTCCGCCGGAGCAGAGCCGTCCCCGTGCGCGCGACACCGATCAACCACCATAGATCCGACATCCACCAGCCGCGCTCCGCCCAGTCGACACCGCCGATCGCTCCCCCGGGGCGCGCCACCCGCGCCCTCCTGGCGCGTCCGCCGGCGAGCTATGCAGCCATCAGGGCCAGCGCCGAGCTCCGCCCGTGAACCCCTCCGCCGGCGCCGCCCTTGCGGCCGAGACCTCCTCTCAGCTCTTTTCCGCCGCCGCACGCCGCTCCCCCGCTGCGTTTCTCCTCAAAACCCTCTCCTCAACCCTCGCCAACCGCCGGATCTCCACGCCTCTCCCCGAGCTGGCTCACCGCCCCCACGCCGCCGATCCCCCGCTTCCCTCTCCATAGATCTCCCTCTCTCGATCTACCCTTCCTCCGCCGTCGGACCACCGACCCCCCGCCATCTCTCCGCATCCACTCTCGCTCGAATTTTCTTTTCCCTTTCCTTTTTCTTTCTCTTACTCTCTCTCCCTCTCGAAAGGAGAACAGCCTCCACTGTGTTTATTTTTTTGATTTTTATTTCTTTTATTATTTTTGTTTAGTTTTGTTTTCTTCTTCTTTTATCTATTATTATTACTACTATAGATTTTATTCTACTATTATTATTATGTGTTTATTTAGTATAGAAGAAAAGTCACCAGCAAGACTTTGATACATTGTATTATTATTATTATTATTATTATTATTATTATTATTATTATTATTAATAGTAGTAATAGTATTATCTTGTTGATTTTTCTTGATATTGTTGCGATGCTAGATAAATTAGTTATTGACAATAGTTTTATTATATAATTATTTTATAATCAAATAAAAATGTATTTAATAATAGTTCTAGCTAATTTCAAAGAGTTTCTGTCCAAACTATTTTATTTGGTAATGGTAAGATTTTTAGTCAAATAAATTAGTAGACTTCCAAAATATTATTTAAAATATTTTGATTAATAATAATGTTTGTATTCCACACCTATTTTCAAAATAAATTTATAAAATTATTTTTATATTATTATTTTCCCTACCAATTTTAAATATAAATTTTGACCTAAATGAGTATTAATGTTTTCAAAGATTTATTTAAAATATTTTATGAAGTATAGTTATTATTTATAAGCGTATTTATACAGACTTTGACTTCTAGTCTAAATCGAGTTATTTCTCTATTTTTCAAATATCATTGCTAGTAAATATAACTTCTCATATTAGAAATACTTTCCTAAAATGTATATATATAATAATTTCTCCAATTCCATCATTTCTGATTCTCGACCATCATATTCCTACTCTCTTCGAATTTAGACTACTTTATGTCATCCCTAACTAATTTGACCCTTCTGGACCCAATGGAACTGTCTGTGCCCCCATCAGAGGTCACCTTGCTTAGTTGTTACATCAAAGTCGCAGTTCGTGCCACATTGGTCATTGCAGCACATCAGGCGTACTACCAGGCAAGACACCTTGCCATTTGCTGTTTTTTTATTTTAGCTCATATTTCATGCATTACTTATTTTTTTTATGCAAAATAAACTGTGATACATGGCATAACCTGTTAGAACTTACTGTTTATTTATATTTTCTACTATGTATTATTTTTTTTACACATTAAACCTAGATTTAGGGGACCACCTTTGTGTGTTGCATTCATGGCCTTGACACGTTGTACCACGAAGTTGTGTGTCGCATGTAGAACACGGACGTGCGTGATTGGCTGGCCACCAGTACGTACAAGCCGTGCGATAGAAATAACCGCTAATAGAGGTTGCATGCTTAGTTTGACTTAGCGGTTATAGAGGTTTTCTGTTGTGGATACAACATAGTTGGCATTGGACGGGGAGGACAATTCCTTAGCGTATGGGCTTCGATGCACTTTCCCTTGTGACCCGAATTCTCCGTTGGAGATACGGGGTTGATGACCCATGATTACTGACGGCCACTGACATTCTGCGGAACGTCATGCTCTTATTGATGGGGCCTCTGGTGCCCCAAGGGGGGACTATGCCGATCCTATTTAGCCATGGCCCATGCGTAGGAAGGATTGTTCTTAACTACATTTCACTTAGAACGGTTAGGCTACATTATCCGTTAGGTACGAGTACTTTTGGTTTGGGTACTTGTATCTGACCGTGGCTTGGAATAATAACTTGTCGCGGACTAGTTTGTCACATATTGTCCTTATTTGGTTGTAGGTGTGACTTACTATTTTGATGAGAAGGTATTGAACCTTGTTGGGGTCCGGATACCGTATTGGATTAATAGCATGGAAAGATACGTCACCGTGAATTAGTTTACCATCTCCTGTCCTTGTTTGGTTGGGGGGATGGTAAGCTCGTTCAATAGGTGTGTATTGGACCATGTTAAAATTCAATTGACTTATTTATTTGAGCAATATTTATTCAGTTTATATGGCATGATATTATGTGTCTTGTTACGTCCCTCCGAGGACCTGGTTATCTCTCCAGGTATGTGCTCTTGTCTTTCGCAGGTGCTTTAGCTCTAGCCGTGACCATCTCCACTTCTTCAAGGATGATTGCACTTGGATCGTCTTCGTTTCGCTCGCCAAAATTATTTCTTTTCTCATGTATTTTCCTTTACTTGTTGGTAGTGGATTTGTCTCCGCCCAATATATTGTATCAAGACAATTCATTATCATTATATGATATCTTTTATTCATTTATTTTGTGTGGATGAGATTAGTTATAGTTCTACTGTATTTTACAGCTTACGTATATTTATTATACGGCTGGCATGTCTACGTTTCTAGTCCTACGTATTTTGGGACTGGGGCGTTACACCACCTCTCGTGCCGAAGCGCGTCACCTATGTTGAAGCCAAATCTTAGGCCTAACTTTTTGTTCTAACTGTACACACACATTCAACTCGACTCAATCCAAAGGCACACATGCGGGTTGCCGCCATGCCGACTCATCTATATGAATTGGCCACTGAATCCCAGAGCCATCTTGGACTCCCTTTAGCTTGTTAGGCAACCGCCCTTGTCAGCACGAGTAGCGAGCTCCGCTGCAAGACCCTGTGCTAACCTGTGCGGTCATCCATCACGGCTAATCATGTTTCCTTGGGCCGCATCGGTCCCGTGGCCCCGGGTTGCCGTGCGGAAAAACTCTACCTTGTCGACAAGTTGTCCATGACCAAGCAAGACTCAACTCAAACTGACGTCTCACACAGACATTCTACTTCTAGTGTTACCATATCTTTCAGGGCCAAGTTCAATACTTCTCACATCTGAGACCTCGCCTCGACGACCCATGGTCGCGAGCGTTCTTCTTTCGTGCCCTATCCTTTCATTCATCTCAGGAACGGCTTTTTGAAAGCCCACCTTCCAACTCAATTTAATCAATCGTAGCCCGTGCCTTAAAATACTAAGTTCGTGACATCGTGCCGTAAACCAACTTAAACTCTATGTGACACTATCGTAAGACTATGTGGTTATACCCAGTCGTAGAACTCGTAGGACCGTGCTTGCCACTACTCCGATAGCCTAACATAACTTGCCTAACTTAATCGTGCAATGACTTGACGAGCAAAGACTGCGTCAAGCCTTGCATCATGGAAGCGTGCATACTTTATCGAGCATTTACGCGGGCGACGCCTATGACTTAGGCTAATTCATAGTTTGTGTCGAAGACCAACTTTTTCTTCTCCCAAGCCACGAAACGAAGGACCGAGTGTCATTTTCAAAGCACGCCGTGCACCAACTCTAAGCCGACCGTTGGACCTTTCTATATTCTAACTCAATTCGACCCGTCGGGATTATTTTCTTAGTTATGTGGATTCGTCTCTTTTATTATCAAGCCTACTTGTACAAGTTGAAAACATGCGATTTATTATGTGAAGGCTAAGATGAGGCAAGTTCACCGAAACTACCCCACCTGAGCAAGGAGTCGTCTCGACCGAGCGATGTCTTCGAGTCGCCGTTGCAAGGCTAAGTTCGAACGCCGTCGACGTTTCGATTCCTCCGATTGACTGAGCGGGACGGGGCACTACATCATACACCACTCAGAAAAAGTTTTGTCCTCAAAACTAACTGAGTACTAACTTATTGACCTATCACTTTACTCAATATTCAAGAACTCTCGCACATACTACGCCAATGCGTTTCCTCCATCCGAGACACGCTCGTACTACCCTCAATTTTTTCTTCACAACATCATTTCAAAATCCTCGACAATTTTCTGTTCCTCTAGTCTCACTTGATTCAACGTATCACTTAGTTGGATCGTGCACATATTCCAGACGTCCCCAAAATACATACATTTCAGCCAAGCCTCGTGATAGAGAATTCACCATCACCACTCGAGTCGGATCGTGCACATATTCAAGCGTCCCTAATATACATGCATGTTAACCGAGCCTCATGAGTGGTGCCTCCACAATTCCTATCACTCCGCACCGGGACGTCTGCCTAACCGCTAGGCTACGTCTTTAGGCTAAAGTCATCCGTCAGTATTGGAATCATAGTTCCCAAACAATAATATCAACACTGACCCCATCCTAAGGTCAAACCAAATTGATAGTACGGAGTTTTTTACCCAAGCTCGCATCACTCCGATTTCTAAACTTCGAGCATAGATTTCCTACACACATCCCAACGTTCATCGCACGGGGTCCGAGTCATTCGACAAAGCCATCCTACCGTAAGTTCGCTCAACCAATTCCTCAACATATCAATTCCGTTCGTCCAACGACCCATTCCGTATAGTCTATCTCCTCGAATCCGTTCGATATATTCCACCTATCAATCCTTCCAAGTCAAGCACGCTACGACATGATTCATCGCTAAACCATAATCACATTTCATACTCCCTAAGTCATTTATCACAATTCATGTATTCGATCATAAGGTCGTCTAGCTTAACAATATGTTGTGCCCCGATCTCATGCGAGTCAGATCATCCACGATGGGCATGAATCACCATGCACGCTCCCGCAAAATAATCATCCTCATCGGGACATAACTCTTGTTTTGTGTCTAGACTAGTTCATTCTCGATACGTAGATTGGATCTATTCAATCCTCAAGTTTACTCAATCATTAATCGCAAGTCCAAACATCCTTAAATTTTCCTTCGCATCCAACCAACAAGTCGAGACAATCAAAGTTGCCTCGTCCTGATTTTCCGAGTTCGATCATTCCCGCGACACGAATCACCATGTCAGCGCTCACGCGAAACGATCACCCCAAACCCGATGCGATGCATGTGCGAGGCTATAGTTGCTCTCGCGTAAGACAAGATCGTCGACGTTGTGGTTATCAACGCAACCATCAAGACACTTTTATTTTCATCCAAGTATTTATTTCTATCAAAATCCCAAACGTAGTATCCATCAAAACAATAGCACTAGCACGATCGTCATTCCTCGAATCCGAGTACCCCCGAGTTATCGCATATCGATCTTTGATACGCCTCAATACCATCGACGATATACGTAACCTGACGATCTTCATTTGTAATGAATTCTGAGTCGACTGATGCTATCGTCCGACTGGATAATCTCCTCGACATTCAAATTCTAGTTCGATCATCATCCCTCAAATCATTCACAACATCAATTTCGTCAAACCCAAATTCGTGTATTGTTCATCCGTCTATCTTAAGTTATCGAGCAACGTTTTTCTTCAAATCACATCCTTTCTTGCTAACTCAAATCATCGAGTAACATCCATTCCAATCGAATCAAACTTTTTATGCACGCTATCTTTCGATCATGCTAACTTTTCGTATACGATTCTTATCAATTTTCCTCGATCAAGTCATCCATTTGTACACCCTAACTTTCCTTTGATTCGATTTTACCTACTCAATCATTTTGTATTTTATACTCGTGTAATCCTCAATCCCGTGCCTGTTCCGTGCACGTCAATTTCTAGGTTGTTCGAATTAACTCGTCAAATCTCAAGACGATAACTTATTCAACGATATTTAATCTACGGCTTTGCATGCACACAACGCTTGCTGATAGACTCATTGACACCCCACATCCTCAATCGATCGATCGACATCCCTGAGGCTATCGCATACACCACTCAGGGATGAAGTCATTCAACAAATCCTCAACTTATCATTCGAATCAAAATTGACTTCTATAAATTTTTCGTTCGAACAATTCCTTAAATTTAAGCACACTCATCTATATCGCACCGACGTTATCGTCGCTCGATAGTACCCCTATCGATAGTCATCCCACTTACTCAATCGAGTCCAACTCATTTCGTGCTCGACACTATTCAATTTCCGTACTCGACTTTTCTAAGGTCGACGTAACTTTGGTGTATATGTCCAGCCTGACTTAGCCAACCGTGCTACGTAAACCATTTTTTTGTTTCTTGTCAAAAACTATTCTCCTACGTTTTACAAAATAGATAGACTTATTGTATGGACATCCGTAGAACATTTGAGAGAGAGCGCACCAACGATAACTTGCGGAAGCAACAAAGTTTGCAGAAAAAACAAAGTTAAAGAATTCAATCGATAGTCCAGGGACGTAAAGCCATGCTCTGATGCCATTATGTCATGCTCCGCTCCCGTAGGAGCGATCGTCCTCGCTAAGGCGTGATGTCGCACGAGCCTAGATTACGCTCGTGCAAGGCGGATTCTATAACGACCGATTACAGCGGCTGCGACGGGGTCGTCGCACAGAAGTCCCAAGCAGAGACATTGAATAATAGCAGCAGAAATTTAGAACAAAATACAAGTCATTCAAAGGATACATTTTATTGATATTGAAACAAAGATTACAAAGGGATGCAAGGCCAAGATTACAAGTCACTCAAGCCTACTCTTCTCACATTTTAAGTCACTCAGCTCTCTTCCATCTCTCAATACAAGTCTTGAACCAGCGGATGCTTCGGAAGGCGACGTCCATACATTATGTCCCGTATAAGTCTTGACACCATGCGGTCGCATGCTTCGAATCGCCAAGGAACTCCGTGCCTCGACGCATCCAAGCGAGCTCCATGCCACGAGCTTCTATCTGTGCCAGCACATGAAAACTATGTGGGTGTCAGTACTCAACTGTACTGGTGAAATGAGCTTCTCGCCCATCCATACAAAACCGACACGTTCATTTACTTTGTACAGCATAACCCTTTTGATTGTCTTTCTACTCTTGTCTTAGGATTATTTTAGGACTGACATCTTGGCCTATTTTTGTGTCTCTAGACCATCCCGTACTTGCAACAATAACGTTAACCTATCAAGTCGTATTTGCCTTACGGCCCAAAACCAGAGATGCGACTACGTGATAGTATCCAATTTCCTCGTGACCGTACTAAAAATCCATCGTGTCGTGCCTCGCAACTCAGTGTGACTTAACCATATCGCCGCCTCGCGGCCCTTGCTACTTTGATCACCAACTGACCCAATCACGACTTGTGGGCTAAGTGTCACTCGACCGACTTTGTCTTACGGTGTTTTCTGAATTAAACTCAAGATGACTCAAATCCAACATATATAACTTATATGCCGACAACTTAAGACTCGACGCCACTCTCGTGTCGAAGCACGTCGCCTATGTTGAAGCCAAATCTTAGGCCCAACTTTTTATTCTAACTGTACACACACATTCAACTCAACTCAATCCAAAGGCACACATGCGGGTTGTCGCCATGTCGACTCATCTATATGAATTGGTTACTGACTTCCTGAGCCATCTTGGACTCCCTTTAGCTTGTTAGGCGGTCGCCCTTGCCAGCGCGAGTAGCAAGCTCCGCTGCAAGACCCTGCGCTAACCTGTGCGGTCATCCAGCACGGCTAATCACGTTTTCTTGGGCCACATCGGTCCCGTGGCCCCGGGTTGCCGTGCGAAAAAACTCTAACTTGTCGACAAGTTGTCCATGACCATGCAAGACTCTACTCGAACTGACGTCTCACACAGACATTCTACTTTTAGTGTTACCATATCTTTCAGGGCCAAGTTCAATACTTCTCACATCTGAGACCTCGCCTCGACAACCCATGGTCGCGAGCATTCTTCTTTCTTGCCCTATCCTTTCATTTATCTCAGGAACGGCTATTTGAAAGCCCTCCTTCCAACTCAATTTAAATCAATCGTGGCCCGTGCCTTAAAACACTAAGTCCGTGACATCGTGCCGTAAACCAACTTGAACTCTATGCAACACTACCGTAAGACTATGTGGTTATACCCAGTCATAGAACTCGTAGGACCGTACTTGCCACTACTCCAATAGCCTAACATAACTTGCCTAACTTAATCATGCAACGACTTGACGAGCAAAGACTGCGTCAAGACTTGCATCATGGAAGCGTGCATGCTTTATCGAGCATTTATGCGGACGACGTCTATGACTTAGGCTAATTCATAGTTTGTGTCGAAGACCAACTTTTCCTTCTTCTAAGCCACGGGACGAAGGACCGAGTGTCATTTTCAAAGCACGCGGTGCACCAACTCTAAGCCGACCGTTGGACTTTTCCATATTCTAACTCAATTCGACCCGTCGAGATTATTTCCTTAGCTATGTGGATTCGTCTCTTTTATTATCAAGCCTACTTGTGCAAGTTGAAAATATGCGATTAATTATGTGAAGGCTAAGATGAGACAAGTTCACCGAAAATACCCCACCTGAGCGAGGAGTCGCCTCGACCGAGCGATGTCTTCGAGTCGCCGTTGCAAGGCTAAGTCCGAACGTCGTCGGCGTTTCGATTCCTCCGATTGACTGAACAGGACGGGGCACTACAAACTGTAGGTCAACCATTGACCCAATTTAACCTAGATTGGATTAAGAGTTGACCATAGTTGACCAGTTGACCAAAAGTCAACTGTAGGTCAACCGTTGACCTAGATTGACCTAGTATGATCTAGTTTGACTTGGTTTGACCTTGTTTGACTTAGTATGACTTAGTTTGACCTAGATTTGTATAGCATACACTAGAAAATCATGCCTAACACTGTTAAACCCTATTTAACTCACGTATATCTCATCTTTAGGTCTGTAACTTCACTCTGAGCCTCGATATATTGTTGACATTTTTCCACCAAATTTTAGGCGAGTACATTCTCTGATAACATTTCTAATTTTATGATATCCTATATGTTTTTTGTATTTAGTGTAGATATTCTTGTTCTCTTGATACATTGTTCACACGTATTGATATTTGTCTGGATCCCGTCATGAGATGTTATTCCTTGTATTCCTTGGTATATCTTGTACAAACCTTGTCCTTGTTCCTTGTGTATTGAATAGACACAATTCCTGTGAAGGCTCGTGACCTTCTCAGAGAATTCGTGTCTTAACGTATCATGGTTGGATCCACTATACTAGTCGAGGGTGGGGGTATTAGCGTAGGTATGTGATCAATACCCTTCTTGTATCAAGTCTTGAACCTTAAATAGTGTTAATCATACATCGCACGTATGATTAACCAGGCCAACTCTTGTATCATGTTCCTAAGTCGGTCACATGTTCAAACTAGTGCTAACTCACATAGATAGTAATTTCCTAATTCTTGTACATGATATACATTGTTCTCTTATTCTTACATTTATTTACAGTCTTGATATGCCTTACAATGATTCATGTATGTATCATTTTACCTTGTATATTCTCTCTATCTACTGCTACATATTCTTTATCATCTAACTAGAAATGTTATTGGAGATTTGTGCTCATTCCATCCTGACTGGATATGTTGACAAAATTTTATAGATTATGTCGAGGACGAGTGTCCTACCTACTATGGTCCTTATGACGTAGTAGGCGCAGACCGGGAGACCCTTGTCCAGCAGGGGTTAGTTCTAGTCGATGAGACATTAGGGGTAGCTCAACTAGATTAGTTTGGTACTGGACTTTGTCTCCATATTACACCTTGGCATGTTATTATTTTAGAATCTGTATTTAAGATTGTTGACTTTGAGTCTCTGGTCTTGTATTATTTTTGTGTTAGATTTTTGGATATTTTCATATCTTGTTGTCTTTACTTTCTTTTGTATCTTCTATCTTTCTTAGAATATTATGATTGAGTATATTATATTGTCATTGCTTGTACTACGTTTGGAGTTGATCATCTCGACAGGTTTTGATATTATAATTGTTGTTAAATAGTAGACTTAGACATCGATCTACGCTGTTTCTGCGACGTAGGCTGGGACGCTGTCATGCACTCGTGCCCCTACTCCGGGTGCAGGTCGTGACATATTGGTGGCCCATGCAGGTCAGAAGTCGTAATTAGTGCGATGTTGTAGTGGTGCTCGACTTAGAGTGCTGCTACGAGCCTACTATAGGTTTAGAAGATATAGGCTATAGGCTAAGGGTACTCAATCATAATTAAGATTACTTAAGAGATTCCATGGACGACCCCTGGAAATTTTACTATAAACCTTATCTCGGAGTCTATTTTTACTTGTCTCCGTCCATTCTTCCTTGTTCGTTGTTGAATTTCATTCTTGGAGTTCGTTGTTGACTTTGATTGGTATCAGATGAGTTTTACGGACTAGGTTAATGTATATTCTGATAACTTATTTGATGAGTGTAACGACCCGCTCTGCCCTAGCGGAATGCCGATTCAAACGGCAAGTGCAACGACTCAAATGAGCCGTCGACTCGAAGAGTTGCGTCGACTTGATAAAGTGTCGATGTGAATTGATGCAAGACCTATTTTGGCCCGTCAAGATGAATCCGTACTTAGACTTTCAAAGGCACCCTTGGAGTATCGCTCGGCCGATGCGAACATCGCTAAGGTGGGTGGCTCCGATGAACCTGTCTTTGCTTAGCCTAGACACTTAATAATACAGACACTATTGCAAGAATCGCTAGGCGATAACACTGTCACACCCCGATTCCGTAGAGTCGATAATGGTCCCCCGGACGTGATGCCGTGCGAACCTAAGTTGCGATCGCACAAGGCATAGTCATAAGGTTATCCGAAACACAACATCAAGTTAGAGTACGTAGAAAAATTGATTGACACATTTAAAATAGAAGTAGACTTTTCATTGATAATAAAACTTCATTTACATTGACTCCATTACAATCGTTACCGCGCGGGCTACAATATGACTCGACTTACAAAATGAACGCTGATGAGATAGTCGTTCCATATATTATATCCCTTTTTACAAGCAAAATAGTTACACTTTCCACCTGCGATCGAGGAAAGCCAAGTCGTTATTTCTTTCTTTTGTACTGAGTACAGAGTCTTCAAAAGGATTTCTGAAACAAGCCTTCAACACGCGGACGAGGCTTCAAAAGGGTTCACGTCGCCTTAAGCTTTAAGTGGCATGCCCTTCGTGGTTCGGGTTACCTGCATGGAGAGCGAGGATCAGTACATTATACTTTGTACTGGTGCGTGGCTATTTAAGTTCTAAGCTCTCATTTGGTTGAAGAGTTTATATAACTTAGTTTGTGAATGTTTCTAACCATCCTAATAAATTTCAAATAAGCATATGACAAGCATAATGTAAAATACGTTAGAACTTACCCACGGCGGACCGCGCTGCGTCTTACGATACTTACCATGTTCTTCCCTGTCAATTGTTATCATTTTCATATCAAGTGCAATATTTCGTGTGGTTGGTCACTGGCTCCTAGAGCCATCGTGGACTCCTTTTTGCTTTTGTTAGACGGGGCACCTTTCAGCGCGAGTAGCGAGCTCCGCTGCAAGTCCCTGTCTAACTCGTGCCCAGCACAGCTTTTTGTAATTGTTTCATTTCTTGGCCGCAACGGTCCCGTGGCCCCGGGTTGCCGTGCGGGGAAACTCTACCTTAGCGACAAGTTGTCCATGACCGTGCAAAGACCATTTTTCTTTTAGTTATTAAGACATAGCCTACATTCTCTTTGAAAACTCAATCGTTTTATCGTGTCCGTGCCCTTGTATTTATTCTTTCATTCGCAACAACATTATCAATTTACCTAAGAAGAGGGTCGAGAAGAGAAGGGTCAGACACTCACCTTGAGTTTACTTCAGGCGAGAGAACTTGTTGGTCGTGCTAGATGTCGCCTACGCGATTACCTGAAATTGCACAAGCAACCGATTAGAACACTGCATTATTCAAGAAGTTCGATAGGAAATGCGAGTTCGAAATGCAAGCCATGAAAACCATCGAAAACATTCACGAAAACGCATTCAGAAAACAAAGCCAAAACCAACGCAAGCGGCGTGAAAAGTAGAGCAACGGGAGGTCTCTTCCGACTCAGCCGCAGAGTCAATCCTTGAGGCGCAACACGCTGAATATGGGACTTGGTTCCGAAGAAGCCATTCCATAACGGGTAATGGATCTTAATTCAACCGTTCCCGTTTGATCGACTCGATCGATCCGACCTATCGGTCCCGACCGAATCGATAGCGACAGTGTTCCTTT
Organism: Iris pallida; assembly: GCA_029216955.1. Lineage (NCBI taxonomy): Eukaryota > Viridiplantae > Streptophyta > Magnoliopsida > Asparagales > Iridaceae > Iris > Iris pallida. The sequence continues at coordinate 11,700,317 of JANAVB010007798.1, forward strand.
CTCGCGCACCCCGTAGACGAAGAACGGGGCACGATGTAGGGACGGGGCACTACACCATAACCAACTAAGAAAAAGTTTCGTCCTCGAAACTTAAGAATAGAACCTACCTCTACGAGAACAATGAAGGGAATTTTTCCTTCATTTCTGACTCAAGCTCCCACGTCGACTCTTCGACCGAATGGTTTCTCCAGAGGACGCGGATGAGAGGAATAGCACGGTTGCGGAGAAGTTTATCCTTGCGCTCCAAGATTTGCTCCGGCTCTTCGACATAGGACGAGTCCGCCTTCAGGTCCAGCTTACCCAAATCCACTACATGGCTCGGATCATGCACATACTTTCGCAATTGTGAGACGTAGAAGACGTCGTGTACCTATGACAATGTAGGCGGCATGGCGATTTGGTAAGCTATCGGGGCGACTTGTTTCAATATCTCGAACGGACCAACAAATCTTGGGCTCAATTTCCCCTTCGCACCGAACCTGGAAACTCCACGCATGGGCGCTACTTTCAGGAACACATGGTCGCCTTCCGAGAACTCGAGGGGGCGTCAATGCGTGTCGGCATAGTACTTCTGTCGGCTTTGTGATATCTTCAATCTCTTCCGTATCAACTTGACCTTCTGCACAGTCTGCTCCACCAGCTCCGGACCAAGTATCTTCCGTTCTCTGACTTCATCCCAGCAAATGGGCGATCTGCACTTTCGGCCGTACAAAGCTTCATACGGCGCCATTTGGATGATGGACTGGTAGCTGTTGTTGTATGCAAATTCGGCCAGCGGTAGATGAACGTCCCAACTTGACATCAAGTCGATCACACAGAGTCGTAACATGTCTTCGAGAATCTGGTTCACCCGCTCTATTTGGCCCTCAGTCTGAGGATGATAAGCTGAGCTAAACATCAACTTGGTCCCCAACGCTGAATGAAGACTACTCCAGAAGTGCGCTACGAACCGTCTATCCCGATCCGAGACAATAAATACTGGGACCCCGTGCAGCCGAACTATTTCATCAATGTATATCTGAGCAAGGCGGTCGACGCTCCAAGTAACTTTAATGGCTGTGAAGTGCGCTGACTTGGTTAGTCGATCGACGATGACCCAGACAGCGTCGTTTTCCCGCGGCGTTCTCGGCAAGCCAACAACGAAGTCCATAGTGACATGATCCCATTTCTACTCTGGAATGGCAAGGTTCTGCATCTCCCCGCCCGGTCGCTGGTGCTCGGCTTTGACTTGCTGACAGGCCATACATTTTGACACAAAGAGCGCTACGTCCCTCTTCATGCCTTGTCACCAAAAGACAACGCGGAGGTCCTTATACATCTTGGTACTTCCAGGATGCAAAAAATATTTTGTATAATGTGCCTCCGATATTATCTCCTTTCTAAGTTCTGCGTCATTCGGAACGCATAACCATCCCTTCACTCGCAATACTTCCGACTCGTCCTCTGCAAATTCGGACGCTTTCCCTGTCGATATCAGCTTCCGCATCTTCTCCAGGTATGGGTCGTCCATCTGAGCAGACTTGATCCTCTCCAGTAGGCTCGATTCCACCCGCAGTTACACAAGTTTCACGTCTCTGAAACGAACTCGGAGTTCAATGCCCATTCCTTCCAAGTCACGCAGCAGTCGATCGTTGATGCATAACGAAGCTAAGTACTTCCGGCTCAGCGCATCCGCTACAACATTTCCTTTGCCTAGTGTATAGTCGATTGATAAGTCATAGTCTTTGATCAGTTCGAGCCATCGCCTCTGCCGCAAATTTAGTTCTTTCTGGGTGAAGAGATACTTGAGGCTTTTGTGGTCCGTATAAATCCTGCACGCCACGCCATCGAGATAGTGATGCCACAACTTCAATGCGAACACAATTGCCACTAGTTCTAGGTCGTGTGTAGGGTAGTTCTTCTCGTGCGGCTTCAACTGCCGGAAAGCAAAAGATATCACCTTATTCCGCTGCATGAGAACACACCCCAAGCCCTGGCCAGAAGCATCGCTGAAGATTTGAAATCCCTCAGTCCCTTCAGGAAGAACAAGTATCGGGGCCGAAACGAGCCGTTGTTTGAGCTCCTGGAAGGAAGCTTCACAGTCATCTGACCACTTGAATGCGACTCCTTTCTGGATGAGACGAGTCAACGGCGATACAATCTTCGCAAAGTCCTTCACTCGTAACACTTCCGACTCGTCCTCTGCAAATTCGGACGCTTTCCCTGTCGATATCAGCTTCCGCATCTTCTCCAGGTATGGGTCATCCTTCTGAGCAGACTTGATCCTCTCCAGTAGGCTCGGTTCCACCCGCAGTTGCGCCAGTTTCATGTCTCTGAAACGAACTCGGAGTTCAATGCCCATTCCTTCCAAGTCACGCAGCAGTCGATCATTGATGCATAATAAAGCTAAGTACTTCCGGCTCAGCGCATCCGCTACAACATTTCCTTTGCTTGGTGTGTAGTCGATTGATAAGTCATAGTCTTTGATCAGTTCGAGTTATCGCCTCTGCCGCAAATTCAGTTCTTTCTGGATGAAAAGATACTTGAGGCTTTTGTGGTTCGTATAAATCCTGTACGCCACGCCATAGAGATAGTGACGCCACAACTTCAACGCGAACACAATTGCCACTAGTTCTAGGTCGTGCGTGGGGTAGTTTTTCTCGTACGGCTTCAACTGCCGGGAAGCAAAAGATATCACCTTATCCCGCTGCATGAGCACACACCCCAAGCGCCGGCCAGAAGCATCGCTGAAGATTTGAAATCCCTTCGTCCCTTCAGGAAGAGCAAGTATCGGGGCCAAAACGAGCCGTTGTTTGAGCTCCTAGAAGGAAGCTTCACAGTCGTCTGACCACTTGAATGCGACTCCTTTCTGGGTGAGGCGAGTCAACGGCGATACAATCTTCGTGAAGTCCTTCATGAAGCGTCGGTAGTATCCTGCCAAGCCTAGGAAGCTTCAATTTTCGCTAACTGATGCGGGCCATTTCTAATCAGCAACTGCCTCAACTTTCTTTGGATCGACTGCGATGCCCGCGACGGAGATGATGTGCCCAAGGAATGAGACGCTATTCAGCCAGAATTCGCACTTGCTTATCTTCGCATACAACTGATTCTCTCGAAGGGTTTGTAGTACCGTCCGTAGGTGCTCTGCATGTTGCGCTCGATCCTTCGAGTAGACGAGGATGTCGTCGATGAAGACTACTACGAATTTGTCAACGAACGAACGGAACACCCGATTCATTAGATCCATGAAGACGGCAGAAGCGTTTGTCAGACCGAACGACACTACCAAGAATTCGTAGTGGCCATAGCGAGTGCGAAAGGCAGACTTTGGCACGTCATCTGGCTTAACTTTGAGTTGGTGATAACCCGATCGCAGATTAATCTTCGAAAACACCGTTGCACCTTGGAGCTGGTCAAACAAGTCATCGATGTGGGGCAGGGGATATTTGTTCCAGACGGTGGCCTTATTCAATTCCCGATAGTCGATGCAGAGCCGCATCGATCCATCCTTCTTCTTCACGAATAGCACGGGCGCACCCCACGAAGAAATACTCGGACGGATGAACCCTTTGTCAAGTAATTCCTGTAGTTGTGCCTTCAGTTCTTTCAATTCTACAGGGGCCATTCTGTACGGAGCTTTTGAGATCGGCCGGGTGTCAGGGAATGTATCGATGGTGAACTCTATTTCTCGATCGGGCGGTATGCCGGGTAGCTCGTCCGAGAACACGTCTGGGAATTCTACCACAGCGTCGGTCTGACCCACGTTTGCACCATCATGTCTCATGTCACGAACGGACGCCAAGTAGCCTTCGTATCCGGAATGCAGCAGCTTCCGAGCTGAAATTGCCTAGATCACCATGCAGGACGACGATGCTTCACCACACGAATAGCAGAATTTGGGCACTCCAGGTATGCGGAAGGTGACCTTCTTTCCTACGCAGTCGATGGTAGCGTTGCAAGGACCGAGCCAATCCATACCCAGTATGATGTCGAAGTCCTTCATATCTAGAACTATCGCATCAAGACCGATCTTTTGACCCCCAATACATATGGTTCCTCTCCCGTAGGCTAAATTTGTGAGTAGTGGCACGCCCGAAGGCATACTTATGCTAAGATCGAGGTCTAACGACATTATAGAAAATTTGTGCTCGACGGCAAAGTCTGCCGATATGAAAGTATGCGAAGTGCCTGAATCAAATAACACACGAGCAGGTACATTATTAAAATTTAATATACCTGTCACAACGGTGTCGGAAGCGAACGCCTCGTCTCGAGTCAGGGCGAAGACGCGCTCTTGAGCATTAGGACGTCGGTCTTGGTTGTTGGATTGAGTGGGCTGAGCAGGTCGGGGCGCCTGTCCTCGATTCTCTTGATGGTTTTGTTATGGCGAGACATTGCGATTCAGTCGAGAATTTGGGCAGTTTTGAGCAAAGTGACCCTTCTGTCCGCAAGCGAAGCACTCTGCCTTGGCAAAGCAGTGGTCGTCAGTGTGCCCAAGCTGGCTGCAATTTCTGCATCGTGTTAACGGGTTCTGGTACTTATAGCCGCCAGTGTGTGGACGCTTTGACGCGTAGTTGTTGCCTCCCGTATAGCTAGAATGTTTGTGATTGGAGTGGTGCACAACGTCGGCAGCAACGGAAGGATGCAGGCTCTCAAGACGGAGAGCGTGATTTAGAGGCTCGCCCGTGGTCTTGTACTCCGGGACCCCGACATGCGCACCGATAGAGTGTCGCAGACCTACTTCGAACCACCGCACACGACACTCCTCTGTAGGCAGAAACACACTAGCAAATTTGGACAACTTGTTGAATTCTGTGGCATACTGTTCTACTATCTTGTTTCGTTGCTTCAACTGCATGAACTCATTTTTCTTCGCTTGACGAACGGCTGACGAAAGGTACTCGACTTCAAAAGCTTTGCAGAACGTGGCCCAAGAGATCGGTACTGTGTTATTGTTACGTCAGATCGCTCGCTTGTGCACGGCCCACCGGTCGTACGCGTTCAACCATAGCTGAAGTTGTGCGCAGGCGACATGCTTTGATTCTTTAATGCCGAGGAGCTCGAAGTGATCTTCCAGCTCTTCCAGCCAGTCGATTGCCATAGAAGGGCCTTCGGTACCGCTGAAGGAAGTGCGACACGCTTTCTTGAATTCTGACACTTCAAAGTTATACTTTTTTGGTGCCGCCGGTTGACGCTCGGGCTCCTCCGTGTCGACTTCAATGGGTTGGACCGCCAACACGGTGACAGTAGGCGTAGTCGCAAAATTTTCGTTGGCCACAATCGTCTGGACGATCTGCTAAAGAGTATCTAGTTGCTTTTATTGCAGCTTAGCTTGTGCGTCGAAGCGAGCTTCGAACTGGGCCTGTCGTGCCTCTGTCTGTTGATCTCGGTTTTCGAACTGGTTCCGCTATGCCTCCATCATGCGCAGCATCCTTTCGATGGTCTTGTTAAAAGGTCCGGCCCACGAACTACTAGAGCCGCTAGAAGCGCTCTGTTCTTGCTCGGTCGCGGGTTCCGACACTTTTGCAATACGAAGACAAACGTATTCAGTCTCAAACTATTATGGACTCATTGTATGGAACAACTTATCTCATCGATGCGAGGTCAAAGGTTTGAAACTCTAGACGCGAGGCCAAAGGATGTAAAGCCGTGCTCTGATACCATTATGTCATGCCCCGATTCCGTAGAATCGATAATCGTCCCTCGGGCGTGATGTCGTGCGAACCTAAGTTGCGATCGCACAAGGCATAGTCATAAGGTTATCCGAAACACAACATCAAGTTAGAGTACGCAGAGAAATTGATTGACATATTTGAAATAGTAGTAGACTTTTTATTGATAATAAAACTTTATTTACATTGACTCCATTACAATCATTGTCGTGCGGGCTACAACATGACTCGACTTACAAAACGAACGCTGATGAGATAGTCGTTCCATACATTACATCCCTTTTTACAAGCAAAATAGTTACACTTTCCACCTACGATCGAGGGAAGCCGAGTCATCATTTCTTTTTTTTGTACTGAGTGCGGAGTCTTCAAAAGAATTTTCGAAACAAGCCTTCAAAATGCGGACGAGGCTTCAAAAGGGTTCACGTCGCCTTGAGCTTTAAGTGGCATGCCCTTCGTGGTTCGGGGTACCTGCATGGAGAGCGAGTATCAGTACATTACACTTTGTACTGGTGCGTGGCTATTTAAGTTCCAAGCTCTCATTTGGTTGAAGAGTTTATATGACCTAGTTTGTGAATGTTTCTAACCATCCTAATGAATTTCAAACAAGCATATAACAAGCATAATGTAAAATATGTTGGAACTTACCCGCGGCGGACCGCACCGTACCTTACGATACTTACCATGTTCTTCCCTGTCAATTGTTATCATTTTCATATCAAGTGCAATATTTCGTGTGGTTGGTCACTGGATCCCAGAGCCATCGTGGACTCCTTTTTGCTTTTGTTAGACGGGGCACCTTTCAGCGCGAGTAGCGAGCCCCGCTGCAAGTCTTCGCCTAACTCGTGCCCAGCACAGCTTTTTGTAATTGTTTCCTTTCTTGGCCGCAACGGTCCCGTGGCCCCGGGTTGCCGTGCGGGGAAAACTCTACCTTGTCGACAAGTTGTCCATGACCGTGCAAAGACCATTTTTCTTTTAGTTATTAAGACATAGCCTACATTTTCTTTGAAAACTCAATCATTTTATCATGTCCGTGCCCTTGCATTTATTCTTTCATTCGCAACAACATTATCGATTTACCTAAGAAGGGGGTCGAGAAGAGAAGGGTCAGCCACTCACCTTGAGTTTAGTTCAGGCGAGAGAACTTGTTGGTCGTGCTAGACGTCGCCTACGCGATTACCTAAAATCGCACAAGCAACCGATTAGAACACTGCATTATTCAAGAAGTTCGATAGGAAATGCGAGTTCGAAATGCAAGCCATGAAAACCATCAAAAATATTCACGAAAACGCATTCAGAAAATAAAGCTAAGACCAACGCAAGCGACGTAAAAAGCAGAGCAACGGGAGGTCTCTCCCGACTCAGCCGCAGAGTCAATCCTTGAGGCGCAACTGTAGAAGCATGGAAAAGAATAAAGAAAGATCCATGCGGCTAAGGATCCCCATGTAGCTCAGAGAGCCCATGCGGTTCAGAGAGTCCATGCGGCTAAGGATCCCCATACGGCTCAGAAAGCCCATGCGGCTCACGCGTCTATGCGGCTCGGGTAGACCCAGAGCCACGTGGCCTTCAACAGCTCTTCCCTTCGTCTTTTACTGCATTAAATGCCCTGACGGCTGACAGCTCTGACAAATGACAGCTCTGACATAAAGGCGCAATAATGACTGACATAAAGGCGTGTTCCTAGAGAAGATGAGGAAATCTTTTCACAGTTGGCAGAATCCACCAAATTTCGAGGCATACGGCTGCTGCATTTATGCGACCGACCACTTCATGCGGCCGCCCATCCCCATGCGGCTGCCTCCTTCATGCGGCTGCCCCCTTCATGCGGCCACCATCTTCATGCGGCTGCATCTTTTATGCGACCGTCCATCCCCATGCGGTCGCCCCCTTCATGCGGCCACCATCTTCATACGGCTGTATCCTTTATACGGCCACCCGTCAGCATACGGCTGCCTATTCTCATGCGGTTGCCCATCTTTATGCGGCTGTTCATCACCATGCGGCTGTCCATCTTCATACGGCCGTTCATCCTCATGCGGCCCACTCATACGCGGCTCGGCCAAGACGACCCAATGGAGGACACGTGGCACTTGTCACGACGATTGAGACACGTGGCAGTTGTATCTTCCTGGAATCAGATTTAATACAATCACCATAATTGCCCAGATCAAGTCAAATCGAGCAAATTGGACACGTGGCAGGCCATTACAAGTCTCGAATATTTATGGCAATCAATATTTATTGCCCACAGAGATTTGATGCAATCTACATTAATTACATAGATTTGCTACAATCAGAATGAAGGGCCCAGATTAATTGGTCCTTAACCGCCGACATATCAAGTAGGCAATTATTGTGAACCCTAATGATTGCATCCCACTCCTATAAATAGCAAGGTGACATTCCCTTGTGAAGAGGACCTTTTTTGGAAGAAGAGCACTAGAGTACTTGGAGAGACAAAAGCAAGCACAGAGAGAGCAAAGAGTGCATTTCTTCAACGCCAAGCAGATCTTCCCTGGAGCCAAGGCTGCATCCGACCGTCCAAGGAGTAAGGCAGAGCTGTCGTCGCTTTTCCGAGCCTCTACCATCATCCCCCAGAATCTAAAATAAACAATTGTACTTAGATTGCTGTACCTAGGTTTTCGTCCCTAGGCTTTCTTTGTACAAGCGAGTTTGTATTGTGAAGTAAAAGTCCAGTCCTCCGAAAATTGTTCTGTTCTTTTATATTTCATGGCAAACACGATGACGACTCTACTGGGGACAAACTTCTCCACGACTGAGGAGTTGGTGACGCAATCGGATACAGCCAAACTTGGCTCCACACAACAGAAGATGGTCGTCCGCTTCGACCAACAGGCGTTCGAAGAAATGCTCTCCGAAGAAAGCGCTGGCCCGGTCCAGAAGCGCACCCGCACAAAGAAGGCTCGCAAGGAGTGGAGGCCAAAATCATTTGCTCCTCCCCAGGCCCTCGACGGATTACTCTCTGCTGCCCATGTAATGCCTGTGGTTCATATTGCGTATCTTGGTATACGTATACGTAATTTGACCCGTATTGCATGTCTCCATGCTTGATTTATTCTAGCATTTCATTGATTGGTTTATTCTTGGGTTGGTTCGGCTTGGCTTGGTTTGCTTTGGTTCATCATGAACCAAAGGTGAACCCTCCCACCTACCACCATCATCCTCATATATATTTCCACCTAACACTCCCTCTCTTCATTACTACTTCTCCACCATTACTTCTTCAACCACCAGGATGGAGAGAGAGGGGGAGAGCTTAGGCAAGTGCAAACTTGCTTCATGATGGATCTCATGTTTTATTGTTCCATTCTCTTCCTTACTAGATTCTAATCCTCTTTAGAACTGGAAGTTTTCGGTTTTGATGGTTATATTTTTGTAGATTTAAGTTTTAAGTTCCTTCTTGTTTAGTTTTCTGGTTTTGATCTCTAAAAACTTGGTATTTCCCAAAACTAGTGGTTCCATGTTGTAGAGAATTCAATTTCATGCAGTTTTGGCTTTTGTTTCGCTTGATTTCGACTTCGGATGAGGAAGTTATGGCCATGGCAAGTTTTCGGAACTTTTATGGCTGAACTTGCTGTTTGGGGACGATGAACCCCATGCGCCGGGAACCCCATGCGCCCGAGAGGCCATGCGCCGGGAGGCCATGTGCCGTGAATTCCCGGCAACGCATTCTTTGACTTCGAGCGTGTCATGCGCGTAGGTTCCTTACGCGCATGTACTGAAGACGCAACGTGAGTTTGGAAACCCACGCGCCGATTGTGCAGGAATCCCATGCGCCGATTGTGCAGGAATCCCATGCGCCGATTTGCGCAGGAATCCCATGCGCCGATTGCGCTGGAATCCTATGCACCGATTTGTGCAGGAATCCCATGCACCGATTGTGCAAAAATCCCATGCGCCGATTGCGCAGGAATCCCATGCGCCAATTTGTGCAGGAATTCCATGCACCGATTGTGCAGGAATCCCATGCGCCGGAATTGCTCTATTTTACTGTTTTTGCCTGTTTAAGTTGTTTTGTAGCTAGAATCTTGAAAAACTCAAAACATGAAAGTTGTAGATCTTTTCCTTGGCTTCAAGAATATGTCACTAGTTATTTTATGCAAGTTTTTCTCATTCATGATAATGTAAGAATAGAACACGATAGTGGCCCGCTGTGGCGCACTCTTGACAAGTAAACTGACATGATATATCTCAACATGCTGTTATGACAGCTAGCCTGACATGAGAAGTATGAAGGACCTGGACACCGTGGACGATTGTGTTTGTACAAATAAACTGGTACTGTCTTGTATCATGTCTAGGATGGGGGTCCCTGAGTACCACGGTCAGGGATACCTACTGAAATTGACTAAGGGTAATTAACTAGAATGATTCAGTAGTCATGAAGAGATTCCCAGCTACAGGCAGTCCCGTTATCTGGGCGCATTCAGTGGACTTGTAGCCTACCGACGAGTAGGGCACATTTCCAACACACAGTCACGTGTTGCATTCTTCATAAACGTTCGACCTGGATAACCGGATGGTCTGCAGGGCTTGTGGCTGTTGGGATAATCTCATTGCATCTTGCTAGTAACTAGGCCTGTGATAACCCTAGTTAGTTAAAAGTATCAAGCCGTACTCTTGATTGGCCGTGATTGATTGGATGAAGTTTATTCCAGCTTAGTCTTATCCTGATCCTGTACAAGATTGTAACATGACATGATTTCTTGTATCGATAAATGATGGGATACCAAGTTCTGTTCAGATGAAGGGTTACAACCCCAGTCCTTGTTTGGCTTAAGGGTTGTAACTTGGCTATCTGAATAGTTCTATGGTTATCTTATCATATATCGTCCTGCTTATTGTGCCTGTCTTAACAATAAAGATCAGAGGTCCAGTTCTGTTCAGGCGAAGGGTTACAACCTTGGTCCTTGTTTGGTTTAAGGGTTGTACCTGGCTCCCGGAGCAGTTCTGTGTCCTCTCTTCGTTTATTATCTTATTGCACCCCTGCCATGCTTGTCATGTTTTATCTTACCTCAGTAACAGGATTATTTATACTGGCCTTAACAATAAAGATCAGGGGTCCAGTTCTATTCAGGTGAAGGGTTACAACCCCGGTCCTTGTTTGGTTTAAGGGTTGTAACCTGGCTCCCGGAGCAGTTCTGTGTCCTCTCTTTATTTATTGTCTTGTTACTGTACCAATAGTATTTGAGACGGGTTTCTATTCAGGTGAAGGGTTACAACCTCGATCCTTGTTTGGTTTAAGGGTTGTGACCTGGCTACTTGAATGGTTTCCTCGTACTCAGTTTACTATTGTTATCTCTATTATTATCAGTTCTTTATTTATTATCTTTAATATTCTATTGTGATATGCTGGTTTTAGTTCCTAAGTGAAGCCTCCTTTGTGGCACTTGCTCTTTCTGGGGTTTGACCCAGCTGGTTTTGTGTGGCCAGATATCGGAGCAGCACCAGAGGATCTACCTACCTTCCAGCCAGATGGTGACCACCAGGCGTAACCCTGGCAACAAGTGGATTTCTTTTTTGTCCTCCCACTTTATTATAAAATTATTCTTTTGAGGCGTTTAGCCGACGAGCACGTGTTAGCTCGATTGCACCTTTACTTACTGTCTGCCTACGGGCTGTAACATGATTGACAGATCCTAGGGTTGATCATGTATGACTGAAACTCTTGCTAGTCCTGACATTTTGTATGACTAGCTTCATGATCATCCGAATATGTAATGTATGGGACGCCTTGCTATTATATATTTGGTGCTCTGACATCCTGTATACTGTTACTACTTGCTTGAGATTGAGACAATAGGCTTGTTCATGAACATAGACGACTGATGGATTGTAGTTAAACTCTCATATATCTAGACAGCCGTGACCGTATAGCGAGATAGATTCCATCTCTATATACGTAGCTGGCTATGTCTTCCCCCGCTCTCCAGTATTCTGGTCTGGGGCGTGACATGGTTTAAGTGGTGGCCCATGCAGGTCTTGTGAATCAAGATATGTGAGGGTTTACCGAATAGATGTCTCAATCAGTACTCGCCTTTGATCTCTACTCGTATCCTCTTGATCCCTAAAAATCTTGACCTGATCACATGCTTGTATCATTGATCTGTCCTGGTCCTTCCTTATTGTTCCCTATGTCGTCTTCTTCAGCGGTATTGTTCCTGGACCTGTCGATCAGCAAGGTGGAGCACCTCCCGCGGACCAGCAGCAACCTGGAGATCAAGCCCAGCACTCAGGAGTAGCCTCCAGAGTCGTGCCCACCGAAGGAAAACCACCAGTTCAGCCCGTCCAGCCAGCAGAGCCTGATGATGGCACTTTGGTGGGTCTCATCAGGTCACTATTAGCCTCCCAGGATCGTCGAGGAGATGTCTTACACCAGGCAGTGGCAGACACTGTGACCAGAGAAGGTCATCAGGGTAATAGCGCGGCCAACAGCTTCAAGCGCTTGAACCCTCCCTTCTTCGACAGCAGTGAAGATGCGATCGCTGCAGATGCATGGCTTCAGGACACAGAGGTGATTCTAGAAGCAGCCAGGACTCCAGAGAATGAGAAGGTGGCCGTAGTGCGGCTGCAGCTATTGGATCTTGCCCGCAGCTGGTAGGCGTCGCAGGCCGTTGGATTATTGGCGCCTATCTCCTGGGCAGTATTCAGAGAGAGATTCCAGACGAAGTATTTTGATGCTGTGGCTCGGTACGATCTACAGACGAGGTTCACCAATCTAAAGCAGATGGACAGGACGGTCGACGGATATGCGGCCGAGTTCTCCAAGCTCAGTATACGTAGCTGGCTATGTCTGCCCCCGCTCTTCAGTATAGCGAGATAGATTCCATCTCTATATACGTAGCTGGCTATGTCTGCCCCCGCTCTCCAGTATTCTGGTTCTGGGGCATGACAGCCCAAGACGGTTAAGGCGACCCTCATGCGGCTCCACTTCAAGCCATAGAGGACACTGCTGTCCCCAAGTCCGACAGAGGAAAGTACTACGATGCTGGACTTACAGGGGCAAAGAGTGATTCTATGTGCTCCAGGAAGAAGCCGAACAAAGGCACTTGCCGTAAAATGAAGACTCATGCGACCGAGATTGCCAACCGTATGAATGATGTCCATACGGCCGAAATTGCTAGCCAAATGCATAACACTCATGCGGCCAGGATTTTCAGCCGCATGGAGAAGACCTATGCGGCTGAGACTTCCAGCCGCATGAAGACTGTTGGCTCCAGCCGCATGCCGCCTGCTCCACGCGGCTCAGTCTTCGATCGTCTCTCCTATGGTCCTGATCTCTCGTACTCCCGAGAAGACATGCTTGACTCTCTCCAGCACCACTTAGACTCTTCCTACTATGTACCCTCACGCATTAGAGCGAAGAAGTCCAAGGCAGCACGAGCTCGGCGAGCTCAGTCGGCTGCCCCAACCTCTGACCATCCGAGCGCTCCACATACTGTTATACGGGCCTCTGATGGGAAGTTGTACAGAACCACTCGAGTCCAGTCCCCGACGGCAAACGGACAGAGAGGTTCCCAAAAGTCTCCCAAAATCCAGGGAGCAAACATGGTCGTTCCAGATCCATCTGACTTGCGTGAGTCCATCCTCCACAAACGCAAGAAAAGAGAGGGGGCCTCGGGGCGCAAAGAGTCCTCCCACGGACGTCACTGCACCCAAATTATCGTCAACTGCTGTTACAATAACGCAACAATACGAGAAGACCGACAGTCCGTCTTCCAAAGATTACAACAGCCGAACTCAGAGGATGAGGCGCCACCCGTCGTCTCTTGCAACTCCACTCAGAAAATCCCCGCCGATGGGAGAGGGAAGAAGATAAACATTTCCAGCCCGAAGATCTCAACCACTGTGACTAAGAAACTATCGTCTAAACGGTTATCCACCACCGAAGTTTTCCAAGGTACCCGTTCGAAGACGAAATCTACTACGGTAGGAGATTCATCATCCACACCACTGGGGGTTACTGAAACTGGGGGTAGCACTCCTCAGAACATCCACGATAATCCGATGTTCCAAGGAGATGAGCCCGGAGAAACAACTCTCCCATCAGATACAGCAGGTGCCGACGCCCCCGACGACGTCCACGACTCTCAAGATGAAGCAAACTCTGAAGCCGGGGGTACTATCCCTTCTGAGTCCGAACCAGAGGAGAACATTCCCACAAACCCCGATGACTTCTCGCTACAGGGGTATGATTCAGAGGGCACGTCCTCCACCGTTCCTTCCATCTCTCCCCATATAAGGACGGTGTTCATGACGGACAGCAATTAAGGCGGTTCCAGTGATCGCCAATGCATCGACACTCTGGAGGCCATACTGCACGCCTTGGTCAAATCTGTGGACAAGATCAAAGCAGTCCTTCCAACTCTGCAAGGAGGGACGCCTGGCCAAACAAGCGCGGGTCCCGCGGTCAATGCGGACTCAAATTCAGCGGCACCAAACCCGGGCAATAATCCTCCTGCAACGTCGGCTCCCACCGCTGCGGATGAGGCCAAAGAAGCAAGAAGAGAGGTCCAGGAGCTCCGAGCCATGTTTCACGCTCGAGAAAACTCCCAAGACCTCAGAATACGGCAACCATACCCTGCTGCATGGAGGGATGTCCCCTTTCCGCCAAGATATAAGCCGTTCAACATTAATCCCTATGATGGCAAGACCTCCGCAAGTCGGTACATCACTTACTTCGAGGTCACCACCGACCACCTGCCCCATGACGATGCCATCCTCACACGATTATTCATTGGGGCATTGGAAGGGGTCGCCTTCGACTGGTACCGAAACCTGCCAGACAACTGCATCCACTCCTTCGCCAGCTTCAAGCGCATGTTTTTGGAGAGATTCTATGAAGTAGGACATGACGTCACAATGTCCACCCTCATGGACGTCGTCCAAGGAGAGAAGGAGCTGACAAGGAACTATATTGAGCGGTTTCGCCAAACCGCAATAAAGTTACCGTCTGGTAATCCGGATTCCTCCTTAATCAAAATTTGCCAAAAGAGACTACTCCCAACAATCAGTCTCTGGATGGACGAAAGTCAATTTAAGGATTGGAAGACGTTTATCATCAGCGCCACTAGTGCTGAAGAAAGGTTGAAGAAGGCTCGCCAACTGGGATTGCATATCTCGGAGGGAGAGGACAAGGACAAGCGCCCTAATACCAACAGCAACAATGGTGGTAACTCCTCCAACAATCGGAACAACAAGGGCAAGCAGGCTATGGTGGCCGACACAGCCCAGAAACCTGAGTCAAAACCGACGGACAAACAATGGCTGCAAATGACCTACTCCTTCGAAGACGGCCACGTCAAGCCCATCTTAGACATGCTCATACAAGGAGACAGAATCCAACTCCCTCCACCAAGACGGGAACCTCGACCGACAGAAATGGAGAGCCCAAAGTACTGCCATTACCACCGCTACGTCCACCATGCTACACACGATTGCTACCAACTGAAACGATATATCCAACATCTCATCGATTCAAACGCTCTGGCCATTGATTTCGAAGAGGTAACCGTAGCAGCCAATATGGTGTCAGTACAATTTGGCAGCTTCCCTCCAACAGAAACTCAAGACGGTGTGGTACCCATCCCTCTGGCGACAATGGAGATTGCTAATCTTCCACCTCCCCGAGATCAGGCTACTGGTCTAGTGCCCCTCACCACATCACGAGGGGAGGTCATGTGGGTCCATCCAGACTTGGTATCTAAAGTGACTCAGTCCACACCATCTTCCACTCGCAAGAAGAAGAGTGGAAAAGTCAGATCCTGCCGTACAATCTCGGCAGATGTCGAAAAAGTCACGGCTGTCGTTACTCGGTCTGGGGCACAATCCTAACCTGTGGCTGATAACTCGGCTGAAGATCATCAACAAGCTACCGCCGACACTCCAGGACCTTCTCAGCCTCCGACGACCGACAAGCCTAGGCCGAAGGAGACTCGCTTTGACAAATCCCTCCGAAAAGAGGCACCTCAGGGGCTGGAGAGGCCCTACAACTTCGACATCTTGGCGTAATTGGCCAACACACCGGCCAAATTGTCATTATACGAGCTCCTGAGACTCTCAAAGGATGTTCGCGCGGCTTTGTGCGATGCACTCCAAAATGCCGACGCCTATCTGGCTCAGGTCAACCTCACAGGAGAGAGCCCGCCTGCAAATCTCCAAGACAGCGCTTGCACAGGAGCAATGCCCAATATTGTCTTCACTCCACAGGATATGCTCATCAAAACCAATCTGCACGATCGTCCGTTATACTACACCGGATACATCGGGGACGTAAAGGTAGACCGGATGCACATTGATCCTGGTTCTTCCATAAGCATCATCCTGAAGGGTCTGCTACATCATCTCCGCATTTCTATACATCGCCTGACGCCAACTAGTACCGCTATCAGTGATTTCAATTCAGGCAGGAGCTACCCGATCGGAAAGATTCGCTTGAAGTACCAAATTGGCGATATCCAGTCAGAAGTAACCTGTTATGTCATAGATGCAGACACTTCTTACAACATCCTCTTGGGGTGTCCTTGGATACACGATTATATGATCGTGCCTTCCATACTGCACCAATGCTTCAAGTATGTCGACAAACACGGCTTCGTGAGGACAGAATTTGCCGACATCGATCCCTTCAAAGGGGTCGAGTCCTACTACTCAGACTCCTGCCTATACGAGAAGTCGAAGAGGCACCTGGAGGAAGATGTACAAGCTCTAACTGAGATGGCCTCAGGATCAGAAGAACCTCTGACGATCCACCTTCAAGCTCGTAAACCTAGTAAGTCCGTACCCCTTACGGCCGCTCTGCGTAAGGACGCAATCAGCCTCTCGGCACAAGAAGGGCAAATAATAATCCGGCTGCCAAGGTTCGGCCAAGCACCGAGACCCACAACAGAGCCACTGAAAATCAGACTATCGAGAGTCGGTCGGCCACAAACAGAGAAGCTCAATCCCTCTGACAAGCCAATGACGATACGCCTTCCCAAGAAGAATCGTCACCCCGATGCAAAGTCGGGGGCTTCTAACGAGCCAACAACTCCCCGTCCAGCATCGAGTACCAAACTGGGGGTCGCTAGTTTGCCAACGACTCTACGTTCTGCTCCACCAGCAGAACCCCTGATGATCAGGCTGCCCAAGTCATCTTCTCAGTCCTCATTTATACAGGGGGTGGCCAAAGAAGAACCAGAACTGGCCAAGTATGTGGCTGCTCACACTGATGTTCCATCCGCAGATGATGTAATCCCGCTAGAAAAGATACCTTACTTCATCAATAAAGGGCTATCTTTAAACTACCTCGAGCTTAATAAGCTTTGTACAATGTATGCTATGGAACACGGTATAGGCACTCACCTACACACATAGGTGACAAATGTTTACACCACAAACCAGCTTACTCCAGTGGAAGACGCTTACCGCATAATCGAGGGAGGGGACCATCCAATCATCTTCGTCCGAAAGAACGACCCACATCCCTTCACCATAGAGAAGGTCGATCTCGAATCTGATATCGGGAGACTGCATCTTTATCTGTATAGCCCCCAATCCAAATATCTCATGCAAAAACAGGGATATGATCGGGAGACCACGCCAGGCTTGAACTACGGCACTGGTCGACGACTACATTTAAAGTCGCCAGTACCGGCTGGGAAACCACGAGATTACTACAACAAAACCAGATGTGGGCTAGGTTATGTTACACCCGCGACAACCCCTGAAAGCTCAGACGAGGAATGCGATTGGCATTCACACTCAACCGGATCACCCACTTCCGATTCAGATGTCAGCATCGGGGACATGCTCAGGCAAGTCTGGTCCGTCAATATGGCATTCGCCGACGCTTACGAAGAAGATGAAGACATTCCTGAAATCCTCGAATTAGAGCCGTAGGCCTAACAGCTGGATGCACAATAGGAAAAGCGGTTCGAACAGAGAGAACCTCCTACTGAAGATGAGGTTATACAGGTCGACCTTGGCAGCAAATCTTCTCCAAAACCAATATTCGTCAGTAAAAGCCTGACAGACGAAGAGCGAGAATCGCTACTGGAACTTGTCAAAGAATATATCGATGTGTTCTCCTGGAGTTATGAAGATATGCCAGGACCAAACCCCGAGGTTGCCTTTCACAAGCTTAACATTCGGCCAGATGCAAAGCCGGTCAAACAACAACAGCGACGCTTCCGCCCGGGCATCATGGATGCGATCGAAGCCGAAGTCAACAAACTAATAGCCAGTGGCTTCATTCGTGAGGAACAACATCCGGACTGGGTCGCCAATATAGTTTCGGTCCTCAAGAAGAACGAAAAGATTCGAATCTGCATCGACTTCCGCAATCTGAACGAGGCATGTCCCAAAGATGAATTCCCCCTCCCTATTACAGACATCATGATCGACAACACATGCGGCTTTGAACGTATGTCATTCATGGATGGCTTCTCGGGGTACAACCAAATCAAGATATCTCCTGACGACGAGAAACATACATCATTCCGGACACCGATTGGCACATACTGCTACACAGTCATGCCTTTCGGTTTAAAGAATGCTGGTGCCACATATCAAAGAGCCATGAGTATCATCTTCGGAGACCACTTGCGCAAGACTGTGGAGTGTTATATTGATGATATCCCCGTCAAGAGTCGCTATAAGGAAGACCATCTGCAGGATCTGAGGATGGTATTCGACCTGATGCGAGCGCACAACCTGAAGATGAATCCCACAAAATCCTTCTTGGGCGTATCCAGCAAAAAATTCCTGGGTTTTATTATTACTGCCCAGGGAATTCATGTAGATCCAGAGAAGACGAAGGCAATTATGGAGATGGGACCCCCGAGAAATCTCCGTGAACTCAGAGGCCTTCAAGGGAGGCTAGCTTACATCAGGAGGTTCATTTCTAACCTCTCCGGGCGATGTCGGCCATTCACCCATCTCATGAAGAAAGGCGTCTCGTTCGTATGGGATGAAGAATGCCAACGTGCCTTCGACAGCATCAAAGAATATTTGTCGAATCCACCAGTCCTGGTGGCCCCTGTTACTGGGAAACTATTCTTGCTATATGTACGAGCAATGGAGCATTCCCTCGGCGCTCTGCTGGCACAAAACAACGATGCGGGCCATGAACAAGCTATATATTACCTCAGCCGAATGATGATTGGGCCAGAGCACCGATACACCGCCGTGGAGAAGGAATGCCTCGTCCTGGTGTTCGCCATTCAAAAGACGCGGCACTATGTCACAGGACAAACCATACATGTGATCTCACGAGTCAACCTTCTCAGGGTCCTCATGACTAAACCAGGGGCACTCGGCTCCCGCCTCGCCACATGGGCAATACTGCTGTCCCCCTATCATATGATCTTCGTTCCGCAAAAGGCTGTTAAAGGTCAAGCTCTGGCAGACATTTTAGCAGCCCACCCAGGCTCGGAGTCGTCCAGAATATATGAGGGAATCCCAGATGAGGTCATCGACTCGCATGCAATCTCTCACGATGATATATGGCGAATGTTCTTCGACGGTGCCTCAAGGACCGGACCTAAGGGCAACATCGTCGTCGGAGTCGGGGTGGTGCTGGTTTCTCCTTCCAGGTTGGTGATCAATCGCGCTTACTCCCTCACAGAGCCCTGCTCTAACAACTTGCAAGAGAGCTGGGGGTAGAATATCTTGAAGCATACGGCAATTTGCAGTTAATCGTCAATCAGATCCGGGGTTCATACAAAGTTCGCCATGAAAACATGATCCCCTATCACCAAATAGCGATCAACATTATTTCGTCATTTGAGGGATTCTTCATCGAACACGTTCCCAGACTCCAGAATATCGAAGCCGATGCCTTAGCTGGCCTTGCCGCTTCCCTAGCGGTTCCAAACTATGCTCATCAATCGGTGGATGTGATAGGCTACGAACTGGTCTGTCCCAAGAACAACGTTCAGTTCGTGGTGAGTTATTCTGCTCAGATGATCGACGAAGTGCCAGACTGGAGACAACTATTCATAGACTTCGTAGTCTACGACATCCTGCCCGAGAACCCAAAGGAAGCCACTTCCATCAGAAGGCGTTCTTTCAGATTCTTCTACGATACAGAGACGAAAATGCTGTATCGTCGATCCTACGATGGATTATTACTGCGATGTCTGTCGAACACAGAAGCCAAAGAAGCCATACGCGAAGCTCATGACGGTGTCTGTGGGGCCCATCAGCCTGGCCCAAAACTGCAAGATCGTCTTCGCCGAATGGGCTACTACTGGCCCACGATGGTAGCAGATGCGATAGACTATGCAAGAAAGTGCAAAGCCTGCCAAGTCCACGCGGACTTCATCCACCAACCATCCGAATTTCTACATCCGACAGTGGCGTCCTGGCATTCAAAGCATGGGGAATGGATATCATCTGTCCGATCGCTCCACCTTCTTTCCGAGGACATCGCTTCATACTCGCAATCACGGATTACTTCTCCAAATAGGCGGAAGCTGTCCCGCTTGTAGAAGTAAAGACTTCAAACGTGATCAGCTTCCTCAAGCATCATGTCATCTATCGCTTCGGACTGCCCCGAAGGATCATCCACGATAATGGTCCGCAGTTTGCAAGCCACGCCTTCTATCGGTTTTGTGACAAGCACCGCATCCAGAATATTGCTTCAACACCATATAATCCAACAGCGAATGGGTTGGCAGAAGCATTCAACAAAACAATCATCAAACTTCTCAAGAAGTTCGTATTGTCCAATAAATGTGACTGGAATGAGAAGCTTGGTGAGTGCTTATGGACGTACCGTACCACAGTCCGAACAGCCACTGGGAACATGCCATTTTCCCTGGTATACGGGAGTGAGGCAATCCTCTCATTGGAGACTCAAATCCCCTCGCTCCGCGTCGCCCTTACTTACCAATTGACGACGGACGATAACTACCGTCGTTGGCTACAAGAGTTGGAAGCCTTAGATGAAAAGTGCCTCCTGGCTCAGCAACGGATCGAGCTATACCAATCACGTATCTCCGGAGCCTTCAACAAGAAGGTGAAGATCAGAACATTCCAAGTGGGCGATCTCGTTCTGGCAGTTCGGAGGCCGATGGTTATGACTCACAAGACCGCCGGCAAGTTCCAACCAAAGTGGGAAGGCCCATTTATCATTGAGGCTGTATTCTCCAACGGTGCTTACCGCCTCGCAAAACAAAACGGAGACTTGCTCATGCTGCCCGTCAACGGCAAGTTCCTGAAGAAATATTATGTTTAAACGACATTTCCCAGATTATCGAGTTATGTACCCGCTGGTACCGCTGAACTCACATTCATAATTTCTCAGATTATCGAGTCATGTACCCGCTGGTACCGCTGAACTCATATTCATAAAATTCTAGATTATTGAGTCATGTACCCGCTGATACCGCTGAACTCATATTCATAAAATTCCAGATTATCGAGTCATGTACCCTCTGGTATCGCTGAACTCACATCCTCCTTCCACAAAAATCTCAGACTATTGAGTTATGTACCTTCTGGTGCCTCTGAACTTACACTTTGATTCCAAAATTCATGGATTGTCGAGTTATGTACCCGCTGGTACCCCTGAACTTACATCCCGGTCACTCTTTCAGATAGTAAGTCATGTATGACCATACCTCTGAACTTATTTCTCTGAAAGAGCTCCTTCCTCATGATCCACTGCCCGCACTCCCAGTGCACAAAAAGGGTAACGGATCCACAAATTTTCAAAACGACCATGTCGATGTTACCTCTGAGTCGTCTCAATTCTACCAAAAACAAATCACCCCTCTACATAGAACTTCCATGTCCTCATTACCTCTGAGTCGTTCTATGTACCCACCTTCATTGAGCCCACTCCTGCCATGTCCTCATTATCTCTGAGTGGGAAGGCTCCATCGAAGAAACCCTCATGCTTGCCATGTCCTCATTACCTCTGAGTAAGTATGTTGATTCCCTTTCGACTCATTATCCGTACCTACAACCGGAGTACGCCAAGGATAATAGGTCCACAAATATCCTCCGTTGAGTTCACTCCTGCCATGTCCTCATTACCTCTGAGTAGGAAGATTTCGCGGTAAGAAAACCCTCATGCTTGCCATGTCCTCATTACCTCTGAGTAAGCATGTTGGTTCCCTTTCATCCTATTATCTGTATCCTAAGCCAGGGTATGCCAAGGATAATAGGCCCACAAATGTCCTTTGCTAAGTTTCTTAGTACAGGCCCATCATTTCTCATCATACCCCGGGAGCCCAGCTGCTCCATGGCATTCTCTCTTCCGATACCCGAAACGTCCATGATCATCTTACCGTGGAATTGTTCTAGGTATCCCCAATCAAACTTGTTATCCGTACCTAAAACCAAGGTATGTCAAGGGTAACAGGTCCACAAATAAGTCCCCCATTCGGGGCAAACGCCACCATAACACCACAAGCACAACAAGCAGTACAAATAAAGGGTAAAATAAAACATACTCTTTTATTTTGAAGCCAAAAAGCATTACATGTTTTGGGACCACGTCCCTCTCAAAAAGAAAAAAAAAGAGAACAGAAACAAAAGGAGAAAAAGGCCGACTATAGTTCGGCATTACACAATTCCAGGAGGCAGTTTCTCACCAAGGTGGTCCCCCGCTCAAGCCGCTGTCTAGCTCGGCATTCAGCCTCCTGGGACAACTGCTCCGCATCATCCAAGTACATATATGCCCGCCAGTCATCCTCCATCTTCTTCAGGGCGAGTTCCAGATTGGCAGAAGCTTGACTAAGTCTGTCAGCCTCCTGGATAGCAAGCCCCTTCTCAGTACGGGCGGCTTCGAGCTCGGACTCCAGGAAGGCCAGCTTTCTCTGGAGGTCAAGGATCTGCTCCCTGGTGTCGATTACCCCGCGGGAGGCGGTAACTTCCCGAGCCGTACAATCTTCACTTCTACGGCTCCATTGATCGTGTAACTTAGACAAATTACGGCGGTCCTTCAGTACAGTCCGCTTGATCGACTCCCGAGCAAGCTTCACCTTCTCCACCGCGGTTATGAGGAAAGTGCGCTCTTGATCTATCGCCGCGGACAGATCAGCTTGCTGCAACACATGACACTGGGCCACAAGACGTTCGGCCTCTAACAGCTTAGGCTCCAGAAGCGCAGCTAACCCCGCCCACTCGGGAGTGTTCTAAGGATGTCGATTTGGCCACCGGCGCACCGACGGGCCATAGCAAAGGGAGTTCCCTTCTCCACGGCTGCTACGACCCCTCTCTTCAGGTGGCGGTGAAAGCCGTCAACCACATCCTGGGACACTTCATCCAAAACTTCTGTAGAGGATGGCGTCAAAGGGAGTGTGGCTGGCAATGTCGAAGGAGTAGCATCGAAACTTGCCATCCCTGCCACCAGGAAAACAAATTCCGTGCGAAAAGATGCATGAATAGCGGCTAGCTCCTCTTCCGCCGCCCGAAGAGCTTGGATACTTGGCAAGGAGGAAAGGTCAACCCCCGAAACCATATTCACGGAGGAGGACGTAGGAAGCATTGTTCCTTGCCCCGGCTGTGCCATCACTTGAGCCCTCGAACTTGAACCAGCTGGAGGCCCCTCAATATAGGTGGGAAGAGAAAGAGGCACACGTGCTTCCATCAGATCCCCTCCGGTAGAGTCCACCCCGACAATGTCCGTCACCGACAATAAAGGGGCGGGACCTGTACGTCCAAAGCAAGCATCAATCGACGTAACCCGAAGGATATGATGATAGAGCAGATAGGCCTCCTCACAAGTTAAGATTCGGCTTATCTTACCAGGGGAGGAGCATGGAGGCCGTAGCTCGCTCGCAGCTGACGTAATCTCCTCACCCGCG
This sequence comes from Iris pallida, assembly GCA_029216955.1. Taxonomy (NCBI): domain Eukaryota; kingdom Viridiplantae; phylum Streptophyta; class Magnoliopsida; order Asparagales; family Iridaceae; genus Iris; species Iris pallida. The sequence continues at coordinate 11,723,787 of JANAVB010007798.1, forward strand.
GCTTCCAAGTTGAGTTCAACTGATTTCTCTGCCCTAGCCACCCCTGAAAGGGAGCCAGCCATGTCAGTGTCATCCCGTTGAAATTCAGCTGTCTCAGAGACATGTACAGTAGAGCCCCCGTCCCTATGGGTTGAGGTCTCGGCAAGGTGGGACTCCTCGGCCGCCTCCGGAAGAACCCCAGTGGTCAGGACCGGATCGACCTCGGCAGTCGGGTCCCGAGAAACAGACTCCTCTGACGCCTACAAAGAGCAAAAGAAAATGATTAGGCCATAGTTTAGGAAAAAAAGGAGGAGGCAGTTGAAATTCAAATCACCTCAGAAGCAGCATCAATATCATCAATAAACAGCCTACGGCATCGTACCGCAGCTCGCTTCATGGAGTAGGTCTTGCCATCATCAGTGAACATACGTCTGCTTCGCTTACGCGAAGGACCGAGCACAGCAGGTGGCTACCCCGCCACCATGTCATCCGGCACAATAGGTGGCTGGTCCCTCACCTTCCCGTCCGAGGAATGTGACGAATCATCGGCATCCTGCTCATCATCCTCTTCGCCCGCCGTAGTGGACTCCGAGTCCGGCACAGGAACCATATTCGTCTTTTTCTTTCTCTTCTTGGACCCCTCGGGCTTCTCTGCCAAGCCAGTACCAACAATAAAGCTGGTACTCATGTCAAAGTTAACAGGAGGCTTATTCACCGTAACATGATAGAGGTCCGCCATGTACAAAATCTCCCCTGACGTCTTAGCATCGGGGACCGAGAAGCTAACTCGGGTATGAACTGCATTATAATAATGCTAAGCCCTGATACCATCGAGGACACTGCCCTCAAAGCCTAGGCAAGCACTGGGACAATCAAGGAACAGCTGGCTATACCCAAACTGGCGAGAGAACCTGCTGGGCAAATAGGGCTCCAGGTATACGTTATTGCGGTAACGATATACTAGGTGTGCTGGACGAATATTGTGCAGCCAAAGAAGCATCTTCTCAGATAAGAGGAGGGGAGGTTCAATGCCATCAACATGTACACCCCTCACTTCTCTGGCGGTAAATTGAGGAAGAGACACAAAGAAGTCTTGCCCGTCTACTCTCGCCAACGCCCTCCGATAGGCTGGCATGGTATCGTATTCCCAAGGCTGACGACGATATTGGAAAAGGAAGGCGTCATCGGCAGTGACGCCATCTTCTGTTCTGGGCCTCATCAACGACCGATAATGCATCAATAGCCCCCCATTAGATAATGGTAGGGTAGCTTTATCCGCTCAAAGTCCAGTGTCGTCTCGTGAGCAATGACTTTAGACGAAAAAGCGCGGAGGCCGTGGTGTATGCTACACACCATGGCCGGAAGAAGGGCCAGCCTGACTCTGAAGACCATCTTTACGGCCGGGAGGATGAAGTGACGGCTGATCCTTTCAATAGAACCTGCCCCTCCCGAGACTACGCAGTTCCGTAGCCATACCATTAAGAATCCGGCCAAGAGCACTTTCTCAGACATCTGCTGGGTACCGTGGTATAAATAGCTGAAGGAGTCAATGCGACTCCCAAATTTATCACTGGTGGACCTCGAACTCTTGGCAGTCGACATCAAGTTTTTTATCTCCTCCTGGGTCCGAAGACCTCGAGAAGAAACCCAGCCAGAGGGACTGAATTGGAAAAGATACGAGACCCAAGATGTAGTATGGGGAGCGTTCCCTTCTGAGCTATTGTTCTTCTTGATAGCCGCTTGGTGACAAATACTGTGGTGGCATAGCAGTTCCCGGTACACGGCAATGAAACCCAGAAATCGTCGATCCAGATCCTCGAATTCCTCGTTTGTCAGGGTATATACTTCAAAGGCCTCGCCCCTCTATGGCAGCTTAGAAACAGCATACATTTCATGGAGAGCAAGCCCCAACTCCCCTCCGGGCGCGAATAAAGTTCCCGTCCGTCGGTTATATATTTCCAAAAGAGCCATGAATAATGGCTTGTTAATGGGTAACCCGTAACAGGTGCCCCAGATGGCATAATAAAGGTCAATCTCCCGAAGGAATGCCTCATATTTCCTCAAGATCCATGAGGTCAGGTTGACCCACGTAGGGATGGGGTTTATCCAGTTCAACAGCGACAACCTGCCAATAGGATAAGACCCCTTGCGAGCGAGCTGATTCAAGAAGGTATCGGCTAGAGTAAAAGTAAAGTTGGGACCAGATACGTTTATGAAGGTACCCGAAATCAGTCCCATCACGCTCTGACTAACCGAGTCCCAGTTCGCACATGCCGACCCAATATTCCTATTATAGTGGATGTTGCCCAAGAACATCCCCGATTGGGTTGGAGTTAGGGAGCCCACCATCTGCCGGCTCAACGGTACCATATTGAACCACAAGAGGGGAAAATGACGTTCCATTTCGGGAATATGGATCTCCACCCCGTCCACAGTAAAGTCCCAGCTCTCAGAAATGTCCAGCACTCGGGGGTTCTTTATGGATAGAGCATCCCCGAAGAGAAAGGCTGGTTTCAGATACTCTCCTTCCAGTCTCCCCGAGTTCATTATAGTATAAAGAAAGTGGAAAGGCTGGTTATTGATGGCGTCCAACCTCTCCAAAGGCTCATCGGTAGGAAGCTGATCCGACACATGTCGAACTAAGCCGTCGAGCCGCACAACCACAGCATACTGTGCTGAACCCACCAAAAGCTCTCCTACTGGATTGGTTGGCAGATTCACTAAAAAAAGACAAAAGAAACAGGATAAAAAGATGGTTAAAACGAAAGTTTCTTAAAAAGAAGCTCCTGTGAGCCTATGCGGCTCGGATCAACGAAGCCTTATGCGGCCCAAATTCAGTTGGGTTTCATGCGGCACGGCTTCGATGGAGCCTATGCGGCTCGGGTCAACGCAACCTTATGCGGCCCAAGTCAGTTGGGTTTCATGCGTCACTGCTTCGATAGAGCTTATGCGGTTTGGTTGAACATATACGGTTCTATTTAGCAGAAGAGCTTATGCGGCATGGCTTAGCGAAGCTTTATGCGGTCCAGCTCATCAGGAGCACATGTGGCCCCGGTCAAATGAGACTTCATGCGATTCAAATCCAGAAGTGCTCCTGCGGCTCAAGTCCTTCTCATGCGGCTCAAACACAGGGCATGCCCCATGCGACTCGGATACGAGAGGGTCATGCGGCCCATGCAACATATGCGGTTTCATCATGATTAAACTTGGGCAGTTCAATGAAGACGAAGGATGAAGGCTTGTGCATAAATCATGCAACAGAGCCATGGGTTTTAGGGTTCAAAATATTTAATCCAATCCTTACCCTTAAAAGCAGGACGGACATCGGGGTGCACTTCAGGCGTAGTGGCCGATGAGGAGGCCGCTTTCTTGCCCTTCACAGCAGCAGAAGCAACCTTGGAAGACTTGGAGGCCATTATCGTACCGACGGTCGGAAAAGGAAGACTAAGGAAGAAAATTAGGGCCGAAGACGAAAGAGAGAGTAAAGAAGTCTCTCCAACTGAACACGTTTATATTTATAGGCAACAGAGAGGCGCCTCGATCCACGTACAGTAACCGACCCTTCGGTTCTCGAGACGAGCCGACTAAAATAAAGGCCAAACTCTTGGGATCCTGCCCCAAAAAGCGGCCTTAAATCTGACGGCAAATCAACAGCATTTAATGCAAAAGATTTTCACACGTGGCAAGGATGACGTGGCAAGGAGCTTATGCGGCCAGACAGCCCATACGACTAAGGGGTCCATGCGGCTGATTGTCCAATGCGGCTGAGAAGGTCATGCGGCTGGGACATCTATGCGGCCAGGACATCATATGCGGCCAGAAAAGTTTATACATAGCCATGCTTCTTATTCAAAGTATTTCAATTTTGCAAATTGAAAACTTTGAAGGGGGTCTTGTAAAAATATGGAAAAGAATAAAGAAAGATCCATGCGGCTAAGGATCCCCATGTGGCTCAGAGAGCCCATGCGGTTCAGAGAGTCCATACGGCTAAGGATCCCCATGCGGCTCAGAGAGCCCATGCGGCTCACGCGTCTATGCGGCTCGGGTAGACCCAGAGCCACGTGGCCTTCAACAGCTCTTCCCTTCCTCTTTTACTGTATTAAATGCCCTGACGGCTGACAGCTCTGACAAATAATAGCTCTGACATAAAGGTACAATAATGACTGACATAAAGGCGTGTTCCTAGGGAAGATGAGGAAATCTTTTCACAGTTGGCAGAATCTACCAAATTTCGAGGCATACGGCTGCTGCATTTATGCGACCGACCACTTCATGCGGCCGCCCATCCCCATGCGGCTGCCCCCTTCATGCAGCCGCCCCCTTCATGCGGCCACTATTTTCATGCAGCTGCATCCTTTATGCGGCCGTCCCATCCCCATGCGGCCGCCCCCTTCATGCGGCCACCATCTTCATACGGCTGCATCCTTTATGTGGCCACCCGTCAGCATGCGGCTGCCTATCCTCATGCGGCTGCCCATCTTCATGCGGCTGTTCATCACCATACGGCTGCCCATCTTCATGCGGCTGTTCATCACCATGCGGCTGCCCATCTTCATGCGGCCGTTCATCCTCATGCGGCCCACTCATACGCAGCTCGGCCAAGACGACCCAATGGAGGACACGTGGCACTTGTCACGACGATTGAGACACGTGGCAGTCGTATCTTCCTGGAATCAGATTTAATGTAATCACCATAATTGCCCAGATCAAGTCAAATCGAGCAAATTGGACACGTGGCAGGCCATTACAAGTCTCGAATATTCATGGCAATCAACATTTATTGTCCACAGAGATTTGATGCAATCTACATTAATTACATAGATTTGCTACAATCAGAATGAAGGGCCCAGATTAATTGGTCCTTAACCGCCGACATATCAAGGAGACAATCATTGCGAACCCTAATGATTGCATCCCACTCCTATAAATAGCAAGATGCCATTCCCTTACGAAGAGGACCTTTTTGGAAGAAGAGCACCAGAGTACTTAGAGAGACACAAGCAAGCACAGAGAGAGCAAAGAGAGCATTTCTTCAACGCCAAGCAGATCTTCCCCGGAGCCAAGGCTACATCCGATCGTCCAAGGAGTAAGGCAGAGCTGCCGTTGCTTTCCCGAGCCTCTACCGTCACCTCCCAAAATCTAAAATAAACAATTGTACTTAGATTGTTGTACCTAAGTTTTTGTCCCTAGGCTTTCTTTGTACAAGCGAGTTTGTATTGTGAAGTAAAAGTCCAGTCCTCCGATAATTGTTCTGTTTTTTTTTATTTCATGGCAAACAGCAACCCGCTGAATATGGAACTTGGTTCCAAAGAAGCCATTCTATAACGGAGAATGGATCTTAATTCAACTGTTCCCGTTCGATCGACTCGATCGATCCCGACCTATCGGTCCCGACCGAATCGATAGCGACATTGTTCCTTTCTCATGCACCCTTGGACGAAGAACGGGGCATGATGTAGGGACGGAACACTACACCATGCATGCTAATAAATGACTCAATGTACCTAGCTAAGGGAATAATCCTATCTTGTATGCTTGTTTAGAACATGGAAAAGAACTCAGAAAATATAAGAACTCTCGTACCGCACTCCATGCTCGTGCCAAGGCACAAGCTTACATTTTAAGTTCCTTATACGTTCAACAATGAAGCAATGAATGGTTTACAACAATAAAACGGAAAGACTATCGACATAGTCGTTCCGAGTAGAGTATAGCAACATTGAAAGACTTTGGGACCGATGGGTCGCCAAGGCGACTCCTGCACAGGGAGTTGCATAATATATGAATCAACGAATGAATGAATAAATACGTGAATGAATCAATGAACGAACGAACAAGTGAAAGAAAGAAAAGAAAGAATGAATGAAAGATACGAAAGAAAAGAATGGTTAGCGATAGGTATGACGAGAACGTGCAACGGGGCTCGCTACCCGCGCTACACGGCCGCCGCCGCCAACCTGGTCGATAACGCATTATGGCTTATAGACATCCTATGGCTCAAAGATAACCGTTAAGTTTAAATGACAAGACAATACGAAATGGTCGCGGACAACCCACTCGTATACGGGGGGAAAATTCAAAAAGGGATTCCAAGGCAACGATCAACGACCTCGTGGCCGGCCTAGGCAGAATCATGGCTTACGGGCTGCTTGGGTGGGGGCTCGGCCACCCAAGAGACATAAGGCTGGGTATTTCAAAAGACTATCAAGGTGTACCAGCCATCACGCTATGATAGGTAAGAATACCAAGGGAAAACATGTCCAAAATGGCTTGTGATGTGAGCGACCGGTGCATATAGATTAAGTTAGCTCAATTGCGGCAATCCGCATGCGAGACCTTGCATTAAAACAAGTAAATGTGACTAGTTGAACATGCTATGTTACTGAATAAAATACATCTAAACAACATCTGAGTATAACACATCCTGACAACTTGAGTAAGCTAAACAACGGTGGAACTGAACGAAGCGCCTTCTGAATATGCTTGAATATAACACACCAAATGAACTAGAGTACTTCGTACAAATGAGTTAGAAACACGCCTACGACGCGCTATAATCTGAGGCAGGGACACGCCCTTGACACTGAATGTTTACGTGAATTACGTTAAGTTGTTATATATGAATTGTTGACTAACTTGATTTACTTTGGACAGGAAAGACCGAACGATAAGTATGGGTAAGTCATGCATGTATTTCCATGCAAACACTTGAAATCGATAACACGAGATAGGTTATGAAATATGCCATAAAACTGATCCTAAGGCAAGATTAGAAAGACAATGAATGATAGAAGATGCACAAAAGTAAAATGAACGTATTTGGTAATGATAGCGAGTGGGCGAGCTAGCCTCCCCACCAGTGCATAACAATGTACTGATAACCCCACAGATTGCTTGCGGGGTACAGGAGACGTCGTCGGGTACGGAGCTTCCCTCGAACGTGCTAAGACGCGGAGCTAACTCTGGAGCCTTGGAGCGTTACAAAGGAACTGAAGCACCATATACAGGACATAATGTATCGGAACATCACCATGAATCATTCCATATTGTAAGCCACTTGGTACATCTTTTATGTTTCAGAGAGAGAGAGAGATTGAGCGACTTGTAATCTCGGCCTAGCGCCACTTGTAAACTTCTTGAATATCAATAAAGAGATTGAATTTGTTCCAACTTGTGTTCTTTTACTTTCCACTATAAATGGGGACACTCTATGCGACTCTGTGGCCTAGCTCAAATCGACCATTTCTGGACTTGGCCTTGCACGAGAGCAACTTAGTCTCGTGCGATATCACGCCTTAGCGAGGACGATCGCTCCTACGGGAGTGGGGCGTGACAATGAGGACAGTATGATAGTAGATGTCTACTTTGGTTATGGAGTCTAGAGTTTATCGCAGCCATACTAAGCTGGCATGGCAAAGACATAGAGCCCGACTTTGGATGTGTTTACATTAGTTATAAAATTTAGAGTTCTCGCAGCCATACTGGTTGACGTGGTAAGAATTCTAGATAACATAATTACAGAAGTATATACCTCAGTCATGGACTTTATCGTTTATCGTAGCTATGTTTACTGGCGTGGCAAGGGTTCTGGGTAACATGACTACGGATAGACATGAATGATTATCAGATTGTATCTTAAATTGGTTCTTAACATATTATCTCTGTCACTCCATTTCGGTGATAATAAAGTTTATTTCCATCACCTATTTAACTCAGGATATAGATGCCCTTAGTCCCTCTAGCCCAGTTCCTTATAGGATTTCATTCTATTAGTCCTGAAGTTCCTTGGATGGTGTAGTGGCTTGGTATCTTGCATATAGGTTTGTGTCTTGAGTATTAGTGTTGGTTGTTAGAAGTATAGCTTGTAGGTTTGTGAGTGGTTCATGGTTAAGCATGTGAGATATAGGCAAGATCCTTGAAGTACCTTAGTAAGACTGTATCCCTTGAGTGTCAAGCATAGGATCTAGTGCCATGTGATAGATAGTGTCAAAAATTTACGAAGGTATCCTACAAGTAGTAACTTAGAAGTCTTAATATAGCATAATTAGTGGTACATACCGGTGAGTTAAGGATGAGTCAAGGATAACCCTAGGTCTTAAGTATTTTAGTTAGATTGATGTGAGAGAATAACTGGAGTGAGTATCAGGGGTAGATAAGGTGTCTAGCTAGGGCACCTGTAGCACCGTATCACGTCCCGCACCAGCAGCAGGATATTCCCTCCAGGATAGGGCTTTTGCGATGGCGGTCGAGGAGGCCAACACTGCAGGTGATGGACTAGGAGGTTAGGTCTTGTTCTTTCCTTCTTCATGTTTCATTCCATCCATTGATTGTTGATTGATTTCTTAGTACCTTTAGCTTGCATATGTGATGTTCATGCTAGATTAATAGAAAACCCCAATGGAGACAGCAACAACATGACACTGTAGAGACTAAAACCATGCATGTTCGTTCCCCTTTCCATAGAATTGCATATTGTACAACTTTGGATAGAATTTTGTATACTTTGATTGTTGGGGGTTTGACCTAGAGAAGAGTACAACCATTTCAAATTTTGAGGATGAATTTTTTCTAAGGAGGGTAGGATTGTAACTGTCTATTTTCAAAAATGAGGGCAAATTTTTCATTTTTCATATTCCTATATTTTTGTGAATATTTATTTATTAATATTGTATTTTGGGGATTAGTTTAGTCGGGTTTGAGTTTCGACTAGTTTTGACTTGTGTTAGTGGCCCGGGTAGTTTAGACTCTAGTCGGGACCCAAAGATTAGCTAGGCATGGCCCACAAACCTAACATATTAGGCTAGTGCAATTAGGTTAATCCCACATGACTAGTTAGTTCATTTAGAGATTAGAAACTTGACCATTTTGACCCCAAACCTTTGCATGCTTCTAATTAACCAAAGGGAGACTAGAGGGGGGCAACTTAGACATTTCACCAACCCAATTAGGGCACCCTTGTGGCCGGCCATAGATGGCATGGGTTCTTCCATTCTTTCATTTCTATTGGAGCCTCTTTTTCCCAAATAGTGTTCTTCCCCAAACTTGAGAGCTTCCCTATTGATTTCATCTCCCAAATCAACTCTTTCTTCCTCCATTCCTCTCAATCTATCAAGGAGAAGGTGCCTACTTATAGTGGGGAGTAAGGAACAAGGAGAGGAGTCCATTTGAAAGGGGTTCTCGTGTCGGAATCGTGTCCTTTTGATTGAATCATTGGGATACAACTCCCAATAGATATATATCTCTCTCTCTAAATCCTCTCTATTTTATCTTTCCTTTGCATAATTGTTAATTTTGAATCCATAGGAATCACCTCCATGCATGAACCACCCTTAGGATTGATTTAGAGGCTCTTTTGAGTCCTCAATAGAAAATTAGGAGTGGTTTGGTGTCACCCATGTAGAAAATTCCGAGGGTGGCCCACCAAATATTTGTGTTTATGCCCAATAGGTTATTTAGACTTCTAATTTCAGTTTTATATGTGTTAGAAAATAGTTTAGCCATGGTTAGGATGTCCCATTTAGTTTTCATATAGATATCTATGTATGTATCTTTGTATTTTAGCCTACAAATCATATTTTTATGTAGAGATATCAAATATTGGTATATATTATATATGTGGACTGATTTGGGGGTTGTTGTACATATATATATATATATGTTGGTGTGTGTTGTTGTGTCTTTGTAGGTGTGGCTTGTGTTGTGAGTGAGAGGGGATGAGGATTTTGTGAGATGAGTGTGTGTTTGTATGCTTGTGAGAAGAGGGTGTGATAGAGGTGTTAGGGTTATATGCTAAAAGCATCACTTTTGTATTAACTTTATTTTCTTAAATTTTGAATGAGAATCATATGGACAATGTTTGCATATTGTATTTGTTACAAGTGTTGATGCAAGTGTCTGATACTCTATATTTTAGATAATATGGTGTGTGGTGTCACACAGAAGATCATATTATCAGTTTTCTATGGAATATATAAATGGTTCACAACCTAGATGGACTTGGACAATCTATTGGAAAGGTTGTAGTGTAATCTGGTATTAGTCTATCTTGACTATAGGTTTACACTAGTACACTTTGTGTGTATTGAACATGACCACTTGAGGTTGTTCTCTTTGTACTGACTATATAAGAGAACAGACACCTCTGTTATTATGGATGCTTGTGCTCTTAATCCAGATATAATAACAGACATGTATATGTATTGTGCATTACTTTGACTCATAAAAGAGTGAGATTCATTATGGGTCAACAACCTCTATGAATTGGGTAATAACATGTATGTATGATGGGCTGTTGATTATAAAAGGAATCCATGTCCCGATACGTCGGGTTGATGATGTTCCCTTAAGGAGCTCATAAGGATTGTCATGTAAACCATGCAGGTGGATTATATCCGACATGACAAATAAAATTGAGTGGTACTACTTAAGGATAAAAGATGTCGATCAATATAGTTGTCATTAACTTAATTTGATCGACGGACATTCGATATCTTAACATGGAGAGCCAAACGAGCATATAATAGAAGGAGCCCACAATCATAATTTGGGATTATGAAGGTAGTGCAACAATAGCTCATTAGTGGACCGGGCTATTGTTAATGGGCCTGGGTTGTGTGTCCGGGCTGAACACGGGACACCCAGATCCGTTAGAAGACCTAACCCTAATTTCTCCTCAAGGTCCCTGTCGTAGCCTTATATATATCCTCTATTCTCTGGCCGTCAAATGATCATAAGAGCTAAGAAGCTTTCTCTAAATTCGTGATCCACGTAAGGAGAGAAGGAAGGGGCTGCCAAGAAGAAGAAAAGATTGGGAGATTGTCGCCCACACAACGTCCAATCCGATGAAGGAATACGTGCAGAAGATCTTGGGGTCATGACTGCTTGAGATTACTAGGAACTGTTGTCTGTTGACCCAAACAGGATCACAGTCAACCTAATCTTGAAAATTAACAAAACAATATTTGTCATAGTCCAAATTGACACATCGAGCTCGTAATCAATCTACTCAGCTCATTGGTTCAAGATCAAAGCTGCTTGAAGATTTGTTATTCTGTGTATACTGGAGTCTGTATTTTTTTATTGTTTTTTAGTATAGAATGATGTACGTTGGGTCATACTGAGCAACTTTGGGCTAGACATAGCTTTATAGGTTTACTTAGCCCAAATCCCACTCAACCCATTCATCCAAAAGCCCACTAAGAACATTCTGTCCATAGAAGACAGAGTTCGGGCCGAACTCTGCCTCCACACAGAGTTCGGGCAGAACTCTGCCCCCTAAATACAGGATGCTGATTTTTAGGTCTTGATCACTGCTAGTTGTCCAACGGCCAAAAATTTAAACAATACATACCGAATTCTGGCCGAATTCTGCCTACCCCGAACCTTATAAATAGGCCTTGGTTTCTCTCATTTGAAACCATCCAATCTTCTCTTCTTCTTCTCTTACATAGCCTATATATTAAAGAGCCTTACCTTCCCATCCACTTAGCATTCAAACTTTCCAACCGTCCAAATTGCTCGGTACGATCCAGCTAGAAGTTTGAAGTGCAAGAAGTTGTAAGTCACTTGGAAAAGTCTTAAGTTTTGCCAAAGCGATCATTGAAAGAAGTTTGGCATGCTCTTCTGTGAAAAGGCACGTGGTTGTAACCCTATTTCACAAATAGTGGATTTCAATCTTGAGCTAGAGTTCTCAGGCCTGGACTAGTCCTCCACGAGGGAAACCAGGTTAAAAATCTTGCTGTGTTGTGCTTGCTCTCTACTCTTTTATTTCCGTATTTTTTTTACTCTGATTATTTAGTTGGTGAAAAGAGTTTAAGTTTTTAATTGATCATTTTTGTTATAAACTCTATTCACCCCCTCTGGAGTTGCCTACCTGTACTTCAATTGGTATCAAAGCTCTGTTCTCTTATCAAGGACTAACATCCTAGAGCTGATCCATGGCAACCACTCAACCCATGTTTTCCAATCACGGTGAAGGGCAGTCCACTCATAGGCCTCCCCTATTTGATGGAACAAACTACACGTATTGGAAAACAAGTACTACAAGAAAATGTGTTTTTACGGCGCGCAATGTGCGCCGTAAAACACTATAGACGACGTACACGCTAACGCCGTATTAGCCCATGCCGTAAGAAGATGGTAGTTTAGACGGCATAATATGCGTGCCGTCTAAACTCAATTTGTGCACCGTCTATACTCACTCACGACTGTTTGCCATTGATTATAAAAGTACAGAACAGTTTTATGGGAGGACTGAACTTAGACTCACAATACAAACTCGCTTGTACAAAAAAAACCTAGGGACAAAAACCTAGGTACAGCAGTCTAAGTACAATTGTTTATTTTAGATTCTGGGGGGTGACGATAGAGGCTCGGGAAAGCGACGGCCGCTCTGCCTTACTCCTTGGACGATCGGTATGCAGCCTTGGCTCGTAGAAGATCTGCTTGGCGTGGACGAAAAAATGCTCTTCTTGCTCTCCTCGTGTTGCTCTCCTGGCTTCTCTCTCTCTGTGGTTATCAAAAAGGGGGGAGCTCTCTCTGTATATCTGTCTCTCTCTTTTTTTTATTCTTTTGTTGCCCGTGGTTTTTGCAAGGGAATGATGCTGGCTATTTATAAGAGTGGGGTGTGATCATTAGGGTTTGCTAATGATCATTTGTTTGGAATGTCGGCGCTCCTTCAATCTATCTGAACCCTTGATCCTGATTACAATAAATCTAGGCCATTAATGCGGATAGCACCGTATCTTGTGAGCAATTAATGCTAATTACTTTAAATCTTCATGATTGATTACGCCAATGTCTGATTGCTCGCCACGTGTCCCATTAGCTTGATAATAAATGATATGCCCTGATCTTAGTAATTATGACGATGATGTCAAATATTCTTGTTAGGATTCGGTTAAATCCTTGATTGATCCGATGCCACGTATTTTGATTGTGGATACTGCCGAAGCCGCATAGGATGGGCAACACTTGAACCGCAGGGAGATACTCTTCGTGAGCCGCATAGGACAATGCTTCATCGAGCCGCAGGGAACGAACTCTCAATGAGCCGCATATGCAGTCTTTGCGAGCCGCATGAGCTAGCGTTGTATTGAGCCGCAGGGACTGAGCTCTCAGTGGGCCGCATATGGCTGATTTCTGCTAGTCATATAGAGTGACTTCTCAGTGAGCCGCATGGAGCTGTTCTCTATTTAAGCCGCATGAGATTTTGCCACGTGGCAACCTAGGATTTCTGACGGATCGGGTCAGAGATCTTCTTCTTTTCCCGAAGAGTCTGTCATTATGGCAGAGCCATTATGACACTTTATGCCAGAGCCGCCACAGTCGTCAAATCGTGTCAGAGCATTAAATGAGGCCACTATTCAAAGGGCCAGCTGTAGGAAAGGATCACAAGGGGACACGTGGCATCAACCGAGTCGCATATTCCTGCTGAACCGCATACACTCTCGAGCCGCTTGAGACTGAGAGTCTTCCTTTGAACCGTGTAAGACAGCTCCCATATGAGCCGTATGGGCTTCGTATCCGGAGCCGCATGGACCATTATTCTGATATTTTCCATGCTTCTACAGGACCCCCTTCAAAGTTTTCAATTTGCAAAATTGAAACACTTTGAATAAGAAGCATGGTCCTGTTTATGCCGTATAAGTGTCCCAGCCGCATAGATTCATTTGTCCGCATAGGCTCTTTGCCATGTGTCCTGACCACGTGTGCAAATCTTCATTAAGTGCCCTTGATTTGAATTAACGCCATCTTTTTGGGGAAGGATCCCAAGGGTCGGTTTTGCCTTGACCGAAGCGTTTTGCCTTTATCTTTTGAGGCGGCGCGTAATCCGAGATGTCTGTTTGTTTTTATGGACCTCTTTCGCCTATAAATAGGAGTCTTTTAGTGTCTTGGGAATTTCTTTACCTTCTCTCTTTGCTCGAATTCCCTGTTGCCGACTTTGCTCTTTGTCTTCTTCCTTCAACGATCGACAATGGCGCCCAAGAAGGCTACTGCGTCGAAAGCCGCGAAGGGTAAGGCGGTTGCTTCTACGACGACCGCAGCGATGAACGTGGTCACTCCTCCACCGGCTGCTGTGCGTTCTATCCATCCCGACGTTCACCCGCCTATCGCTGGTAAGGGTCGTCTGAAAACCCTAATTGTTGCCATGGCTTTGCTGCATACTTTATGCACAAGCTGCATGTACGGGGCTTATTGATGTAACCGTATAAGCCCTTCGCCCCATGGGGCCGCATGAGCTTGTTCACTTTTTGAACCGCATAAACTCGCTTGCTTGTATTCGCATCCGCTCGCATGAGTCTAGCTTCGTAGGCATGCTTAACCTGAACCGCATGGATCCATAAGCTCGTCTGAATTTGAGTCGTATGGACTCGGCTAACGCGGAGCCGCATGAGGATATGATGCACCGAACCGCATGGGCGTATCTAATGCTGAGCCGTATGAGGCTGTGACGACCCGAGCCGCATAGACTCAGATGATCTTTCCAATGCTTCTGTTTTTTGACTATCTCCTAACCTCGTTTCTTTCGTCTTTCTCCAGTGAATCTGCCCGTAAATCCTGCTGGAGAGCTTATAGTGGGTTCGAATCAATTCGCCCTGGGCGTGCGTCTTGACGACTTAATTAAGCATGTATTGAATCAATTCCCTACTGATGAGCCTTCGGAGAGGTTGAAGGCCATTGAGGATCAGACCCTCCATTACCTCCGTTCTATGATGAATACTGGGAAGCTGGATGGAAAATACCTGAAGCCTTTGTTCCTTTTCGGTGATGCTTTAATCATCAAGAATCCTCGAGTTTTAGAGATTTCCGAGAACTGGGATTTTTCTTTGGATGGGGTGGCAATCCATATTCCTCTCATGGAACGTCATTATCCTTTGTCATGGTTCAATATGGTGTTGCTGGACCAGAAGATGGTGTGTAACTTAACTCCCACTCAATCAGGGATGTTGATGGGCAACATCCATTATAATCCGAATATACGGTCAGCGTATGCGGGTAAGGATTCCGTCCTTCGGTATATGATGGGTCTGGCCCCGGGCTCTTTCATGAATGTATACGGTCCCAACTTCACACTTACTCAAGCTGATACTTTCCTGAATCGGCTTGTTCGTAAGAAGTCTTATCCTGTTGGTAGGCTGGCACTACCGAACTGGATAAACCCCACCTCTACGTGGGCCCAGTTGACTACTTGGGTTTTGCAGACCTATGGAACATTCTTGCGGGAGGTGGGGCTTTACCATGCCATTCGGGGCACTTGTTACGGGCTTCCCATTAATAAACCACTGTTCGTAGCACTCTTGGAGATGTATGGTCGGTGCACAGGGACGTTCTTTGCACTAGTAGGGGAGCTGGGGCTTGCTCTTCACGAGATGTATATTGTCTCTAAACTTCTATGGGGGAATGAGCCTTTCGAGGTGTATATCCCATGGAATGAGGAGTTCGAGGCCTTGGACAGGCAACTCCCGGGTTCTGTTGCGGTGTATCGAAAGTTGTTGTGCCACCATAGTGCTTGTCATCAGATGGCTATAAAAATGACGGATAGCTCCGAGGGGACCGCTCCCCATACCACATCCTGGATTAATTATCTTTTTAGAGTTGATCCTTCTGGCAAAGTTACTCCCCGAGCCCCTCGAACGCATGCAGAGGTAAGGGATCTGATGTCAAGTGTCAAGAAGTCGCGATCCAAGAGCGATATATTCGGGAGTCAAGCTGACACTCTTAGTTATTTTCACTACGGGACCATATAGATGTCGGAGAAGGCGCTTCTGGCTGGATTTTTAATGATATGGCTACGGAACTGCGTAATCTCGGGAGGAGCGGATTCTATCGAGAGGATTGGTCGTCATTTCATCCTCCCTGCCGTTAAACTAGTATTCGGAGTTAGGCTGGCCCTCCTTCCTGCTATGGTGTGCAGCATACACCGTGGTCTGCGAACATTCTCGTCCAAGGTCATCGCTCGCAAGAAGACTTTGGATTTTGAGCGCGTAGAACTGCCCTTCCACTACCTGATGGGGTGGTTGGCGATGCACTACAAGTCTTTGCTGGGACCTGGGGTAGCGGAAGATGCTACAGCCGAAGATGCTTTCCTCTTCAAATGCCATAACCGGTCTTGGGAATACAACACTATGCCAGCTTGTCGGAGGGCGCTGGTAAGAGTGGATGGGTGTGACCTCTTTGTGTCTGTTCCTCCTTTTTCTGATGAGGAAGTGAGGAAAGTACACCTTGATGGTACTGGACCTTCTCATTTTCTGTCTCCGGATATGCTTGCTTGGTTGCGCAATATCCGCCCCACGCATCTGGTTTATCGCAACCGGGATAATGTGTACTTGGAACCTTACCTACCTAGCAGGTTTTCCCGCCAGTTTGGTTATAGCCAGTTGTTCCTTGATTGTCCCAACCCTTGTTTGGGTTTTGAAGGCAGCGTTCTTGACGGCGTCCGAGCGTGGAATTATTATGATGCTTATCATACTCGGGTCAGCTTCTCGGTTTCCGATGCTAAGGCGCCGAAGGAAATTTTGTACGTGGCTGCTTTGTATCACGTTATGGCGAACAAGCCTCCTGTTAACTTTGATCCGAGTACCAGTTTCATCGTGGGTACCGACTTAGAGGAGAAGCCCAAAGGGGCTAAGGCTAGAAAGCAACTGGCGCTCCAGGTCCCCCTTCCTGAATCAGAACCTTCCGAGTCGGCTGAGGATGAGGATGATAATGACAGTGAAGGCTCCCTCTCTGGTGGGGGTGAAGAAGTAGCGGATCAACCGCTTCCCACACCCGACGACCCGGCGGAAGATCTGTTGCTTACTACGCAAGAGGGAGTAGTGAGAGAAGAACCACCTTCAGCCGTGTCTGGTCCCTCGCATAAACGGGTCAGACCCGAGTCTTCTGACAGTGGAGCGACCTTTTCCGTGAAGAGAGCCGCTGTTAGGTCTCGTGGATCACTTATCACCGAGAAGGGTGAAGGTACAGACGCTACTCCGGAGGTAAGACTAAGTCGGAATTATATCTTTGTTGCGGTTTTCTTTCCTCTTGAAGATATGACTTGATCATTTTTCTTTGTAGGTGTCTGACGAACCAGGCTCTCCTGAACCATCTACTGCCCCAGTAGTTAATTCGGTCCTTGCTGCTTTGATTAGCGACATGTGTGCCGCGGTTCTCTCTGCGGGGGCTCTCTCAGCGGCGGCCGAGGATTCCCAAGCCGCTGAGGCCCCAGCCCGGGGTGACGAAAGTTTACTTGGGCCCGTCTCCGAGATTGCTGAACTTCAGCAAGACGACGCCATTCTCGGTGCATCTCCTCCTGAGGATGCAAGGGCGGATGAGTCTATTATTCCCGACTCGGAGGCTGTTGGTGAAGAGGTTGTGATGGCTGTAGGCGAACCCCAGCCTCCACACTCCTCTACTGGTAAGCTGAGCCACATATTGACCACCGACGGGGCTTATTTGCTTTATCAACATATCCTTCGGGTCAAGTCGATTCATGGTTGCCTTGGCCCTGCAGGTCCTGACCCTTTACCTCCCGCCGCGGATGTTTTCGGGGAAGGCCCGGTCTGCCGTGATATGGGCGAAAGGAGCGTTTCCTCTCCTTCGTCATCGCATATTGAGGGACATCCTGCCAGCTCTGGGCAGATGGGGATGGAGTTGGTGCTGGCCCCGGCCTCGTCTTCGGCTGCTTATACAGCTCCGGAGATCGACTTCTCGACTCTGCCGAGCATCCAAATTCTGCGGGCCGCTGAGGAGGAGTTGGCCGATGTTCAAGCGTCCTTCCGTACAGAGTTGGTTTCTCTTGTGGCAGGAGCGACAGATTCTGTCACGTCTTCTTCCGCGCTGCTAGCCACACTCCCGTTGACACCGGCTTCCTCGGAGGCTCTGAACGAGGTGACGCAGGATGTGGTTGACAGCTTCTATCGTCACTTAGGGAGGGGTGTAAACGCTGCCGTGGAATGGGGGATCCCTTTTTCTCTGTCTCTGCGGGGCGCTCGGGGTCAAATCGACACTCTGAAGGGTATTCCTGGCGGGGTGGGGTTAGCCGCGCTCCTGGAACCTAAGCTGACAGAGGCTGACCAGCTTGTGACCCAACTGCTGGCAGTACGGCAGGCTGGCTTGCCTGCTGCGATTGAACGGGAGCGGGGCTTCCTGGTTGCTGCTCGGGACAGGATCAAGCTCGCTCGAGAAACTGCCGGGCCGGCTGTGCAGGGGGACCTTGACAAGTTCTCCGTCTCCTATGACCGACTGGGTCGTCGGAGTCAGGCTTGTAGGGCCCGAGAAGAATCTGCCTCTCGTGGAATAGCTGACACGAAGGAGCGGATTCTCGCACTCCAGAAGGAGTTGGCCTTCTTAGAGTCAGAGCGGGAGGCTGCTCATGCAGAACAGGAGTCGATTGCTCGGGAGGCCGAGAGGTTTTCCCGATCTTCTGTCAACCTGGAGCGGGCCTTTAAGAAGTTTGAGGACAACTGGCAAGCCCATGCTCATCTGGAGGATGTGGCGGTGCTGAACCAGGAGGCAGAGCGTCGAGCCAAACAGAGGCTTGAGCGGTCGGTTGCCTTGATAAAGGACCGTCTCACGGCGTTATGTGCTCCAGAGCAGTGATCCGCCCTCTGTCTTTTTTTTTTCTCTTTTAATTTTTGTAAGGGGGTGTGATCCCCGCTGATGTAGCCCTTTGATTTTTGAATAAATGAGCATGTTTCAACTCATCTTTTCTTTCTTGTACTTGCGGTGTTTATGGAACCGGACTTGCTGGGGGATTATTTGTGGACCTGTTACCCTAGGTGTACCTTGGCTTTAGGTACGGATAACAAGTTTGGATGTTTGGAGCAGCCATGGCAAAGTGGTCATGGGTGTTCTTGGTGTTGGGGGAAGGAATGCCGTAGAGCAGCTGCGCTCCCGGGGCATGGTAAGATGGTGGATTTATGCTAAAAAACTTAGCAAGGGATATTTGTGGACCTATTATCCTTGGCGTACCCTGGTTCAGGATACGGATAATGGGATGAAAGGAATCCAATCACATTTTCTCAGAGGTTATGATGACATGGCAAACGTGAAGGTTTTACCGTAAAATCTTCCTGCTCAGAGGTAATGAGAACATGGCAGGGGAGACTTCACGGAAGCTATTTGTAGTAAATAGCGGATATTTGTGGTCAACAGAGGACATTTGTGGTCAACAGAGGACATTTGTGGTCAACAGAGGACATTTGTGGACCTATCATCCTTGTCGTACTCCGGTTGTGGGTACAGATAATAGGTTGAAAGAGGGCCGGCATACTTGCTCAGAGGTAATGTGGACATGGCAAATATGACAATTTCTTCGACAGAGCCTTCCCATTCAGAGGTAATGAGGACATGACAGGAGTGGACTCAATGAAGAGTGGGTACATAGAACGACTCAGAGGTAGGAGAACGTGGAAGTTCTATACGAGGGGGCGGTTTGTTTTTGGTGGAAGTGAAGACGACTCAGAGGTAATGAGGACATGGTCGTTTCGGAAATTGGTGGATCGACTACCCTTTTTGTGCACTGGGAGTGCGGGTAGTGGATCATGAGGGAGGATCTCTTCCAGGAAGAAAGTTCAGAGGTACAATCATACGTGACTTACTATCTGAAAGAGTGACCGGGATGTAAGATCAGAGGCACCAACCGGTACATAACTTGGTAATTTAGAATATTGAGGGAGTGAGAGTTCAGCGGCACCAGCGGGTGCATGGCTCGATAATCTGAAATGTTGTGGGTTCAGTGGTACTAAAGGGTACATGACTCGATGAATTGAAATAGGGTGGACGTGAGTTCAGTGGTACTAAAGGGTACATGACTCGATAATCTGGAGAATGATGTTTAAACATAGTATTTCTTCAGGAACTTGCCGTTGACGGGCAACATGAGCAAGTCTCCGTTCTGCTTGGCGAGGCGGTAAGCACCGTTGGAGAACACGGCCTCGATGACAAATGGACCTTCCCATTTTGGCTGGAACTTGCCGGCGGTCTTGTGAGTCATGACCATTGGCCTCCGGACTGCCAGCACAAGATTGCCCACTTGGAAAGTTCTGATTTTAACCTTCTTGTTGAAGGCTCCTGAGATGCGTGCTTGGTATAGCTCGATCCTTTGCTGAGCTAGGAGGCATTTTTCATCTAAGGCCTCCAACTCTTGTAGTCGACGTCGGTAGTTATGGGAGGACTGAACTTAGACTCACAATACAAACTCGCTTGTACAAAGAAAGCCTAGGGACGAAAACCTAGGTACAGCAGTCTAAGTACAATTGTTTATTTTAGATTCTGGGGGGTGACGATAGAGGCTCGGGAAAGCGACGGCCGCTCTGCCTTACTCCTTGGACGATCGGTATGCAGCCTTGGCTCGTAGAAGATCTGCTTGGCGTGGACGAAGAAATGCTCGTCTTGCTCTCCTCGTGTTGCTCTCCTGGCTTCTCTCTCTCTGTGGTTATCAAAAAGGGGGGAGCTCTCTCTGTATATCTGTCTCTCTTTTTTTTTATTCTTTTATTGCCCGTGGTTTTTACAAGGGAATGATGCTGGCTATTTATAGGAGTGGGGTGTGATCATTAGGGTTTGCTAATGATCATTTGTTTGGAATGTCGGCGCTCCTTCAATCTATCTGAACCCTTGATCCTGATTACAATAAATCTAGGCCATTAATGCGGATAGCACCGTATCTTGTGAGCAATTAATGCTAATTGCTTTAAATCTTCATGATTGATTATGCCAATGTCTGATTGCTCGCCACGTGTCCCATTAGCTTGATAATAAATGATATGCCCTGATCTTAGTAATTATGACGATGATGTCAAATATTCTTGTTGAGATTCGGTTAAATCCTTGATTGATCCGATGCCACGTATTTTGATTGTGGATACTGCCGGAGCCGCATAGGATGGGCAACACTTGAACCGCAGGGAGATACTCTTCGTGAGCCGCATAGGACAATGCTTCATCGAGCCGCAGGGAACGAACTCTCAATGAGCCGCATATGCAGTCTTTGCGAGCCGCATGAGCTAGCGTTGTATTGAGCCGCAGGGACTGAGCTCTCAGTGGGCCATATATGGTTGATTTCTGCTAGTCATATAGAGTGACTTCTCAGTGAGCCGCATGGAGCTGTTCTCTATTTAAGCCGCATGAGATTTTGCCACGTGGCAACCTAGGATTTCTGACGGATCGGGTCAGAGATCTTCTTCTTTTCCCGAAGAGTCTGTCATTATGGCAGAGCCATTATGACACTTTATGCCAGAGCCGCCACAGTCGTCAAATCGTGTCAGAACATTAAATGAGGCCACTATTCAAAGGGCCAGCTGTAGGAAAGGATCACAAGGGGACACGTGGCATCAACCGAGCCGCATATTCCTGCTGAACCGCATACACTCTCGAGCCGCATGAGACTGAGAGTCTTCCTTTGAACCGTGTAAGACAGCTCCCATATGAGCCGCATGGGCTTCGTATCCGGAGCCGCATGGACCATTATTCTGATATTTTCCATGCTTCTACAACGACATTCATTGCGTGCCGTTAGAAGACAATTATGGCGTGTAGTAGCACGTCGTTATTACACAATCACGACATACATTTGCATGCCATTAATGTACAATTATAACATTCTTCTGCACGTCATTAATACACAATCACGACATTCTGATGCACGTCGTTAAACACATTTTACAACATTTCTTTGCATGTCTTTATTAGTCAATTATGACATTCATTGTATGTCGTGAAAAGTATAATATATACACAAATTAGGACATATTATGCACGCCTTAAATTCTTTGCAATTTTTTTTAAAAAAAACCTGCTTTTGTGTAATCAATTTCACTTTTTGACATTCAATCACAAAATATATAATATACACAACAATTATGAAAATTAATAACTATCATTAAAACAATAATGTCACAAAGTAGTATACACAACAATTGTGATAAGTACTAACCTATTTGGAAACCATAATCAATAAGAATACCAAATTACCACCTAAAATGTCATAAAATGATATTGTATACTGAAGCTAAGGCCAACACAAAATATATTCATTCTTTAACTTCCTCTAAACAAAGAACAAAATATGGCGTCCACATTCCCATCCTCAAAACAAACAACAAAATAACATGTCCATAAAGGGCAAATAAGAAGGCCACTAAAATGTCAAAAGCACACTGCAAGTAATCGCCAATGCTTCATAAGTGACTGGTCCACATCTTCATCCTCTAAACAAACAGCAAAATAAGTTGTCGTCTCTTGCATAACCTATTACATACAATAATAAACCACATCAATATTAAGTTAAAAATGAATGGAATAACAAAAGTAAAAAAAACTAGCATATTGAAAATGAAATATGATGTTATATACAGAAAACCCATAATAGAACATTGATTAAATATGACACAGTATCCAAATATTAATACATAGTCGAATTAATAAGCATGAACAACATTCCATACTAGTTCTCATCAGATTTCCAAGTTTCACAATAATGCCATCATTAGCAAACTCATTATCCCAATTTCTTATCAAAAATTGAGCAATAATCCAAAAGTAGCTCAAGCATTATGGCCACAGATCTATGTAGCAGAGATGTGCATATTCACAAAATTGGAGAAAAAAAGAACAAAAACCCAAGCATGGACCATTTTCAGAAGAAAATATATAGCAAATTCCTCACATAATACTATGACCCAACTGTTTTCTGTTGCAAAAGAAAGGACTTGGTTTTCCAATCTCCATTAGTATCTTGCTCAGAGGCAGATTATATTCAAAGAAGAACAGAAGGAACCGCAAAGTGATTTTAATTTCACTAGAATGTCACCTCCAATAGATGCACATCATTGCAGAGAAGAAGAAACCAAGGCAGAAAAACAAATAATCACAATTTTCTCATCACTTGCAAACAAACTATTTTCTGAAGAAAAAAAAAAGAATACAATTTTGTATATTTGAAGAGTATAAAAGATGGAACTTATGTGCAGGGCTTAGGGTCTGGGTATGTATATAAGGACTGGGGCTTATTCGTACTCTCTATCATTTATCTCTATGAAAGAGATAAGAAAGGCTGGGATCGATAAAGGTTTCCCAGCTCTTTCTTGATGTATCGTACCTCTCCGGCCACTCTGCGCAAGAGCTTCAGCTCTCCTGATATGCTGGAAGCTAGCTTCTTCGTAAGCATGTCTCCCAGAAGACCTGCTTATGAAGCAGCGGTGCTCACAGCAAGCTCTGCCATCACTCCTCACTCGAAAGCAACAGTTTTGAGTTGAAGAAGCAGCAGCTTAGTTGCAAACTCCAAAGAAATATATATAGACAACAACAATACTATTTTGATGTTATGCTAATTAATTAACCAACCGATCACAATATATACAGATGGAGAATGAAACTGGAACTGGAACATTTGCACCACATTGCATACTAATGTATTTATCAAGTCAAATTGTTTGTAAGAAATATCTAGCAAAAATGTTAAGGTCCATGCAAAAAAATAACATCTAGACAACAATGTTACTTGAAATCATCCAAATTAAATCTGACATCCATTTAAATATCTGGCAAACCAAGTAAAGTTGTAGGTAAAGAACATAGAACATAATATATTTGTTTTCAGTTGGTTTATCATGAAATCTACTAGGAATCAATATAAAAGCAATATGAATATGCCCAGCAGCAGCTCAAGTCATCTCATGTATAATACTTCTTATGAATTTTTTGGGAAATTGAACTTAAAAACCAGCAGCGTCTCAAATCTCAATAAAAAGTCATTTCATGTACAATAGTCCAAGTCATCTCATGTACAATAGTTCAACCAATGTCCTAGGATACAATTTCTTATGCATTTTTTGAGAAGTTGTACTAAATTTGCTTTATATGGAGCGAGCATAGTTACCTGGATAAGCTAGCAAACAAGTGGCGATCCCACACACAGAACATTGAAGCTCAGGACCTGGAAACTGAAAAGGACCCTATACCAAAGACATGAAGTCCATAACAAAATAATAAGTACCACATGATCCTAAAAATAGAAGAAAACAAGACAAAAAAGGGATAGTCATGTTACCTACCTCAAAATTTTTACCACTAATCGAATCTGATATACTTGATAGGCCACGCAATTGTACTTGATAAAGCCTCGTGTAGAAAAAAACTCACGGGTCGGCCGATACAAAGTCATCTCGTAATCAATTACTTCATGAACCCAAAGTTTATAGCACTCGCGTCCTAAAGCCACATGATGGACCAAATCTTTAGGATTTTTAGATACAATCTCACCAATTGCAAAAACTTCTGAACCCGTCTCCCAATTCAACAACTTGCATTTTGTCCCAATGTTAAGAGAACTTGGATTTTCAATATTTTCCTTTTCTCGTCTTGTTTGCGTCATCTCACGATTGTTAGAACTTTGAACCCCATAGTTTGAGTTAGTCTTTCCCACTGTGTTTGAGTTTTCAATTTGCTACATAAATGAAAAATCACATTAACTATTGAACGAGTCAGTATGTAATAAAGAATAAAAATATACTATGTCGAAGTGTAAAAGTTACAGTGTTATTTTTCCCAAAAACCTTTTCAGCAATGCTTTTATATAAATTTCTTAATTCAATCAACTCACTTTCCAATCTATTGACTTTGTCATGGTGATATTTTTGACCTTCCACTTTTGAAGGAGTCGCCCCAAAGCCAAGCCCTCTTACTATTCCTCGTCGTTCGGGACCAATTACTTTTGATACAACATCAACTTCTAAAGAATTTTTTTCTGATGGTGTTGTCGACTTATGAATATCTTGTATGTCATCCTAACAAAAAATAGTACAGTAGGTAATTTTAGTTTTATACAAGTGTATAAGCAAATGGATAAAAATATACCTGCCAAATCACATTTCTACAACAAAGTCCTCAACATAAAAATAGTACAGTAGGTAATTCTTCAACATGAGCTTGGTCAATCATGTACAAGATGTTGGTCAGATTGTAGCAAAACTATGCTGAAGTTCCAGAAAAACTAATGCTATTTACACTACAAAAAGGATGATGGCTGATATTCCCAGTTTAAGCGACAAATATTGCAAAACTACAGACGTTGGCTGATATTACCTTCATTACCATATGGGAGGTCTGTCAATCCTTTGGAAACCTTCACATAGATGAGTCGAACCAATGCTATTTATAATTGCACACTAAATGGCCCCATCATATTATAAATTTATGTGGACACAACTAGTAATGTTACTTTAAATTGTCTAAGCTACAACATAATGACATATACCCATGTATAAAAGGTTTACTTTTTAAGCATAGCTAGCAGTGTTATACCGATAACGAAACCAACCGACCATGACATATACCCATGTTTTTAAGTTAAAGACTATACCTACCTTCAAAGAAAGTCGGGATAAGAAATTGGATCCAATTTATCTAAGATTCTATATTAGTTACTGAACCAAGCACAACCTTACAATAAGCCAACGAGGATAAAATACTCCCTTTTGATTTGGAAGGTAATCAGGTAAGATATGAAATACTCTATTTACCTAGAAAGTAAAATTATTTCTAGATCTAAAAAATTGACCTATTTTAGATCATATTTGCATGTCGTGTTTAGTGCACATATTTCAGACCTCGAAGTAGCTGATGAAATGTTGCAGGTACATTTAAACACCACCAGTGAGATTTTGATACCAGAGGATAGATATAAACAACCAAGCTCAAAAGAAAAAAATTATTAATTAACTAACAAAAAGTGAAATGTATTGGAATCATAAAGTTGACACGAACTAATAACAAGTAGACAAAGAAAAAGAAGAACCAAAATACAATACAATCCGAAAATTCCTTATAATTTATGCTTCCATAGAAAAGAAGAGAAGAAACTTGTGAAATAAAAAACCAAAATATAGCAACTTAAAACTACCTTTTTCTGAATTAGTGCATCGATCACTTCCACTTGAAGGAAACCAAACATCAGACATGAATTCTGAACTAATAACAAGTATCCCTATATTATCCCTAAAATTAAGCCTCAACACAAATACACAAATGATCTGTTGCCAAGTAGATCGCAAGCATGCATAC
Source organism: Iris pallida (assembly GCA_029216955.1). Taxonomy (NCBI): domain Eukaryota; kingdom Viridiplantae; phylum Streptophyta; class Magnoliopsida; order Asparagales; family Iridaceae; genus Iris; species Iris pallida. The sequence continues at coordinate 11,749,809 of JANAVB010007798.1, forward strand.
ATAATATAACTACTCTTGATTTTCTTCTTCATCACATCACAAGGCTTATGTAGTAATCATAAAAAAAGAGTGGAAAATGTAGAACACTACCAAACACACAATACAAGAATCGTCCATGTGTAATGTAGAACAAAGAGTGGAAAATAAATAACAAGCACTTACCATAATTCTCTTAGCCTCTTCACTCAATTCACCCGTTTTCCTATGATGTCCCTTGATCCATACATCAACTCTTTGTACAGAATCGGGTTGATCACTTTGTTGATGCTACAAGACAAATTTTAGATAATAAACAATGAATAGAAATCAAATAAGCCTAATGAAATGACTAAGGAAATAAAACATGGTTTTAGGTAACAAGCATATGCGCGTCACTTAGTTACCATTTCATCTTCTAGATGAGCATATCCCTTACGACTAGTTGTATGCAGCAAAGTTTGACTTTTCCGCATCTTCTTAAATCTTTTACTTCTTTCCTAAATTCCCATATGAAATATATACATTACATGACCATGGCAAGATTTAGAGCCAAAAATAAGGGGGAAAAGTGAAACCAATAGCACTTACCTTAAATTCTGGAGTACTTCTCTTGATTACAAAAGCCTTCCAATCTTTAAACACCGGTATATTGTCAGGTTTGAGGAGAGCGAGTGCTCGTGGTAAACCTACAACTTTTGCTTGCTCCATCACCGCTTTCATCAAATTAGATTTATGGTCACGCCAATGCTTTCCCAAATTTTGGAATGTATATGCAATATATTACATTTGAAACTATGAAAGAAAAATTAACCAAAGACAGATATCCTCAACCAAAAAATGTGGTATATGCAATATATTACATTTGAAAACCAACAAGACAAAGCGAAGTTAGGATAAGCCCAATATAGGTCTACATAGGTGAGTTCGGATAAGCCAACAACATATTAGAGTATAAGGCATGGGTTATCATAAACCAAACCCGAACAAAATAGTATTAGTACGAAACCCCTGAAGAATATGAGTTGTTTCCTGTTCAAAATGTAGAATATGTTTATAAAAAATATAAACCAAATAAAAATATAGACATACCCCAAAGATGACATAGTAATAGAACACAAATTTACTATGTCATCCCACCTTGATCCTTTATGGTCCCCATTTAGTGCATTTACTGCATCCCACCTTGATCCTTTATGGCCGCCATTTAGTTTCCATAAAATGGATGGAATTTTATACAATGAGTGATAAATAATAGTGTAATTGTTAAGATTGATTGATAGCTCCACCTTTAGCGAGCTTGTACATGAATTTATATAATACATTCAGAGCAAGAGGGAAACTCCAAAGTTAATATGGATGAGGACCTGAATTACACATTTAGGTAAACCACTTTTTCAAGACCAGTCATACAAATGAGGCTACTGTAGGAGGGAATGGATACAATGAGTAATGAGGCAAATAAATAATTAATACATAAGTAGTAAAATTGATAATCTCCTCACCTAATGCAGACTTATCTTTTTTTGTCTTATAGAACCTTTTCGTTGATGAAATTGATGATAATGACTTTTGCTGGTATGTTTGGTATATGAGCTTGTTGGCAGCACCAGCTTTATGTTCTCTTCTAGTATACTTTTGTTCCTAAGAGCAAAACTTTGTCTTCAATCAGGTGGGATTAACTTCATCACCCACCTACACTCTATTTTGATGTAGTGGCTCATTTTTCTCTCTCTTAACATTTTACTTCTAGCCTAGAAGTTCCAGGAGATCTATCCTATCCGACCTCTTGCACATAACTTAGGTTAAGTACTTATGGAACTTCAATCATGGAGATCACATTAACCAAAATCTATTTGTTTGAGTCACTGTTGAGTCGATATGTAAAACACATTGTATCCAGAAAACAATATCAATAGTTTCAGAAAACAATATGAAAAACCCATACAATCCCAACCAAACATAGTTCTACATATATGTGAAACATCCCCATATTTTTTCATGTACACAATTGGACAAAAAAAAACAGCAGTAAACCCACATTAGGTCACACATATTTTTACAAGGAAAGTGAAAAGTCATATGAAGGATGTACATATAGTGATATCAACAAAAAGACAACATCAAATTCAAATTAAAGCATCATGAATTTTCTTTATTTTATATAAACAAAATAATATCAAACTTTTTGTTGATATGTAGGATGAAGTTATCTAATTTAAGCCGAAAGTAAACTATCATGACAATTTCTTAAATAGTAATATATGCACAAATTAAACAAGAACTCATATGTAAAATTAAAATCAAATTTCTTAGGTAAAATTGGGGGAAGAAGAAGAAATTGAACCTACAGTTCAGTCGTGGCTCTCCGTAGATACGTGGAGGTCCTATAATAACAAAAAAATTCGGAGTAAGAGCAAAATCCTAAATAAGAAGAAGGAAATTGGGGGAACCCTAAACAAAAGTAAATTGGGGGGATAAAAATTGTGCTCACATATTTGCATGCCACTTCCCTTCCCTTACTATGATCTGTACACAAACAAAAGAAGTAAAAAATCAAAAGAGGAAGAGGAAGAGGAAGAAGCCGACTATTATATCCAAAAAAAATTTGGGAAAAAAAATAAAAGAATAAGAGAGAGAATCCGAACCTATTTTGAGAGACAAGAACCCTAGCGCAAGAGGATTTTTAGGAAGAATTTCTTCAGCGGGGAGAGGGGAGGGAAGGTTTTGGCCAAAAAAATCGTGGACGGAAAGTTTTGGGGCTGCGGGAATAAGCCAAAGGGTGAAATAGGAGGGAATCATGAATATTTGGCGCCTTTTTTTTGCCATATTGAGTTTGATGGCATTCATTGTATGCCTTCATATGTATAAAAAGTTAACGACATTCAATGCACGTCGTAAATAATGTAATAAATTATATTTTGCCTTTTTTTACGGCATTCACTAAAATGCATGCTGTAAAATAACTATTACGGCATACAGCCATAGGCACGCCTTAATTTTAATGCCGTAAAAGGTCATTTTTTTTGTAGTGAAGGATGAGTTTTTATCTCAAGTCGCTAGACTTCGACCTGTGGACCATTGTTACCGATGGTTACAAAAAGCCCGCCATGATAGTTGTCAATGGTGATCTCGTTGAGAAACCCCACGACAAATATTCTGACGAGGAGAAGAAACAGGCGAGTCTAGACACGAGAGCTATTAATGCTTTATTTTGTACAATAGACAGGAATGAGTTTAACAGGGTCTCAACATGCACTACCTCTCACGAAGTATGGAGACTTCTAGAAGTGACACATGAAGGAACCACCCAAGTCAAGGAGTCAAAAATAAGTCGTCTCACTCAATAATATGAGGCATTCAAGATGAAGCCAAATGAGATGATCACACAAATGTTTACAAGATTCCTCGACATCATCAACCCCTTGTCCTCTCTCGACAAACAATGTACAAATCACGAGAAGATCCGCAAGCTACTTAGGGGGCTACTAAAGATTTGGAACCCTAAGGTGACATCCATCATAGAAGGAAACGATCTCACTACAATGTCCATGGAGACCTTAATAGGAAAGCTGATGACTCATGAGCTTGACCTCAAAGACTTCGAAGAGCCTGCTCCTAAGGCAAAGGAGATTGCCCTTAAGGCTCACCGTCGAAGGGCTGATCCTGAAGAGACGGATGACGATAACTCGGAAGGTGATGATCAAGCTCTCATTGTCCGCAACTTCAAGAAATTCCTTCGCTTCAATCGAAGAAAGAAGGAACCACAAGAAGATGACGAAGAAGAGCCAACATGCTACGGTTGCAAGAAGACTGGACACGTCCGAAAAGACTGTCCATTCGCAAAGAAGAGCAACCGATATGAGAAACCATACAAGAAGGCTTCCTCAAGAAAATATGCCAACACAAGCATTTAGCATAAAAGCGAAGCTAGTGACTCCGAGAAAGAAAAAGACTTTCCTCAAGACACCGCCAATGTATGCCTAATGGCAACATCCGATAAGGTAACTAGCAAAACCCTCGATGATTTCACTTTTGATGAACTTGACGATGTATTCAATAATTTACTCAATGACCACAAGAAAGTCATTAGTAAATATAAACATGCCAAGGAGAAGATCAAAAGCTATGAAGTCGAGATTCAAAAACTCTCTTCTTTGCTTGATAATATTAGAGACACTTCACCCACGGAAGTCATAAATGAGGTATCCAAGCTTAAATTGAGCCTACATGATGCCGAATCACGTATTAAAAAGCAAACACATGAGATCACAGCGCTCAACACTGAGCTTGCTGAAGAAAAGAATAGACACAAGATCTCTATTACTAAGATTTATGGTTTGAATACTAAGATTAATGAACTACAAGCTGCCTCTAAGAAATTAGAGACTAGATTGGGAAAACAGGTTGCTCAACCTCAAATCCAATCACATGAGACACACACAAAGCACAACACTACTCAAAAGAGTCAAGCACGTCATCCACCTGCAGCACGCAAACATGCTTACATGTACATCCACTTCCATACAGCACACAAACCACATGCACGTAAAAATTATTCTCATAACTATCATTCTATTGTGACACATAATCACCATGCTACACATAGATATAATCATCACTATGTTGTACATAAACAAAATAGCCACCATACTGCATATAGATATAATCATCATCCAGCTGCCACATATAGTCATTATCATGCTGCTCCACACCACTCTTACCATGCTACATATAGACATCATCAACATGCTCCAAACATAAATAGGAATGCTATTTGCACCTATTGTGGATTACATGGACACATATCACCACAATGTAGAGTTAGGAGATTAGTAGATAGGAATATATATGCATGGATGCCAAAAACTAACTTTTCAGGACCCTCAAGAACATGGGTACCAAAGGTCACATCTACTCTTGATGTAGGTGGACCTTCCCTCCTCAACTAAAAGTAAGTGGATTCTCGATAGTGGATGCTCGCGACATATGATGGGAGACGCAAATCTTTTCGCACCACTATCGATGAAGAGAGAAGGATATGTATCCTTCGGCAACAACCTAAAAGGGTATATCATAGGTAATGGTACTATTGGTCATCCTCCTTCTCCTGTAATAAAGAATGTCTGCCTAGTGACCGAGTTAAAGCATAACCTGCTCAGCATAAGTCACCTTGCTGATCATGGATATGATATTAACTTTGGACAAAATAAATGCTATATTTATGATAGGTCAACGGAAGACATCGCTTTTGAAGGGATAAGAGAGGATAACATTTACATTTTCTATCTACCTAGAGATACTAACAGTGCAGGAAGATGCCTATATGCTCACAAGGATGAGAGATTACTGTGGCACCAGCGTCTTGGTCATGCCAATATGGATACTATATCCAGGCTATCGACTAAGAAGCTAGTTAGAGGCTTGCCCGACATCACATTCAAAAAAGATATGGTATGTGCCGAATGTGAGTTGAATAAGGCAATAAAGTCCTCATTTCATTCCATAAACACTGTAAGTACTACTAGACCCTTGCAATTACTTTATATGGATTTATTTGGTCCTAGTAGAGTAGCCAGTCTTGGTGGAAAAATCTACGTTTTTGTTATAGTAGATGACTTTTCTAGATTTACTTGGGTTTTCTTTCTTACAAACAAAACTGATGCTATTTCTGTTTTCAAAATCTTTGCTAAAAAGGTTCAAAATGAAAAAGGCTACATGATTACTCGAATCCGAAGTGATTATGGAGGCGAATTCGAAAATACTGATTTTGAAAAGTTTTGCGATTTAAATGGTTTTGATCATGAGTTTTCTTGTCCTAGAACTCCTCAACAAAATAGTGTTGTAGAGCGAAAGAATAGAACTCTTGGCGATATGGCTAGAGTCATGCTGAATAAATTTTTACTTCCAAAATATTTTTGGGCTGAAGCTGTCAGAACAGCATGCCACATTTTAAATAGGGTGCTCATTCGTCCTATTACGAAGAAAATACCCTATGAGCTTTGGTTTGGTAGAACTCCAAATGTTTCTTATTTTAGAGTTTTTGGTTGTCGATGTTTTATCCTTAACACCAAAGACAACTTAGGCAAATTTGATGCCAAAGCTGACGATGGTATATTTCTTGGCTATGCTGTCAAGAGCAAGGGATATAGAGTGTTCAACAAATGCTCATTAATTGTGGAAGAGTCTACAAATATGACTTTTGATGAAGATAATAGTGCAGCAGCCTCTCCTGACGATGATATTGAGCCATCGACTTCTACGCCGATGAATACCACCACTGAAACCAATTCTCTGGAGGGCTTGCCAAAGAAATTCTCTTTCAAGCCTTCACATCCAAAAAATTTGGCCATAGGTGAGGTTTCACGCGGAGTAAGTACTCGATCATCATTAAGAGACTCCATTGCTAGCACTGCCTTCATTTCACAAATTGAGCCTAAAAATGTTTTAGAAGCATTCAATGATGAGTTTTGGATTTCTGTCATGCAAGAAGAACTCAACCAATTCGAGAGAAGCCAGGTTTGGGAACTTGTTCCTAGGCCAGCTAATCATTCGATTATTGGTACGAAATAGGTTTTTTACAACAAAGTAAATGAAGATGGTTCAGTTACACGCAACAAAGCTCGTCTAGTAGCTCAAGGATACAACCAAGAGGAAGGTATCGACTACGATGAGACGTATGCTCCTGTTGCAAGACTTGAGTCCATTCGGATGCTTTATGTATTTGCTAACTTTCAAAATTTTAAACTATTTTAAATGGATGTTAAAAGTGCTTTCTTGAATGGATTTATTAAGGAGGAAGATTTTGTAAAATAACCCCCTGGTTTTGAAAATCACAAATTTCTCGAACACGTTTTCAAACTCAAGAAAGCGCTATATGGCCTCAAACAAGCCCCTAGAGCTTGGTATGAACGTCTAAGCAATTTTTTGCTTGATAAAGGTTTTTCAAAAGGGAAAATTGACACTACACTCTTTATAAAATCTTTCAAAGACACTATTCTCTTAGTGCAAATTTATGTTGATGATATTATATTCGGTTCTACTGATGAAACTCTCTGTCAAGATTTTGCTAAGTGTATGCAGACCGAATTTGAGATGAGCATGATGGGGGAGCTCAATTACTTTCTTGGACTGCAAGTCAAACAAACATCAAATGAAACTTTCATCTGTCAGTCAAAGTATACAAATGACATGCTGAAGAAATTTGACCTTGACAACGTCAAACCAATCGGCACTCCAATGGCTACTACAACCAAGCTAGAACCAGATGAAAACGGTAAACCTGTGGATCAACGTAAGTATCGAGGTATGATAGGCAGTATATTTTATTTAACTGCTAGTCGCCCTGATATCATGTTTAGCGTTTGCCTGTGTGCCAGATATCAAACAAATCCTAAGGAATCACACATGTCCGCCGTTAAGCGTATCTTTTGATACCTTAAAGGTACGGTTACAGTGGGCCTATGGTATCCCAAATCAACATCATTTGACCTCATTAGTTACTCTGATGCTGATTTCGTCGGATGCAAGGTCGACCGTAAAAGTACTAGCGGTACGTGTCATTTATTAGGAAAGGCTCTAGTCTCTTGGTTTAGCAAGAAGCAGAATTCTGTCGCAATATCCACAACAGAAGCTGAATATATCGTAGCTGGTCGTTGTGCACAAATTCTGTGGATGAAGCAAACCCTTGAAGACTATAACTTATCTTTTATGCACATTCCTATCTTTTGTGACAACACTAGTGCTATAAATCTCACTAAGAACCCCATCTATCACTCACGCACGAAACACATTGAAATTCGTCACCACTTTTTGTGTGATCACCAACAGAATGGCATTATTAATTTAGAATTTATTGACACTGATCATTAGTTGGCCGATTTTTTTACAAAACCATTATCCGATAAGCGATTCAATTTTCTTTGTCGTAAATTAGGAATTTTAGATGAAATGGGTATATATTAAATTGACCTGCGTAATTATCGATTATGTCACGATTCTCTATGCTGACTTTGCTATGGGTACAAGCCGAAAGGGTCCTTCTGACAACAAGGCATAAAAGCCTAAGCGACACGGTGCACTAGTCTTCGGACTACCGCTAGCTGGGATCCGGCCCCTGCAGCTACCCCATAGCAGCTTCATCATATTGATTTATGTCATAACTCCTTAGTTATTATATGGTTAATTTATAGACTGCCTCATTTGAAAATTCTAAATTCTAATCTTACTTTTATATCTTCGACCACTTATTCATATATTCTTCCATTTTTTAATTAATTTCCTGCTTGAAGTTCTGGCCCAAGGGACCAGAACTCGGGCCGAACTATGCCCCCATACAGAGTTCGGGCCGAGTTCGGCCTCCTTGTTCCAGAACCTCGAGACACTCTCAGCCGTTGATCAAATCTTCATCCAATGGCTCATGTTTCACCCGACCAGCCGACCAAAGAGACATATATTCGGGATTGCCTCTCTCTCCTCCCTCCATTGTCTTCTTCTTAAATCTCCACACATATTTCTTTCAAAATCCTAACCCTAAAAGTCTCCATTCCTTGGAAAATCTCTCTCCAAACTCAAGGAAGTCACTCTTGGAGTTATTCTCCTCCATCTTAGGTCTCTTTTGTTAAGGTATATCTCTTTCTTTCTCTTCAATCTCAATTTTTTTCATGGCACCTAGGTTGCTTGGTAGGGGTAAAAAACAAAGGAGAAGTATTGGTGAATCATCTACTAATCATAACCCAAACCCACAACCTAATCCACCACCACAACCTATTCATCATCCTCCTCCTAACATGATCCACCCTCTTTTTAATCCACCTCCACCCATCAATGCCGACACATACGATGACCGTATTTTTGTATCTTTAGATGCGTCTAACGCATGGTTCGCCGACTTCCGTCATCGTAGTGTCTTTGTCGGGCACCCTATTAAGTTTACGGTATTTTCCGATTTTCTTCCTAACTTTCGTGACTTATGTCTTGATGAACTTGTTGCAACTCGTGAACCGATCTATGTTAATGCCATTCAAATGTTTTATTGCAACATGACTTATGACCACGACCGCATCTATTCACGTGTCACCGGTATAGACATATCTTTTGATGATTTTGAGTTAGCCGACCTTCTTGGTTTGCCCGACCCTAACACTTGGGAACGACTTGATGATGCCCGGGACTTTATTTTCCCCGGCGAGACCACGTTGGAAAGTTTTAAGGGTGATCTTTGTTCTCCAAATCATTCTCCTCGAAAAGTTATGGCTAAACATCTCAATAATCATTTTTATGAACTTCATCGTATTGTATTCTCTTCGGTCTTGCCAAAAGCTGGATCGACAGATGAAGTTACTTACTTTGAGATTACTGCTTTTTTCTTTCTCCACTTTTGCGTCCCCTTCAACTTTCCTTGTACGATGATGGATTGGATGATTCGTGCTAGGCCTAAACCAAAATCTTTGGTTTATACCATGTATCTTCCTTTGATTTTTCGTGCATTTCATGTCCCATTGGATCAGTGTCAGTCCTTGTCCCCTCCTGCCTTTCTGACCAAGGCAAGGAGAACTATTGCTGCTGTAGCCTCTTTCTGAGTCTGATGATGCTGAGGAGCCTGACTCTCCTGCACCTGTTGCTGCTCCCGATTCACCTGTTCCCGAGTCCACTGCTACACTGGACTCTATTCAGACCATGCTTCGCGATCGCTTCCGTTTGGAAGACGTGCGCTGGGCTGAGATGGATGATCGCTGGACGCTGATGGACTACCGCACCACTCTGCAGATGAGTGCGCTCAGCAACTCCATCCACGACATTCAGTACTCCATGGCCTCCCATCCGACGATTTCGATTCCGATGATGCGTGATCCGTCTCGCGACGGTTATCGCATTGACGATTCATCGGTTCGTCGCTATCTTGATCTGACTTCTGCATTTGTGGATCCCCGTCGTACCGGTTCTGATGGTGCGGGGCCTTCACATGCTCCTTGATGGATATGGATGTTGTACTGCCACTGATGATTAGGACTACTTTTATTTTGGCACTATGTTTCTTTTTGCTTATGGTTTTATGTTTTTAAACTCTATGGCTCAGTTTGCTATTAGTTAGTACTCTGTATGCATGTTCTCTTTCATTATGTGGATGGTAGTTTTTATTACTTCTCTATTTTTGTCTCTATTTTTGCTGATTGTCAAAAGGGGGAGAACCATTGATATTTGTCTTAGTTCTATGAATTGTGTCTACTTGGATATTGTGTCTACGTGGATATGTATATTTGGATATTTTGGATAAGTACTTGTCACGGGAAATATCAGTTTACGGGGGAGTAACGATTGTTCAAGTACGGGGGAGCCATAATGTGTTCAGGTATGAATATTGGACATACAAGTATCATATTTTGTCAATTATCAAAATGGAAGAGATTGTTGACCCAAACAAGATCACAGTCAACCTAATCTTGAAAATTAACAAAATAATATTTGTCATAGTCCAAATTGACACATCGAGCTCGTAATCAATCTACTCAGCTCATTAGTTCAAGATCAAAGCTGCTTGAAGATTTGTTATTCTGTGTATACTGGAGTCTATATTTTTTATTGTTTTTGAGTATAGAATGATGTACGTTGGGTCATACTGAGCAACTTTGGGCTAGACATAGCTTTATAGGTTTACTTAGCCCAAATCCCACTCAACCCATTCATCTAAAAGCCCACTAAGAACATTTTGTCCATAGGAGACAGAGTTCGGGCCGAACTCTGCCTCCACACAGAGTTCGGGCCGAACTCTGCCCCATAAATTACAGGATGCTGATTTTTAGGTCTTGATCACTGCTAGTTGTCCAACGGCCAAAAATTTGAATTATATATACCGAATTCTGGCCGAATTCTGCCTACCCCGAACCTTATAAATAGGCCTTGGTTTCTCTCATTTGAAACCATCCAATCTTCTCTTCTTCTTCTCTTACATAGCCTATATATTAAAGAGCCTTACCTTCCCATCCACTTAGCATTCAAACTTCCCAACCATCCAAGTTGCTCGGTACGATCCAGCTAGAATTTTGAAGTGCAAGAAGTTATAAGTCACTTGGAAAAGTCCAAGTTTTGCCAAAGCGATCATTGAAAGAAGTTTGGCATGCTCTTCTGTGAAAAGGCACGTGGTTGTAACCCTATTTCACAAATAGTAGATTTCAATCCTGAGCTAGAGTTCTCAGGCCTGGACTAGTCCTCCACGAGAGAAACCAGGTTAAAAATCTTGTTGTGTTGTGCTTGCTCTCTACTCTTTTATTTCCGCATTTCTTTTACTCTGATTATTTAGTTGGTGAAAAGAGTTTAAGTTTTTAATTGATCATTTTTGTTATAAACTCTATTCACCCCCCTCTAGAGTTGCCTACCTGTACTTCATTGTCTTTTCCCGCGAACCCTAGTTTTCGCCTATGAAGGGTTAGAACACGTTTATATCTGTCTAACTTTCTATCAATTAATACGCACACCAAACTAGGGTCCTGGGAATATCCAGTTCCAGCAAGAGGAGTATTGTTTGTGTATTGTGAGTGATAGAAGGAGGAGGGACTGCTGCCTATGCAGCAGGTGCATCTGCAGCAGCTAGTGTGCTGCAGGGCAGCATTTGTGAGAGGAGCAGCAACTACAGCAGTATAAGACAGCAGCAGTGGCAGCATTTAGGAGCAGCAACTGCTGCAATATGATGCAGTAGCATCAACCAGGCCTGCTGTAGGGCAGCATGGCTGCAATAGAGAACTGCAGTAGCAGTTTGAGCAGCTGTGGGTAGCCCACTAGACCCCAATTTTTCATTGCCCTTTGTGCCCTCTTTGTCCCATTTGCCTTTGGCTAGTATGTGTGTATGTGAGTGGATATGTTGAGTTAGCTAGTTAGTATATGATATGTTAGAGTTAGAAGATTAGATGGTTAGTTAGTTAGTATCTTGTATCTTAGTCTTTGTTACTAGTTAGATGAGTTAGAGTTAGATATATTTATGTGTTAGAGTTTCTAGCAGGATGTTAGAGTCTAGAGATAATATAGATAGTTAGTATCCTATCTAGAAGTATCCTTGGATACTAGGATTAGTGTTTTAGGATATAGATAGTGGTATCTTGAGATACCTATAGTGGTATCTTAGGATATCTTTAGTTTTACCTTTGTGAAACCCAGAATGTTGAATTATTTAATTGTTGATTTGTAGTGTAAATTTTGGTTTATTAATATTATTATTATTATTACTATTATTATTATTATTATTATTATTATTTAGTTGGTTTTAGGAAAAATATTATTTTGAAAGATTACCGTTTATTTTTGATTGCGTCCCTGCCTCGAACCCGAGTCTGAACTCGAACCAGACCCGGTTTCCCGAAACCCAATTCCTTTCCGAACCGACCCCTTTTATCTTTTTAAAAATCCTGGTAATTTATTATTGTTTATAATATAATATATATATATATATATATATATATATATATATATAAACACTTGGCCTGGTCTCCCCATGACCAGGCCATTCACGCACCCATTCTTTTGGATCACACAAATTACTCTCCTCCACATATTTTTTTACACCACACTCTTATAACCACCCACTCCACCACACCACTCACGAATTCAATTATCACCAGCATCCCACCAACACTCTTCTATCCCTTTCATTTCTTTCCTTCCTCTCAAAAGGAAAACCTACTTCAATTCTCCCCGAGCACCCTCTCGGCCTAGGCCCCGATGCCGACACCCGAGCCCTCTCCTATCGGCCTCCAACAGCCCAAGCCCGCGGCTGCCCTCCCCTGCCGGTGCCGCCCCGCGGCCCTCCGCCTGCCGCCATCGTTCCCCGACCATCGCGCCCCTCCGCGGGCTCGCCCACCCCGGCAGCGAGTTTCCCGGCCCGATCGGGACCCGCACCCCGTGCCCTAGGCCCCGTCGGACCCCGAGCTCCGGCGATCCGCCCTGGCCGACCCCCTTGCGCGCGTGACCGGCCCGTCCAGCTGCTGTCCAGAGTTTCCCTGTCCCCGGCGAGCTTCTGTGCGCGACCCGTTGTCCGATCCCGAGCTTCGGTTACGTTTACGCAGCCGTACCCCGGCGAGGCGTGTCCCGAGTCCGAGGCAACCCTTCGGATTCCGTCGATTTGGGTAATTTCTGGATAATCACAGTAGTTCGTCCCTCCCAACGTGTTTGTGATGATTAATTGGTCCTCGAATTCTCTTTGGAAATTCGGTTTTCTGTTACGTTATGGTTTCCGGGAATTTCGGAACCATTCTTGACATTTTTGTTCTGTGGTTTTAGTTGCTGTTGATTTCGGGTTTTTCCCGAGAACTCTTCGGAAAGAGTTCTGATGGTTGGGATTATTTCGGGATTTTTGAACTTTCTTCGAAAACATCCTGGATTTTATTTTGGACGTTTCTGTGGATTGGTTTTTGGATTTCGGAATTTTGGGATTTTCGATTTATTTCGGGTTCTCTGATTAGGTTTCGGGAATGATTTCTGTGATTATATTTTCTATAAAAATGGGTTCTCCCTGGTTTGGGATTTATAAATGGTGTTTATGGCACACTTTCCAGTTTTTGGGTTGACCGAAAATAGAGGAAGTGCTGCCGGATTTTTCTATAAAATTTAATTATATAATTTTAAAATGGTTTTTCGGAAAAGAATATTATTTTGGATTTCTGGGCGACGACCGTATTGGTCAATGGGCCCTGGCTAAGTGCAAACGAAACCGGTTTCGTCCGGACGTTGAGGCATTAGCCTATATGACGATTGGACCAATATCTGAGACTCACTATTAAATTTATTTAATTTATTACTCTTATTTTGTAATTAAATTGTAGGATAATTTTAGAACTAACAAATATTTCTTCTTATTTCAATTTTTGTAAAATAATTTGTAAGGGCATAAGCCCAGCTTTTCTATTTTTCTCTGTGGCCTGTAATTATTGTAGCGTAGTTTTCTTTCATTTTCTGGTTTTGCTGGTTTTTAGCGTAAACGCGTAGAATTAAAATAAATATTATTTTGATATAGAAAAATTAATGAGATTTTTTCTCACATTAAAATTTACAAGTTTGTAATATTTAAACAAAGATCATGTTTTCTCATTAAACAAGAAATTTAGTTTTATATGTATAATTACGAAAAATACAAAGTTTTAACCAATTAAATTGGTAACTACGAGTTTTCCAAAATAAAAAGTTAAATTGATCTTTCCCTCGTAATTAATTACAACGCACCCGATAATCGAGATTTGTTTGTGATAGTATAATAAAGATTAAAATTGACTAGGACAAACTTAGAGATTACAACTAGCATAGTTAGCATGGCGATTTTGGAATCTGAGATGAACTTCTCGAATGTAGGATTTCGAGGACAAGTCTAATTTCCATCTCGAAGTCTTCAACCTTTCAAATCCAGTCAAACCAAGGCAAGTACATTTTGTGTTAGTTTACAATTATTTAGTAATCATTTTATTGCAAGTTTAAACCACGATGCAACACGGAACTCTCTCTGAGAGCACTGACTGTAACTACTGTAACTGTTTGGGGACTGGGGGAGTAGTGTAATGAGTATGACCACATCCAAAGTAATAATTTAGAACTGTATTAGCTTACCCCTCATACACACGGGGATAAGCCATATCATTCACTGTATAACCCAAGCCGGTCATATTCATTGCCTATTCACATCACAATGTTTTAACTGCTGGAGAACTGTTTATTTCAAATTGTTTAAAAGTGCATGATTCTATTATTATTTCAATTGTCAAATTAGCATGAATTGTACTTTGCTCACTCCTGACTGGAGACCCAACATTTTTAGGTAACACTGATGAGGCTTTGTTCCGCGATATTTCCCGAGATCCCAACTAGAGGACGATGATTTCGAGACTGATGAGCTGTTTGCTTAGAGTTTTTTTCTTCATGATGTATATAGAAAATGGATTTAAGTTGTATCTTTCATTTCATTGTAAAAGTTTTTTTTTAATTCGGAATAATAAATTGTGGCAATTATTGTGTTGTTGATATTACCTGCAAATGGATACAGCTTACTGCCGCCGTCTCAACAACGGTGCAGGCTGGACATGATCCGGTTCGACCTAATTATTTGGGATCGGGTCGTGACAACCTTTTACCTCAATGTATTGGATTTACCTACTAGGTAAGGGGGTTTATTTAGATACTAAGGTATTGGTTAAGTAGTCGTTTGGGATAGATAGAGAGATACTAGATATCTAAGTATAGGTATTGGATGTTAAGGTATTGTTACATAGACTAAGGTATTGGACTTCCAACCAAGGTATTGGTATTGGGATACCAATAGGGACAAGGTATATGGTATCTTGGTAAGGCTAGGAATATGATACTTAGTCTAGATTTGACCTTGTTTGGCCAAGGTTGAGTTTTTAACCAAAAGTCAACGTTGAGTCAACATCTGACCTAGATTGGGCTAGGAGTTGACCAGAGTTGACCAGTTGATCAAAAGTCAACTGTAGGTAAACCATTCATCCAGTTTGACCTAGATTGGATTAGTAGTTGACTAGAGTTGACCAATTGACCAAAAGTCAACTGTAGGTCAACCCTTGACCTAGTATGATCTAGTTTGACTTGGTTTGACCTTGTTTGACTTAGTTTGACTTAGTTTGACTGAGTTTGACCTATATTTGTATAGCATATACTAGAAAATCATGCCTAACACTGTTAAACCCTATTTAACTCATGTATATCTCATCTTTAGGTCTGTAACTTCACTATGAGCCTCGATACATTGTTGGCATTTTTTTACCATATTTCAGGCGAGTATATTCTCTGATAATATTTATGTTTTATGATATCCTATATGTTTCTTGTATTTAGTGTAGATATCCTTGTTCTCTTGACACATTGTTCATATGGATTGGTATTTGTTTGGATCCCGTCATGAGATGTTATTCTTTGTATTCCTTGGTATATCTTGTACAAACCTTGTCCTTGTTCCTTGTGCATTGTATAGACACGATTCCTGTGAAGGCTCGTGACCTTCTCAGAGAATCCGTGTCATAACGTGTCATGGTTGGATCCACTATACTAGTCGGGGGCGGGAGTATTAGCATAGATATGTGATCAATACCCTCCTTGTATCAAGTCTTGAACCTTGAACAGTGTTAATCATACACCGTACGTATGATTAACCAGGCCAACTCTTGTATCATGTTCCTAAGTCGATCACATGTTGAAACTAGTGCTAACTCACAAAGATAGTAGTTTTCTGATTCCTGTACATGACACTACAGGAAATATTGGTATTTACGGCATGCAAAGCACGCCGTAAATTCCTTTTTACGGCGTACATGCGGCGTGCAAAGACATGCCGTATTTGCTCATGCCGTAAAAACCTACTTGTTTTTACGGCGCACAATGCATGTCGTTTATTACTCTTTACGGCGTACATTCTGTCCCGTCGATGCGTTTATAAATGCCATTAATAGCTTATTAAGGCATAGTATAGTTCTTTAACGATGTTGCGTGCATGCCGTGAATCCATTGTTTATTACGGCATACTCTGGATGTCGTCTATTGTTCTGTCACGACGTTCTTGGTGTGCCGGAAATCATATTTATGGCGTAAAACGCATGTCATAATAATTCAATTATGGCATTCATATGTCGGTCGTTATATGTCAATTATGACTTTCAATGTAAGCCATAAAAAACGTCTTGTGCATATCTATTAAGACATGTTTTGTACGCCTTGTATTTTGTTCATTTTTTTCCTCAGATTTTCCTTCATATTCACCAATTCAAATTTTGATTACAAAACAATTGTAGAGAATAATTCTATTGAGATTTCGTCACCCAAATGCAAACATTACACAACAATTGTAAAAACTACTTCCATTGAAGCAATATTGTAAAATTATCTACAAAAACAAGCTTGAATATACTTAAAACATAGGTCTACAAAATGTATATATTGTTTCATTCCATACATCGATTCACAGTCAAAAACCATCAGGGTCCACATCATCCTCCAAATAAACAACAAAATAAAGAGTCTAAATAAAAAATCACTTTATAAAGTGATACAAAAACAAGACTAAATACTTGAAACATAGGTCTCTCCATGCATCTTACTCCACATATTTCATTTCATGCATCCACAGCCAAAAATTGCTAGGTCCCACATCTTTATCCTCCAAAAAAACAGCAAAATGAGAAGTATGTCTTCATTGCCTATTACATATAATAACAAACCATATGTCAGTATTAAGCTAAAAATGAATGAAATAACAAAATTAAAATAGTAGCAACCATAAATAACAGGTAGTAAATTATTGCTACTATTTCTACAGTCCTGAAGAGTTTACATAAATTAGTCAGCCAATCAAATGTGTACAAGTGAGTGCCAGTGCACTGAGTGAAGTGAAGGAGTTTAATGGACAGCCTGCCTATAGCAGACATGCAGTGTATCAGTATAGTAGAGGCTTATTAGTATACTGTTGTTTCAGGTGAGTGTATCAAGGGATTAGTAGTATATGGTACATTAGCAACCACAGAAGAGGGGGGCTCAGTTAGTTTACTGCCTTTTAGCCCAACCATGTTTGTATCAGCAAGATAATACACCCCAGGTTCAGTTCTTGAGTAACTTGGTTCAGCATTAAGTGTCAGTATAAGAGATAGAGTAGTGACTCGAGTGGGGCTTTTTGATAATAAATGTTCTTGTACCGTATCAACAAACCTACGTGCTCCATTTTGATATTCATGTGAATCTCTGCATGTAAAGACAGACTTCAATATTATATTAATAAAAAATAGTACTATATACTAATATTTATGATTTTAGGGATTCAATAGTAACCTTCTAAACTTTACCCATTCTTTGTCCATTGTGTATGACCCACCGACACGTAGTTATACCTGCTAAAGGGTGGCCAGAAGACTTCTAATTAGCTCCTTATTCGACAAATAATCATTGTCCTCAAATTATTCAACTATGATACTGAAATATTGTCATACTGGAATATGTAGAAAAGAAGATGATACTGGAATATTATGTAATACTACACAAGACATATCACTAACCATGCCTTAGGACATATATTACCTAAAGCTGATGTAGTTGATTCAAGTATTTCATTGTGCTATTTCCTGCAAGTATTTCATTGTGGCTTGGTAGAAAGCTATTAGATAATATATCAATCAAAAAAGAACATCTTGAATCTAACCATCCAATCTCACCTTCCAGTCTCAGTTTCGTAAGGGATAGGTGGGAAGATAATGCCGAGGAGAGTCCCAAGAAAAAAGAAAAAGAAAAGAAAATTTGTCCTTTTGGAGACGGTACATAATATTTTGGACATGGTGGTGAGCAAATGTTCGGTATGAGGTTTCTGTAATGAGCAAGTTCAAAGTTCCTCGTGACTATATCTAATAAAATTCGGAATAGGTGTAGAATAAGAGCAGAGTAATGCATCAAGCACCCAATTTCCTATAGCAGATATTGCCTGCTTTTACATTTATCAGATGCAACTTTGTTGTTGCTATAAACAGTTCACAGGTGCATTGCTATAGGTAAATGATATACTAGTCACACGTACAAGAAAACAATGGATATTGATTAAGAACCAGTTTACCCTCCAAAACAATATTGGGTTTGAGTACTTAGAAAAAAAAATTGCACAAGCACTTAGCAAAACCAGTTTGAAATTCATTGACATCCTATTCACCTTTCCTGTGGGGCTGTAACAGCTTCTCAAGGTCTTCTAGAGATGCATCAGCGTTTTCCTTCCAGAGCTCTTCCACTTTGTTGCTTTGTTGGATACTAATTTGGTGGGCTCGTAGTTGTTCTTGTTTCGAAGGGACCTGCAAGAAAGGATAGTAAACAGATCAGTATGGTCAACGAGTTCCAAGGTAAAATGTGTGCCCCAACATGATAATTTGCTACCCCATGGGTGGTAACAGAAAGAGTCCATTGAACATCATGTTGACACAAAGTCACAGTCAACCAAATATTGACTACATTGACCAAATAATATTTGTATTAATTCAATACGACACACGACGACTGCATTCAGTTCAAGACGGATGACAGCTCAGTCTCCGGCTCTCAGTGTGTTCTGGAGTCTGTATTTTATGATTTCATTGAGTCTAGATTTATGTACTCTGAGTCTTGCTGAGCTCTTGGAACTTAGTCTATAACCTACCCAAAATCCCAAGCTCCACTGAACCAAAAACTGCCCACTGGTCCCCTTAGAACCACTCTGTGCTCTGGAGACAGAGTTCGGGCCGAACTCTGCCTCCACACAGAGTTCGGGCCGAACTCTGTCCCCTAGAAATCAGGAACCCTAATTTTAGGGATAGCTGGTTGCTAGCTGTCCAACGGCCAAATTTTTGAATTTTCCTACCCGAATTCTGGCCGAATTCTGCCTATAAAAACACTATAAATAGGGCATGAATTCTCTCATTTCAAACCACTCAATCTTCTCTTCTCTTCTCTCTTATAAGCTCAATAAGCCATACCCTTCCCATCTACTAGCCACAAGCCTCCTAAGTCTCGAGTGCTCAGCATCTCTCAGTTAGGATTCTTGTGCAAGAGTTGAAGAAGTCGCTTGGACAATTCCAAGCAAATCGCCACTGCGATCCTCTGTTAGAAGTTGACGTGCTCTTCTGAAGAAAAGGCACGGGTTGTAAACTACTATTTCACAAATAGTGGATTTAATCCTGAGCTAGAGTTCTCAGGCCTGGACTAGTCCTCCACGAGGGAAACCAGGTTAAAATCGCTGTGTTTGCGTATGCTCTTTTGCTCTTTATTTATTTTCCGCACTTTACTCTGATTATTGATTGTTGGTGAAAGAGTTAATTTTTAATTGGCTTTTTTCTATATAAACTCTATTCACCCCCCTCTAGAGTTGCCAAACTGTTCTTCAATTGGTATCAGAGCTCTGTTCTCTTTACAAGGATTAACATCCTAAGAGCTGATCCATGGCAACCACACAATCCTTGATTTCCAATCATGGTGAAGGTCAGTCCACTCATAGGCCTCCCCTATTTGATGGAACTAACTACACATATTGGAAAACAAGGATGAGCTTCTATCTTAAGTCTCTAGACTTTGACCTGTGGACTGTCGTCACTGACGGTTACAAAAAGCCCGCCAGGATAGTTGTCGATGGTGACCTCATTGAGAAACCACACGACAAATATTCTGTCGAGGAGAAGAAACAGGCAAGTCTAGACGCTAGGGCTATTAATGCTTTATTCTGTGCTATAGACAGAAATGAGTTCAACAGGGTTTCTACTTGCACCACTGCTCATGAAGTATAGAGACTTCTAGAAGTGACGCATGAAGGAACCACACAGGTCAAGGAATCTAAAATAAGCCGTCTCACTCAAGAATACGAAGCCTTCAAGATGAAGCCAAGTGAGACGATCACTCAAATGATCACAAGATTCCTCGACATCATCAATCCTCTATCTTCGCTCGGAAAGCAGTACTCAAACCACGAGAAGATTCGTAAGCTGCTCAGAGGGCTACCAAAGATTTGGAACCCTAAGGTGACAGCCATCATAGAAGGAAACGATCTCACAACAATGTCAATGGAGACCTTGATGGGTAAGCTTATGACTCACGAGCTTGACCTCAAGGACTTCGAAGAGCCTGCTCCGAAGACCAGGGAGATCGCACTCAAAGCTCATCAACGAAGAGCTAATCATGATGAGACCGAAGAAGATAATTCGGATGATGAAGAACAAGCTCTCATGGTTCGCAACTTCAAGAAATTCCTTCGCTTCAATCGAAGGAAGAAGGAATCTCAAGAAGACGATGAAGAAGAACCAACTTGTTACGGTTGCAAGAAAACTGGACATGTCCGAAAAGACTGCCCATTCCTGAAGAAGAGCAACCGCTATGAGAAGCCATACAAAAAGAACTCATCAAAGAAATATGCCAACACAGGCATCTGGCATGAAAGTGAAGCAAGTGACTCTGAGGAAGAAAAGGACTCTCCTCAAGATACAGCAAATGTGTGCCTGATGGCAACTTCTAACAAGGTATCTAACGAAACTCTGGATGACTTCTCTTTTGATGAACTTGGCGATGCTTTCACTGATTTACTCAATGATCATAAAAAGGTCATCGGTAAATATAAACATGCCAAGGACAAAATTAAAAGTCTAGAAGATGAGATACAAAGAATTTCCTTACTTCTTGATAATGTTAGAGACACATCACCCACTAATGACGCTGATGAAGTATCCAAGCTCAAATTAAGCTTGCATGATGCTGAAGCACGTATTGAGCAACAAACTCAAGAAATCACTACACTCAACACGTTGCTTGCTGAAGAAAAGAGTAGACACAAGATTTCCATGACTAAGATATATGGCTTAAATATTAAGGTTACTGAACTGCAAGCTGTTACTAAAAGATTAGAAACCAAATTGGGTAAACAGGTTATTCAACCTCAAACCCAATCACATGGGCACAACACCACTCATGCTAGTCAACCAAGTCATTCTCATGCAGCACATAACCATGCATTCATATACACAAACTTTCACAAACCACGTGCACGTAAGAACAATTCTCACTCAGTACACAAGCATCATGCACAAAGACACAATCAACAGCACTTCACACATAAAAATCATCATGTCATGCCATATAGACAAGATCATCATGCAATGCCATATAGACAAGGTCCTCATATACCATATAGACAAAATCGTCATGTCATGCCATATAGACAAAATCATCATGCCATGCCATCTAGACAATATCAGCATGTCACTCATCATAGACAATACCATCATTCTATGCCTCAAAGACACCATCACCATGCCACTTATTCCATGCATAATCATCCTCACCATGCTAACTCTTCACATCATGTCCATCCTCATCCTGTTGCTTATAAATATTATTCTCATACTCCTAGTATAAACAAGAATGCTATCTGTACTTATTGTGGATTACATGGACACATCTCACCACAGTGCAGAGTTAGAAGACTTGTAGATAAAAGGATATATGCTTGGTTCCCAAAGACTAACTTTTCAGGACCCTCAAGAACTCGGGTACCAAAGGTCACATCTACTCTTGATGTAGGTGGACCTTCCCTCCTCAACTGAAAGTAAGTGGATTCTCGATAGTGGATGCTCGCGACATATGACGGGAGACGCAAACCTTTTTGCATCACTATCGATGAAGAGAGAAGGATACGTATCCTTCGGTAACAATCTCAAAGGGCACATTATAGGTAATGGTATCATTGGTCATCCTCCCTCTCCTGTAATAAAGGATGTCTGCCTAGTGATCGAGTTAAAGCATAACCTGCTCAGCATTAGTCATCTTGCTGATCATGGATATGACATTAACTTTGGACAAAACAGTTGCTACATCTATGATAGGTCAACAGGAGACATTGCTTTTGAAGGGAAAAGAGAGGATAACATCTATATTTTCTATCTTTCTATAAATACTAACAATGCAGGTAGATGTTTATATGCCCACAAAGACGAACGACTACTTTGGCACCAGCATCTTGGTCACGCCAACATGGATGCTATATCCAGGCTTTCTACCAAGAAGCTAGTGAGAGGATTGCCTGACATCACATTCAAAAAGGATACGGTATGTGCCGAATGTGAACTAAACAAGGCAACAAAATCCTCGTTTCATTCCATCAACTCTGTAAGTACTACTAGACCCTTGCAACTACTTCATATGGATTTATTTGGTCCTAGTAGAATAGCTAGCCTTGGTGGCAAACTGTATGCATTTGTTATTGTTGATGATTTTTCGAGATTTACTTGGGTTTTCTTTCTCGCTAATAAGAGCGATGCTATTTCTGCTTTCAAAGTTTTTGTAAAGAAAGTTCAAAACGAAAAAGGCTACATGATTACTCGAATCCGAAGTGATCATGGAGGCGAATTCGTAAATTATGATTTTGAAAGTTTTTGTAATGCAAATGGTTTTGATCATGAATTTTCTTGTCCTAGAACTCCTCAACAAAATGGTGTTGTGGAGCGGAAGAATAGAACTCTCGGCGATATGGCCAGAGTCATGTTGAATAAATTTTCACTTCCGAAATACTTTTGGGCAGAAGCTGTTAGTACAGCATACCATATTTTGAATAGGGTGCTGATTCGTCCCATTACGAAGAAAACACCCTATGAGCTTTGGTTTGGGAGAACCCCCAATGTTTCTTATTTTAAAGTTTTTGGTTGTAGATGTTTTATCCTTAACACCAAAGACAACTTAGGCAAATTTGATGCCAAAGCTGACGATGGTATCTTTCTTGGTTATGCCGCCAAGAGTAAGGGATATAGAGTTTTCAATAAACGCTCACTTAGTGTGGAAGAGTCAACAAATGTGACTTTTGATGAAGACAACAGTGCAGCAAGTACTCTTGATGATGACGTTGAGCCATCAACTTCTACTCCAATGAATACTTCAACCGAAACTAATTCTCTGGAGGGTTTGCCTAAGAAATTCTCTTTCAAACCTTCTCATCCAGAAAATTTAGTTATAGGAGAAGTTTCACGTGGAGTAACTACTAGATCATCACTAAGAGACTCTGTTGCTAGCACTGCCTTCATTTCACAAGTAGAGCCTAAAAACATTTCTGAAGCTTTTAATAATGAATTTTGGATTTCTGCTATGCAAGAAGAACTCAACCAATTCGAGAGAAGCCAAGTATGGGAACTCGTTCCTAGACCGGTTAATCACTCTATAATTGGTACTAAATGGGTTTTTAGAAACAAAGTAAATGAAGATGGTTCAGTCACACGTAACAAAGCTCGTCTAGTAGCTCAAGGATACAACCAAGAGGAAGGTATCGACTACGATGAGACGTATGCTCCTGTTGCTAGACTAGAATCCATTCGGATGCTTTGTGCTTTTGCTAATTTTCAAAACTTTAAATTATTTCAAATGGATGTGAAAAGTGCTTTTCTGAATGGTTTTATTAAGGAGGAAGTTTATGTGAAACAACCTCCTGGCTTTGAAAATCACAAATTTCCCGACCACGTGTTCAAGCTAAAGAAAGCACTTTATGGCCTCAAACAAGCCCCCAGAGCTTGGTATGAAAGGCTAAGTAGCTTCTTACTTGAGAAAGGTTTTTCAAAAGGGAAAATTGACACTATACTGTTTATAAAATCTTTTAAAGACACTATTCTATTGATTCAAATTTATGTTGATGATATTATTTTTGGGTCTACTGATGAAACTCTTTGTCAAGAATTTGCCAAATGTATGCAGACAGAATTTGAGATGAGCATGATGGGAGAGCTCAACTACTTTCTTGGCCTGCAAGTAAAGCAACTGGCAAATGGAACTTTCATCTGTCAATCGAAGTATACCAAGGACATGCTGAAGAAATTCGACCTTGACAACGTCAAACCAATTAGCACGCCAATGGCTACTTCAACCAAACTCGAACCAGATGAGAGCAGCAAACCCGTTGATCAACGTAAGTATCGAGGTATGATAGGCAGCTTACTTTATTTAACTGCTAGTCGCCCCGATATCATGTTTAGTGTTTGCCTATGTGCTAGATATCAAGCAAATCCTAAGGAATCTCACATGACCGCGGTTAAGCGTATCTTTCGATACCTTAAGGGTACGGTTACAGTGGGCCTATGGTATCCCAAGTCAACATCATTTGACCTCATCGGTTACTCTGATGCTGACTTTGCTGGATGCAAGGTCGACCGTAAAAGTACGAGCGGCACGTGTCATTTGTTAGGAAAGGCTTTAGTCTCATGGTTTAGCAAGAAGCAGAACTCTGTCGCACTATCCACAACAGAAGCTGAATACATAGCAGCTGGGCGTTGTTGTGCACAAATTCTGTGGATGAAGCAAACCCTTGAAGACTATAAGTTATCTTTCATGCATATTCCTATATTCTGTGACAATACTAGTGCCATCAATTTGACTAAGAACCCTGTCTGCCACTCACGCACTAAACACATTGAGATCAGACACCACTTTTTGCGTGATCATCAGCAAAATGGCACGATTAACTTAGAATTTATTGACACTGATCATCAGCTAGCAGATTTCTTTACTAAGCCATTATCCGAAGAGCGCTTCAATTATCTTTGTCGTGAACTCGGAATTTTGGATGAAGCAGTTATAAGTTGAGACTTACCTGCGTAAATATCGAGTATATTTTAATTCTTTTATGACAAATTTATTATGGGTACAAACCGAAAGGGTCCTTCTGACAAAAAGGCGTAAAAGCCTAAGCGACACGGTGCACTAGTCCTCAGGACTACCGCTAGCTGGGATCCGGCCCCTGCAGCTAACCCATGGCAAATTTGAAATACTGAATTACAATATATTTCCTTGTTTATTATATGGTTTGTTACGATTTATTATTGCCAAATTGATCTTCCTAAAGTTCATTCTGACCTTTGTGAATCTCTCTATGTACTTTATTGGGTTTCTCAAAATTGTATCTCTTTTTGTTCAACACTTAATCTTTTTTCAGCCTAACTTTTGTTCTGGACCACTGATCCAGAACTCGGGCCGAACTCTGTCCCTAACAGAGTTCGGGCCGAGTTCGGTCCCTAGGTTCCAGAATCGGGATCTGGCTCCGCCGTTGGATCTTTTCTAATCCAATGGTCACTATTCTACCCGACCAAAGACAAAGCCCTACTTTATGTCGGGATTCCTTCTCTTTCCTCCCATATTT
The DNA here is from genome assembly GCA_029216955.1 of Iris pallida. Lineage (NCBI taxonomy): Eukaryota > Viridiplantae > Streptophyta > Magnoliopsida > Asparagales > Iridaceae > Iris > Iris pallida. The sequence continues at coordinate 11,775,430 of JANAVB010007798.1, forward strand.
CCTTCTTCTCCACCTCTTCCATCTTCTTCCTTCCAAACCCTAACCCTAGTTCTTGATCTAGAGGGCTCTATTTCTTCTCAAAATCAAGGGAAAGGGGTTTTTCAACGTTCTCTTCAACTGTTTGACATTATTTTCAGGTATAACTCTCTATTTCTCTCCATTTCAAGTTATCCAATTTCTTGTAAATGGCTCCACGCTTGCCCAATCGCGGGAAGAGGATCCGAACCGAGGGTGCTTCCTCTTCGAATCCTCCTCCTCCGATTGAACAAGTAGTTGAACAACACCCCATTCATCCGTTGTTCAATCCGCCGAGTCCCGATGACCCTAACACATACGACGACCGTCTATTTGTATCGCTAGACGCCTCTAATGAATGGTTTAGCGATTTTAGGACTCGTCCGGTGTTTGGGGGCCATCCCATCAATTTCACAATATTTTCTCAATATGAGTCTTTATTCCATGATCTTTGTTTGGATGCTTTAGTTGCTTCAAATTCTGTCATCTACCGTAGTGCAATCCAAATGTTCTATTGCAATTTAACTTTTGATGCAACACACATCTATTCCCGGGTTGTCGGTATTGACATCGCCTTCAATGATTCTGAGTTGGGGGATTTTCTTGATCTTGTTAATCTTGATACTTGGAATAAACTTGTGGAAGCACGTCAATTTCAATTTGTTGGCGATACTTCTCTTGAAGGATTCAAGGAGGAATTATGTGCTCCTAACATAAGTCCTCGCAAACTTTTGGCCAAGCATCTCAACCCCTACTTCTATGAGCTTCACCGAATGGTTTTTAACACCATCTTACCCAAGGCTGGCTCAACAGATGAAGTCACTTATCTTGAGATCTCCGCCTTATATCATCTCCACTATCGTATTCCATTCAACTTTCCACGGACTATGATGGATTGGATGATCAACTGTCGGAAGAAACCAAGAGCTTTGGTTTATCCTCTCTATCTTCCTTTCGTTTTTCGTGCCTTCATCATTCCTATCCATGATTGTCCATTCCTGCCTGCACCTGCCTTTCTATCCAAAGCACGACGCCTTCAGCCTGTCGCTGCTTCTGAGTCATCTGAGCATTCTGCTGATGAGGAGCCTGACGCCCCTCCTTTTGGTCAGGATGCACCACCTCCACCTGCCACTCTTGAGTCCATTCAGACCATGCTCCGGGATCGTTTTACTCTTGAGGACGATCGCTGGACACAGCTGGACTATCGTACCACTCTGCAGATGAGTGCTCTCGGTAACTCTCTGCATGATATCCGGTGCTCTCTGTCTCAGCATTTGCACATTCCCATGGAGAGGGATCCAGCGCGCGCGGGTTATCGCATTGATGATCCGTGGGTTATGCGTTACATGGATCCGGATGATGCTTTTGTGGACCCTCGTCGCTCCTTCCATGGTCCATCAGATGTTCCAGGACCATCTCGTGCTCCATGATGGAGATTGGCTACTATCTGCTGCTGCTGCTACTGATGATGATCTTAGTTACTTTTGATTTCAGTTATTTAGTTTCTTATGGATTTATGTAGCTGGTTTTATGTACTCTGTTTATGGTTGGCCACTTGGTTTGGTGGATGACATTATCTGTCTTTATTATCATTCTATGTCAGTGACTTATTTTGCTTAGTATTTTACTGTTTCTTCTCTGCTTGGTGTGGTTGCATTAATATTCATTGCTTCTTTATATTGCTAACTGCCAAAAGGGGGAGAAATAATGTATATTTTTATTGTTTTGCTTTTGGGAGATATTAGGGAGATATTAGATATCATACTGGTTCTATGCATTCGTATATCTGTGTATATCTGTACTTCTTGCTCTGGAAAATATTATCTATCAGATCACAGGTACTATGCATTTTGTAAGGGGGAGAGCTATAGCTTCTAGCTCGACACCGTTCATGGTTTACGGGGGAGCTATTTTCTCTTAGCTCAGGCATCGTGTATGGGGGAGCTATGGAACTATGTTACAATCAACTGTGTCCAGGTATGAATATTGAAATATACATATATTATTTTGTCAATTATCAATATGGGGGAGATTGTTGACACAAAGTCACAGTCAACCAAATATTGACTACATTGACCAAATAATATTTGTATTAATTCAATACGACACACGACGACTGCATTCAGTTCAAGACGGATGACAGCTCAGTCTCCGGCTCTCAGTGTGTTCTGGAGTCTGTATTTTATGATTTCATTGAGTCTAGATTTATGTACTCTGAGTCTTGCTGAGCTCTTGGAACTTAGTCTATAACCTACCCAAAATCCCAAGCTCCACTGAACCAAAAACTGCCCACTGGTCCCCTTAGAACCACTCTGTGCTCTGGAGACAGAGTTCGGGCCGAACTCTGCCTCCACACAGAGTTCGGGCCGAACTCTGTCCCCTAGAAATCAGGAACCCTAATTTTAGGGATAGCTGGTTGCTAGCTGTCCAACGGCCAAATTTTTGAATTTTCCTACCCGAATTCTGGCCGAATTCTGCCTATAAAAATACTATAAATAGGGCATGAATTCTCTCATTTCAAACCACTCAATCTTCTCTTCTCTTCTCTCTTATAAGCTCAATAAGCCATACCCTTCCCATCTACTAGCCACAAGCCTCCTAAGTCTCGAGTGCTCAGCATCTCTCAGTTAGGATTCTTGTGCAAGAGTTGAAGAAGTCGCTTGGACAATTCCAAGCAAATCGCCACTGCGATCCTCTGTTAGAAGTTGACGTGCTCTTCTGAAGAAAAGGCACGGGTTGTAAACTACTATTTCACAAATAGTGGATTTAATCCTGAGCTAGAGTTCTCAGGCCTGGACTAGTCCTCCACGAGGGAAACCAGGTTAAAATCGCTGTGTTTGCGTATGCTCTTTTGCTCTTTATTTATTTTCCGCACTTTACTCTGATTATTGATTGTTGGTGAAAGAGTTAATTTTTAATTGGCTTTTTTCTATATAAACTCTATTCACCCCCCTCTAGAGTTGCCAAACTGTTCTTCACATCAGTTCAAGCTAATGCTGTCAATTTGTGAAAGTGGGTCGCAAGCCAGGTTGGAGCTTTTTTTACCTCGACTAGGTATTCACATATAGCCCAAGCTAAACCTGAAAAATAAGGGCTAGGAATTAGAATACCATTCTAGCTGGGACATCACCAGAATTTCACCAGCAAATTCTAACAAGAAAGTGAGCAAAATCTTCAGTAATGACCACATATAGGAGGCATGGACTCTCAAGAAAACTCCTAAATGGTGTGAAAAGATCATGATCAAGCTCCAATAAAAATTATGAAGCAGTACATACAATCATCAACAACTTTTTCCACAAGATTCATAAATGATAATAAAATAGTACATCAAACACTTAAACATGTATATCGAACATTTTTTAAGTAAGTTTATGGGGCTGATGAAACAATATATTGTCAAATGCAGGGAATCTGAAAGACCAAGACATTAAATAGAAGTTAGTCTAGATAGACAACATGTACAATAGACATGTAGAATGGGATGAAGTATTGAAACACTAGAGCATCCCAAATATAAGATATTTATTTGAACATTCATCCATCCATCTATACTTGCTTCCAAATCTATATAATATAAAATGTCTATATGCCTTTCTGGCAAATCTACATATGAACACAGCTTCTCTTTACACTCTCAATCGAAATACTCACCACCAATAACCTAATTAGATTCTCCTTCCACTCTCAATTGGAACTGCTACTTCTAAGCATGTCATTCCTGATGTGTTCCTCACCTAATATATTCTTTCTTCATATCCAATAATATGTGCATCTCCCTCACCCTCTCAGTTTCATCGGCCACACACGAAGTTAAAAAGATATCTAACCTTGGCTTTTGTAGTGTCCAGTTAGACAAACATCGTATCGGTGTCAAAGCCATCTACCATACCTCAGTTTCCAAAAACGGAGCATGTACTAAAAATTCCAAAAAGATACAGTGTGCCAAAAAGAAAAAAGAAGAACTTTATATGGACAAATGATTCTAGAAAATGAACCCAAAGAATAGATAAAGAACTTTACTCTTTGGAGTTTAAAAATATTGAAGCTTCATGTTTGCAACTTACTCGTAGTACCAAAAAAATATATTTTATTCTTTCATTTCATTGTATGACACTATTAGATAGATTTTGTATTATACGACCTGAATTAGTTCTATATGTACTTTGACATCTTAAATTTGATCAATCACGATTATCAACCATGATCAGGAGAAAGACTACAATTCAGTCCTTAGGATCCAGAAATCTCTCGGGGATGGCAAGAATAAGGAAAGCAATGATTTGTTAACATTAAGCAATTCTTTATCGCAGGTAAGGCATTTCTAGATGGCTAATTATTTGTATTAAATTTATTCATTCGATTATCCAAACATATTCATTCAGTTTGAAACCGTAATGCTCATTGTATAATTTATGGTATACACCTCCGTGTAGAAAGTTTAGTAGAACTTTCAGTTTAAGAAAGTGGAACATTTGCATGCCTTTCAGTTTGATTGTGTGAGCACATAGAAAACAAAATGTAAAACTATACCCTCACATGATCGTACAAATTTATATAATTTACTCGGCATGAAGTCACATGTGAAGAGTTGGTATGTAGCAGCCAAATACATGGAAAATCTGAGATTTCACACCTGTGACTGGTTTAACATATGTCGCTAAAAAGGAAGCCCCTCCATATGCAGTGGGTGCAACCACTCCTATCAGGGTTTGAATAAGCATATTGTAGTTAGAATCCTTGCCACTTAGCCATCCATTTTAAATTTATAATTCACAAACCACAAGCACTCAATCTCTTGTGGTGTCACACTGAGACTCTGGAAATTGTCCGAAACGGGTTATCCAAATTAGAAGTCTTGTAAAACTTACCATTGATCGTCCACTCTGGTTGCTGCTCAATGTGATGAGCATCAACCATGTGACGTATATCTAAAGCTTATGATATTTGCTATATGTATGAAGCAAGTCATGATATACTTCTTGCTGATGGTAATCAATTCAGACAACAAGGAAGAAATATCACGGTTGAGCACCAAAAGGGGTGAATGCTTGAAGCAAGGATACAATATCGGTGTCAATATTATCGGATCCTCTATGAATATCAAAATCGACAGTACCGTTGTATCGAATCGTAGTATCATACTTTTTTGGTATAAAAATAGTAATTATACTTAAACGAATTTGGTGGGATAAAACAAAGGAAACAGAATGATGGAAGATTATCCCGCTACATATATCATGGACCAACATCAATAGTATCAGAGAAAATTGTTCAAAACATATACGCGGGGGATGAAAAATTTGTGTTTCTTCTAAGAATAAACATGAAGATATTTGTGTTTCTTCTAAGCATACACAACATTCAGAAGTATCCTTAGAAACAAATCAGACTCTGTTGCATCTGGGTTTCTTATTCAGCTTGCAATTCTTCAAATGAAGATCTCTCATATGTTGATTTTTTTTTGATAGGATACAAATTGAAACTGTGCACCAGATCTTCATTTTTTTGTTTGCCAATAAGCCTTCCCTACTAAAAAATAGCTAACTAACAATCAAAGAGCAAGCAACATACAAGAGGACATAGGACACATGATAGATGCCAACAACTAAATGATTTAGGCTCACCATCCAGAGAAATAATTTTCAGTCAGCCTCAATAAGAACAAAATGAATTATATTGACAACTAAAATACACAGTAAATAAATTTCCACGGCAATCGACAAAGAAAAAGCCTAAATAAAAATTTAATTTCTTAGGTAAAATTGGGGGAAGAAGAAGAAATCGAACCTCAGTCCATCCTTTCAGTAACGATGTCTCCATAAATAGGAAGAGATCCTGTAAAACGAAAATTAAAAAATTGAATAAGAGCAAAACCCTAAATAAAAGAATGAAATTTGGGGAGTAAACCCTAAAAAAAGAGGAAAATTGGGTGGGGATGTGAATTGTGCTCACAAATTCTCCTATGATCTGAACAAAAAAAGAAATGAAAACCAAATGAAGAAAAGGAAGCAACTGAATTTGAACAAATTTGGGAAAAAAAATGAGAAGAATAGGAAGAAGCTTAACCTATTTAGAGAGAGAGGAAGAAGTCAAAGAAGAGGATGAAGCCGTAGAATTTACTTCGGGGAGGAAATTTTAGGGTTCTAGAGTTTTGAGGGGGAGGGGGGAAGGTTTGAGCTCTGGTTCCCAGGAGACGGGATGGTTTTGAGCGCGGGATGGGAATTGGGGGCGCGGGATGGTTTTGAGCTCTGGAAAACTTTTATCTCCTTTTACTTTTAGGTTGCGGGAGGAAAAATTTAGGGTGGAGGGAATTTTGCCGCCTTTTATTTTTTATTATATTTTAGGGCGTTCATTGCATGCCGTCTTTTCTAAAAACTTAAGGCATTCAATACGTGTCGTAAATGTTATAATAAAGTTAGAATATTATTTTTTACGGCATTCATTGCATGCTTTCTTTTGTAAAACTAATTAGGACATTCAATGTGTGCCGTAAATAATATAATAACTTTCATTCTAACTTATTTAACGTCATGCATGGAAATGTATGTCGTGAAACACTTATTTAAGGCATACTTTCTTAAGCACGCCTTAATTATAATGCCGTAAATAGTTACTTTCTTTGTAGTGTGATATACAATGTTTTTTGTTCTTACATTCATTTACAGTCTTGATATGCCTTACGATGATTCATGTATGTATCACTTTACCTTGTATATTCTCTCTATTTACTGCTACACATTCTTTATCGTCTAACTAGAACTGTTATTGGAGATTTGTGCTCGTTTCATCCTGACTGGATATGTTGATAACATTTTACAGATTATGGCGAGGACGAGTGTCCTACCTACTATGGTCCTCATGACGTAGTGGACGTAGATCGGAAGACCCTTGTCCAGCAGGGGTTAGTTCCAGCCGATGCGGCATTAGGGGTAGCTCAGCTAGATTAGTTGGTACTGGACTTTGTCTCCAGATTACACCTTGGCATGTTATTATTTTAGAATCTGTATTTGAGATTGTTGACTCTGAGACACTGGTCTTGTATTATTTCTGTGTTAGATTTCTGGATATTTTCATATCTTGTTGTCTTTACTTTTTTCGTATCTTCTATCTTTCTTAGAATATTGTGATAGAGTATATTATATTGTCATTGCTTATCCTACGTTTGGAGTTGACCATCTCGACAGATTTTGATATTATAATTGTTGTTAAATAGTAGACCTAGACAGCGTTCTACGTCGTTTCTGCGGCGTAGGCTGGGACGCTGTCACGCACTCGTTCCCCTACTTCGGGTGCGGGTCGTGACAGATGTGAAGGTCCTTATTCCCGCACATGTTGTGTATTCAAATAAATGGTGCCCAAATATCAAAAAAAAAATAGAAGGTTGAAATAAATGCCATCCTCGGAATAAACAATAATAACCTCCTTGGTGACGAATTTGAGGAACAATAGAACACCAACTTGACATCTGCATATATTTTTGGGGGATGATATAGTAGCTTAGTTCATTGTTTTATAGTAGAATTGTTTTGGAATTTTTAGCTTATGTTGGTATCTTTTGAATGGTAGTTTTGGCATCTACGTTTTATAAACAATAATTTTATTAATAATGGGCAACTATCGTCGATTGGACATATGTTTAATTTTGAGTATCCTTCAATTACTAAATTTTTTAAGTCATAAGATTTGTGGTCTATCACTTTGATAAATCAGTATGTTCACAGTTATGAGGAGATAAAAGGAAGATAAGTGTATTGTTCCAGAAGAACGTCGTGAATTATTGTGGCATACTTCCTCTTTATCTTATTTTGACTAAATTAGGAGGATCATCTCTTGCATTGCAAATAAATTATTAAATGTCTTTAATAATGTTGTATAAATAACTATCACATATACCAACTATGAGTGTATCATATTAGAATAGAAGTAAGTATAAAAAAAACTAAATAAGGTAACAAATAAATTTGGTCTATATTAAGAACGTGTAAGACTTGACCTAAATGTTCTAAAGATTCAGCTCTCGAGAAGAAAAGTCTGAATAATATAACACACCCTAATGCCCTTGAAGAAGCAACTCCTAAAGTAACATCACCTGTAAAGATAGTTCATGACAATCAGGAAGATGTTGTGAAATAAAGATCCAATTAAAAAAATAAAGTATATAGCTCTGGTCGAGGATATGCCCCACATCACAGAAAAAGATGGAGAAAGAGGTAGTAGGTACCGATACCCCAAAAATCTATGTTTTATACATATTTGGAATAAAAATTTGGAATCGAAAAGAATTTGTCATATATGACATTAGCAAATGAAAATTAAAATGATGATGAAAAAAATGATAATGCTAAACCACGTATAATCCTTGAATGTCAAAAAAGACAATATTGACCAAAAATGAAAAGATGCGATTGAAGCAGAACTACATTCTCTCACAATATTTGGAGTATTCGGTCATATAGTACAAAATCAAAAAATGAATAAACTCGACAGGTTTTGAATTAGTGTTTATAAGAAATGAACGATATCCAAATGTATTGAACAATGTTATTCTTTCATGAATTCTCGAAATGACTACTAATAGAATATAAAGAAACTATTCCTTGTATATGGTAACCCAGACAGTAAGATATACATAAAAATCCTCGAATGATTTAAGTTACCATGATACCCCCGAAAGATTTACAAAATGAGCTATACATGGACTAAAACTATCCGGAATAATATGATATTAGATGCTCATAGTCTAGGAAAGGATATAACGATGATCCTAAATATCTAGGCACATTTTTGAAGAAATTCCTTAATGGATTCGTCAAAGCGGTTGTCTATGTACATGATAATATCTCCTGAAGAGATTGAAAATACAAGACAAGATCTCCGAAGAGATAACCTCCTAAAGAGAAGATCTCTCGAAGAGATAATTTCCTGAAGATATAATCTCCTAAAGAGATCTCTTGAATATACTTTCGAAGAGAAAATATCCTGAAGAGATCTCCCGAAGAGAAGATCTCTTGAAGAAATCTTCCAAGAAGAATATCTTCTTAAAAGATTTAATATATATGAGCATCTGTCATTCACTTAGTATACCTATAATGGTCAGGTCAATGAGACCTATTTCAGACTAAAGAAGAAAATAACATATTCTGGGTCATGAAGTACCCAATTTAAATAAAAACAAGTGTAATTTTTTATTGTCATTCACTCAACACGATATCTTTTATGTGAACCTGCTGATATGTATCTACAATAGACAATATAATAACACCAATCACATTTTTTAGATATATCAAAGTAATCATTCTTGATTTAGTTCATATGAATGTGTTGATCTTATGAATATGCACAGAAGGGTTGTTTATCTGATCCCCATAACGGAATATCACAAATAATATATGTTTTCTTAATGGTGTTGCATGTATTTCATATATCAGCCAAACAAACCTCTATGGAAAACCTCGACAAATCATCCTAGCATTTAATGAAAATAGAGAATGTATGATCAACATTTTACCACTTCAACATATCATGGGGAGTTACGAGCTTACAGAAATCACAAATAAAGCATGCAACTCTCCATGAGGATATGGGGATGTCACGACCCGCACCCTTATGAGGGGCACGAGCACGTGGGTACGTCCAGCCTACGCCGCAGCATCGGCGGTAGAACGCTGTCTAGGTCATCTAGAATACTACAACTAAACATATAAAGATACCTGTACAGTATATACACTCCGAATAGAGGTGACATAGCAATACAGTCTCAATCACATAAACAAACTAGGATAGATAGCACGAAAGGAAATATGATAGATGAAGCAAGAAATAAGTTCGAGATCCACACAAGTCCAAAACTAAACATAACATCACAGAATATAATATAATACTACATTCTAAAATCCAAAACTGGATCGCAGTCCAGTCAAGCCTAACAAGTGCTAACTACTCAGGGAGTATAAAATCTAGTAGCCAATCTATCAGGCCACTGCCCTGGCCTGAGTCTCCATCTATCTCAGAAACATCTGTAAAATTTGTCAACGATATCCTGTCAGGAAAATGAGCAAGTACAACCACCAACAGCAGTTCCATGTGAATTAACAAATACTATAAGAGACAGTATAATAAAATACAAGACAAAGATATAGGCGACTTGGGAACCATTCGAAAGCCGAGTTACAACCCTTAAACTAAACAAGGACCGGGGTTGTAACCCTTCTTTCAAACAAAACTTAGTCTCAAATCATAGTACAGTATAAAGGCAGGTAGAGCATGTGAGTAAATGAATCATAGCATGGTGAGAAGTACAGAAAGTAAAACTGAACTGAAATATAAGATACGACAATAAATGTAAAATATATGATTTGAATTATTAGAGCGATATATGATCGGCTAGGGAGTCATGGTGGGGTTATCCACTTGGCCCGACAATCACAGGAAAATCTCTAGAAAGGGTCATGCCGGCCAACCTGGATAACCCGGCAAGGGGTGTCTGCTACACCCTACGTGAGGTGAGGATGGTGCTAGCAAAATAAGGACATGGGGCTTTGATCACATAACCCCTAATAATTCTTCCATCCCCGAATAGTATCACGGATCCGGACATGGCACGTCATGACATAGATTCAAAGCAGGTGATCAGCCCACTCCCAAATCAATGTCTATATAAGTACATGAAACATAGATATCACACACCAATAACCAAGGAAAATCCGAGAATAACATCTCATGACAGGATCCGACGTATACTAGTCCGTGAACTATCGTGTCAAGAATCAAGTAAGACACTACAACTGAATCGGATATAGTAGATATCAAGACAATAAAAACTATCAGTGAATATACTCGCCTGCTGTCCTGAGCTGTAGGGTATATCAATGCTCAGAGCGGTATCAGAAGACCTAAATATGAAATACTGTATGTTAATTTAGGTTTAAACAAGTTTAGGAATGATTCACAATGAATTATATGCATCTAGGTCAAACTAGGTCTCACTGAGTCACACTAAGTCCTGTCAAGTCAATCTAGGTCAAATCAAGTTATATCAAGTCAATCTAAGCCAACCCAAGTCAATCCTAGGTCATACCAGTCATCACAGGTCAAAATAAGTCGAAGAAAGTCAAACGGAGTCAAGAGTTGGCCTACAATTGACTTTTGGTCAACTGGTCAACCCTGGTCAAATCTGGTCAACTCTAGGTCAAACTGGTCAAATGTTGACCAACGGTTGACTTTTGGTCAACTGGTCAACTCTGGTTTGGATTTGGTCAAATTTAGACAAAGTGTTGACTCACGGTTGACTTTTGGGTAAAAAGTCAACTCTGGGTCAACCGGGGTCAAGACTAAGTCTAGGCGACTATTTTTAACTATTACCAACCTCTACAACCCATATCCAAGTCCATCTTGGACTTTGAAACTCAAATCTTGGCCGTAGGCCAATATCCTATTTTGCCCTTAAAAAGGGTAAAATTCTAGCTTAGGCAATTATCAAGTTAGCCTACCTACGCTTGGTATTTTGACCCGAGCTCCCTAGGGTAGTAAGGTACTAGCCTATACATATATTACCTACCAAGATACCTAAGTAAAATGGACATTTAGTCCACGATACGGCCCATTGCCGATATCTTGAATATTTTAAGATACGAAATGGTACGGCGATACCGGCGCCCTACAACCCCGATTTCCACTCGGGAGCCTACCCACAAAATCTAATTCACGTATTCTTATCCCACGCCAAGTTTCAACTCATTCCGATACTCCGAGCTCCGTTTCGCCCTCTAACTCGATCCCCTCTATTTCCTATTTCTCACTTTTCTTCCTATTCTTCTAACTTCTTCTAATTCTTAAACTTCTTCTAATCTTCTCTATGTATCTATCTATATATAAACACACACACACACTCTCCAATTTCCCTTACACACGCACATAAAGCACAAACACACAAAATACTCAATTTTTCGGATTTTAGCACACTGGGACAACCTGCACATCTTTAAGGCTCTCATGCTCACCTTTTAGGCACTTCTGCTCACCTTTAAGGCTCCTCTGCTCACCTTTAAGGCTCTACTGCACAGTTTTTCCTGAATAGCATTCTGCACACTTCTAAGGCATTCCTGCACAACTACAAGGCTCTCATACACAACTCTAAGGCTCTAATGCACAACTATAAGTTCTAATGCACAACTCTAAGCATTGATACATACATATACAATATATATATATATATATATATATATATATATATATATATATATATATATATATATACATACCTATATAAAAACACCCAAACATGCACAAATGTATATATATATATCTAAATATATATATAAATCTCACACATACACACAAATATACATATAGATACATATACATACACATATTTACACATGTATATATATATATATATATATATATATATATATATATATATATATATATATATATATATATATATATATATATATATATATATATTTTATATATATAATATATATATATATATATATATATATATATATATATATATATATATATATATATATATATATACCACTCTCAAAAAGGATTAAACCATAATAAATCCTTAACCTATATTTTAAGGGAACCTACAAAGGCTATGGTCAACTTGTAGAGAATGATCCCCTCTATCATTTATGTGAAGGAATAAATGCAAAAGGAGGAATTTAAAAGGGTTTAAAAATCATACCTAAAAGTGGATTTGAAAAGGAAGAAGAAGGAGTTGGAAAGAAAGTAATGGAGAAGAAGAAGAAACTTAGTGAGGAAGTAAAAGAGGTGGAGGGGGTGGCCCTATAGGTGGCCGGCCATGGTGCCAAGGGGTGTGGGTGAGGGGCACTTGTAATTACAAGTTTGCCCCTCCCTAAGCCTAATGGTAATTAAATCCAAAATAGGTTTAGGAAGTTGCTAAAAATAAATAAAAATCATAATTAAACTAAATTACTCATGGAGGACTAGTCCAAACTCTTAAACCCTAAAGTTTAGTGTGGTGGGCCATGGTTAGCTAACATGCTAATTACAGCTCAAGTCGAAATTCACCGGGGTCCCGAATTAACTCGGAATGCGATGAAATTCGAACCCGACTCCTATAATAATTAAATAATAATATTCATGAAATAAAATTCCCAAAAATATTATAAAATGGAAAATTACCATTTTACCCCTAACTGGAAAAAGTGAGGGTGACAATTCTATCCACCTTAAAAAAATTTCGTCCTCGAAATTAAAACAAAACAATCACAGAAAAACACATGCAGAAAACAATCCCTCTCGAATACCTCCAAAAATTTCAGCAAAATAAAAATCTCTTAAGACACAACAACACTTGCAAATAAAAACTGTTACGTGTCCGACACGGATACGAAACCATCACAAAATCTCACCTATCAAAAGCCAAATCAACAATCACCAATGCAAAATATCAAAATAAATCAAAGAGGTCCAATGACCAAAATACCCTTGGGCCAGAAATGATACTGAAAACATCCTAATCACATGGTTAGGCTCTAGGTCAAACAGTCTCTAAGGTTTCACTAGCAAATCATTAAAATCACAAATCATGGCTTAAAATTTAAAATAATTTAAAATCTCAAAAATCAAAGCATGAATTAAATGACTAAAATTATAAAATTAAAATTACTCTTAAATAGAAACTGGGTGCTATAAGTCTATCCACCCAAAAAAAATCATCCTCAAAATTTTAAAACAAGTAAACACAAAAAAAATCATGCAATCGATAATCGTATGCGTCTGTCCAATCATCATGATACTCAGAATCTCCGTCATGCTAGTGAGCAAGGCTACGATAATCACAGAGTCCTTGACTAAGGTACATACCTCTAGAATTATGGTATTTAAAATTTTCGCATTGTCGCTAGCTTGGCAGCGAAAACCTTAAATCCCCACACCCGAGAAATACGTCCATAGTCCGACTATATGTCCTCACTCTGCCTGCTAGCATGACCCTAGAGAATTCTAAAATCTCATAATCGAGGCGACCTAGCCCATACGACTTATCTTAGAAGGAATCGCATCACAAGAACAATTTTCATCCAACGATCAAAGAACAGATAGAATCGAAGTTCAAGACAGTTTATAAGAAGGCAAATGCAGAAATGAGATCGAAAGATTGGAACCTGCTATCTGCTCTGCTACTGCCTGAGTGGGCTCAACTGTCATGGCGAAAGCTCGCCCCTGATGGCCTCCTCTAGCATGCCACACTCTATCCTGGCCTGCCTGTCTCGCTGCACGGGCTGCACAGTTCTTCATCTGGTGGTCTGGAGCTCCACAAAATAAACAAACTCCCAGCTTCATCCTACAAACATTCCGGGTGTGCCCCATCTTCTTGCAAAAAGCACACTGGACGGCCTGCCTCTTGCCCTGACCCTGCTGCTGGTCGTCACGTGCTGGTGCCTGATGTACTATGTCCTGGTCTCTTCGGATTCCACTAGCGTGGCAATCCTTCAGCTGGTGATCGGGCACCCCACAGTATAGGCAGACGCCCAACCTCTTCCTACAAGCCTCTCTAGTGTGCCCTGGCCTCCTGCAGAAAGCGCACCGAGTAGCCTGCCTCTGGCCTGGTCCCTGGTGCTGAACTGGGGTATCCTGAACTGTACTCGGTACAAACCTCTCAAGTGCTGCCATTGTCAGCTGATGGGAGTTCTCCATGCTCCGTCGCAACAGATCTGCATGCATGCTCTGAGTCTGCAATATCCGCTGCAGAAGGGCCATCATCCCCTGAGTATCTGTCGGTAGCGGAGGCGGCGGTGGAAGAATATCAGGAACGATCATGGACAGTCCCGCTGCTGGAGGTGGAAGACCTCCTGGAACCGTCGCTGCTGCTCCTGCCTGAAGGGCAGGGACTGAGGTGGCAGCTCTCTCAACTGTAGCTCCCGCAGCCGGAGGTGGAAGACCTCCCGGATCTGACCTCTCTGGGGCACTAGGCCCTGCTGCCCGAGAACGAGTCACTGTCATCCTGAAGACGAATTGAACCCAAGAGATCAATATGGCACAAGATAAGATATTATCAAAGGAGGATAATTAAATTCAAATGCAAGAAGAGTTGTCATGGTAATCAAAAGATCAGAATTTTCCTAAAATGTGATTGAGTAACTCCTATCATATTCTAGATCCTATGTCCTAGTCGCAGGCTCGTAATTAGCACTCTAAGTCGAGCACCATTACGAGATCGCAATAATTGCGACTCTGACCTGCGTGGGCTGCCACAAAAACGTGTCACGACCCGCACCCTTATGAGGGGCACGAGCACGTGGGTACGTCCAGCCTACGCCGCAGCATCGGTGGTAGAACACTGTCTAGGTCATCTAGAATACTACAACTAAACAGAAAAAGGTACCTGTACAGTATCTACACTCCGAATAGAGGTGACATAGCAATACAGTCTCAATCACATAAACAAACTAGGATAGATAGCACGAAAGGAAATATGATAGATGA
This sequence comes from Iris pallida, assembly GCA_029216955.1. Classification (NCBI taxonomy): domain Eukaryota; kingdom Viridiplantae; phylum Streptophyta; class Magnoliopsida; order Asparagales; family Iridaceae; genus Iris; species Iris pallida. The sequence continues at coordinate 11,790,910 of JANAVB010007798.1, forward strand.
AGCAAGAAATAAGTTCGAGATCCACACAAGTCCAAAACTAAACATAACATCACAGAATATAATATAATACTACATTCTAAAATCCAAAACTGGATCGCAGTCCAGTCAAGCCTAACAAGTGCTAACTACTCAGGGAATATAAAATCTAGTGGCCAATCTATCAGGCCACTGCCCTGGCCTGAGTCTCCATCTATCTCAGAAATATCTGTAAAATTTGTCAACGGTATCCTGTCAGGAAAATGAGCAAGTACAACCACCAACAGCAGTTCCATGTGAATTGACAAATACTATAAGAGACAGTATAATGAAATACAAGACAAAGATATAGGCGACTTGGGAACCATTCGAAAGCCGAGTTACAATCCTTAAACCAAACAAGGACCGGAGTTGTAACCCTTCTTTCAAACAGAACTTAGTCTTAAATCATAGTACAGTATAAAGGCAGGTAGAGCATGTGAGTAAATGAATCATAGCATGGTGAGAAGTACAGAAAGTAAAACTGAACTGAAATATAAGATACGACAATAAATATAAAATGTGATTTGAATTATTAGAGCAATATGTGATCGGCTAGGGAGTCATGGTGGGGTTATCCACTTGGCCCGACAATCACAGGAAAATCTCTGGAAAGGGTCATACCGGCCAACCTGGATAACCCGGCAAGGGGTGTCTGCTACACCCTACGTGAGGTGAGGGTGGCGCTAGCAAAATAAGGACATGGGACTTTGATCACATAACCCCTAATAATTCTCCCATCCCCGAATAGTATCACGGATCCGGACATGGCACGTCATGACATGGATTCAAAGCAGGTGATCAGCCCACTCCCAAATCAATGTCTATATAAGTACATGAAACATGGATATCACACACCAATATACTAAGGAAAATCCAGGAATAACATCTCATGACAGGATCCGACGTATACTAGTCCGTGAACTATCGTGTCGAGAATCAAGTAAGACACTACAACTGAATCGGATATAGTAGATATCAAGATAATGAAAACTATCAGTGAATGTACTCGCCTGCTGTCCTGAGCTGTAGGGTATATCAATGCTCAGAGCGGTATCAGAAGACCTAAATATGAAATATTGTATGTTAATTTAGGTTTAAACAAGTTTAGGAATGATTCACAATGAATGATATGCATCTAGGTCAAACTAGGTCTCACTGAGTCACAGTAAGTCCTGTCAAGTCAATCTAGGTCAAATCAAGTTATATCAAGTCAATCTAAGCCAACCCAAGTCAATCCTAGGTCATACCAGTCATCACAGGTCAAAACAAGTCGAAGAAAGGTAAACGGGGTCAAGAGTTGGCCTACAGTTGACTTTTGGTCAACTGGTCAACCCTGGTCAAATCTGGTCAAGTCTTGGTCAACTCTAGGTCAAACTGGTCAAATGTTGACCAATAGTTGACTTTTGGTCAACTGGTCAACTCTGGTTTGGATTTGGTCAAATTTAAACAAAGTGTTGACTCACGGTTGACTTTTGGGTAAAAAGTCAACTCTGGGTCAACCGGGGTCAAGACTAAGTCTAGGCGACTATTTCTAACTATTACCAACCTCTACAACCCATATCCAAGTCCATCTTGGACTTCGAAACTCAAATCTTGGTCGTAGGCCAATATCCTATTTTGCCCTTAAAAAGGGTAAAATTCTAGCTTAGGCAATTATCAAGTTAGCCTACCTACGCTTGGTATTTTAACCCGAGCTCCCTAGGGTAGTAAGGTACTAGCCTATACATATATTACCTACCAAGATACCTAAGTAAAATGAACATTTAGTCCACGATACGGCCCATTGTCGATATCTTGAATATTTCAAGATACGAAATGGTACGGCGCGATACCGGCGCCCTACAACCCCGATTTCCACTCGGGAGCCTACCCACAAAATCTAATTCACGTATTCTTGCCCCACGCCAAGTTTTAACTCATTCCGATACTCCGAGCTCCGTTTCGCCCTCTAACTCGATCCCCTCTATTTCCTATTTCTCACTTTTCTTCCTATTCTTATAACTTCTTCTAATTCTTAAACTTCTTCTAATCTTCTCTATGTATCTATCTATATATAAACACACACACACACTCTCCAATTTCCCTTACACACGCACATAAAGCACAAACACACAAAATACTCAATTTCTCGGATTTTAGCACACTGGGACAACCTGCACACCTTTAAGGCTCTCATGCTCACCTTTTAGGCACTTCTGCTCACCTTTAAGGCTCCTCTGCTCACCTTTAAGGCTCTACTGCACAGTTTTTCCTGAATAGCATTCTGCACACTTCTAAGGCATTCCTGCATAACTACAAGGCTCTCATGCACAACTCTAAGGCTCTAATGCACAACTATAAGTTCTAATGCACAACTCTAAGCATTGATACATACATATACAATATATATATATATACATACCTATATAAAAACACCCAAACATGCACAAATGTATATATATATATATATATATATATATATATATATATATATATATATATATATAAATCTCACACATACACACAAATATACATATATATACATATATATATATATATATATATATATATATATATATATATATATATATATACCACTCTCAAAAAGGATTAAACCATAATAAATCCTTAACCTATATTTTAAGGGAACCTATAAAGGCTATGGTCAACTTGTAGAGAATGATCCCCTCTATCATTTATGTGAAGGAATAAATGCAAAAGGAGGAATTTAAAAGGGTTTAAAAATTATACCTAAAAGTGGATTTGAAAAGGAAGAAGAAGGAGTTGGAAAGAAAGTAATGGAGAAGAAGAAGAAACTTAGTGAGGGAGTAAAAGAGGTGGAGGGGGTGGCCCTATAGGTGGCCGGCCATGGTGCCAAGGGGTGTGGGTGAGGGGCACTTGTAATTACAAGTTTGCCCCTCCCTAAGCCTAATGCTAATTAAATCCAAAATAGGTTTAGGAAGTTGCTAAAAATAAATAAAAATCATAATTAAACTAAATTACTCATGGGGGACTAGTCCAAACTCTTAAATCCTAAAGTTTAGTGTGGTGGGCCATGGTTAGCTAACATGCTAATTACAGCTCAAGTCGAAATTCACCGGGGTCCCGAATTAACTCGGAATGCGATGAAATTCGAACCCGACTCCTATAATAATTAAATAATAATATTCATGAAATAAAATTCCCAAAAATATTATAAAATAGAAAATTACTATTTTACCCCTAACTGGAAAAAGTGAGGGTGACAGGGGATAATACATATAAATGTATAGAGAAATAAGTATAAGGGTGAGATGTAATATTCAAATGTATTTTAGCAAAAAATAATAATATTCAAATGTATTAATTGGGGGTTATTTTTTATTTAAGTTGATGTAAGAACTAAATGTAATATTTTTAAAATAATTTTGAGGGAGAGCATTCTGCATATGCAAGCATCCTACAGATGCAAACATTCTAAAGATGCTAATGACGATATTTTGAAATATGTCTTTGCGCATTGTACTCTTTTACTTCGATAAAGTTTTTTTACTGATTTTTTTTCGAAAGATTTTTATTGTGGCAGTGTAAGTCTCACCACTTGAATTACTGAATAATCATATTCCTGAAAAATATTAGGTTTTTTTCTACTACGGATTCCTGAAGATTATTATTATATTTTTTTACTATGATTTTTTTTTTCCTCCAAAGAAGATTTTTCCTTAGAAAAGTTTTTAAGGAGGCAAAGATTAAAGTGGGCATGGAGTGTTGTAATGTATGGATGAATCCAAGATGGTATATAACAACGCTCATCTTATTCCCTCTATATAGTCAGGCTACAAATATTGTTCTCTTCCATTTTTATAACACAAACAATATCTATAAATAATGGAAAGAAAAAAAAATCTTAAATTTAGGGAAATTCTGTAGGCACTACAAAATTTACTTAGGCTAGCCCCTTTTTTTTACTTACTTACAAGTTTGCCACCGAAAAAAATGCTTCACGTAGCCCAATTTTCAGGACTGCCAAAAATTTGACAATCCTTTCTATTGGAAGGACTATCAAAAATTTCGACAGTCCTAATTTTTTAAGACCGTCAAAAATTTTGATAGTCATCCTTATTGGAAGGACTGCCAAAATTTTCGACAGTCCTAATTTTTTATGACTGTCGTAATATTTGACAATCATTCCAATAGTAAGGACTGTCAATTTTTTTGATAGTCCTCCTCCTCCTCTCTTCCTCATCTCCTCCGCCTCCTCCTCCTTCTCTCCTCTGCCGCCTCCTCTCCTCGACCTCCTCCTCGACGGCGAGGAAGCGCGACGGTAGGGGCACGGCGTTGGCAGCAACAGTGGTGTTTGGAACAACAACAGGCGGTAGGGGCGCGACAGGGGCATGCAGCAACAGGGGCGCGGCATGGGGAGCGTGACGACATGGGGCACGACTGGGGGAGTGCAACAGCAGGGGCGCGGCGGGGGCGTGCGACGGCAGGGGGCGCGACGTGGCGTGGTGAGGACGAATATGGGCAGCCCCAAAGAAAAAATTGGACTATCCTGAGTAAAAATCGCAAAAAATATGGACTGTCATGACTGTCCTAAGTAAATTTTGTATTGCATGTAGAATTTTCCTAAATTTATGGTCCAGAGCATTTTTTTTAGTTTTTTTTAAAAAGGTAAATCCCAAACACAATCATCTCCGTTTTGTTTAGGCAAATTCTATTGACACCTCAAGTTTTACTCGAGGGTAGCTCATTTTTTTAGGACGCAACTATCCGCACCCATGACCTACTGAACCCACCAAAAAAAATAAAATAAATCCCTATTCTACCCCTCCCCTCCCGACCCCTCCTCCTCCCCCGACCCCGACCCCTCCTCCTCCCTCCTCCTCTGACCCTGGAGGAGGAGGAGGGGTTGGGGTAAGGAAGAGGAGCAGGGTCGGGAGGAGAAGGGGTCGGGAGGGGAGCGGGGGGAGGGGAAGAATAGGGTTTTTTTTTTTTTTTTTTGGGTGGGTTCAGTAGGTCATGGGGTGCGGATAGGCGCGCCCATTTTTTTAATTTATTTATAAGTTTGGCACTCAAAATTTCTACTTGAGGACAACCTACATATTTGGATTTGGACTGCCAACAAAACATAAAGGTTGTTGACAGTTCTAAAGGATTTGGATAGTTTGGATTTAGATTGTCAACATAAAGTAGGACTGTCAACTTTGTGGACTGTCCTACTTTGACAGTCCTAAAGGACGTTTGAGTCGCCTAAAATAAAATTGGACTGTCTTGAGTAAAAGTTATGCCAAGTTGGGCTCTCTTGAGTAAAATAGGGACTAGGGAGTGCCTATTCGGCTATTCCTTTGTTCATCAAAACTCTGAGAACGGAATCCCAAACGGACCCTTCTTCTTCGTTCTTCTTCTCCGTCTTGATCTACTGTTACTGCTGCTTGCTAACAGAAGAAAGAGGAGGAAGAAGAAGAAGAATCCATGGCCATGGCGATCCACACCCCAAGACCCGTCCGCCTATTTATTGTAGTAGCATTATTGTTGATTTGGTTGCCATCTCCTTCTTCTTCGTCGACCATGCACAACAACAACTGGGCTGTCCTCGTCTGCACCTCCCGCTTCTGGTAACCAGCTAAACCCATCCCCATCCCAATCCCCATGCCACTCTTTCTTATTTGCGTGCTTGATCCCGAAAGTTGCCGACTTTTCGTAATTTGCATTTGCATAATTCTTTTGCGAACAGCAGCATTTGCAAACAAATAAAGATCTTGCATAGTGTTCCCGTTCACGGACTACCGAACAGCCCTATTTTTCAAAGGGCAACCGGTTAAGACCCCTCCTAGTTGTTAGATCGCAAGGGTGATCCAAAACCTTCCGTCGTGCTGTCTGAATTCGAAGTGGCAGATCCTTGAGCCTTGAGCCCGTCGATTTCCTTAAAATCTCTAGTAACCGGAAGGAATTGTTGGTATTTTTAGTTCTCTAGATCAAGAATACCGGGTTCGTATAATAAAGTTTCGAACTTTGTTTCGCTTACTAACATGTGTTCCGTTCGTGAACAGGTTTAACTATCGGCACATGGCAAATACTCTATCTTTGTATAGGTCAGTGCGCAGTCTCACGAGTTTTGATTTTGTGTGTGTGTGTGTGTGTGAGTGAGAGCAATGTTGTAAAAGAGGATGGTAAAGGTTGATTTTTCTGGTTCAGGACAGTAAAGCGACTGGGAATCCCTGACGAACGAATAATACTTATGCTGGCTGACGACATGGCGTGCAATGCTAGGAACAAATACCCGGCACAAGTTTTCAACAACGAGAATCACCAGCTGAACCTGTATGGAGACAATGTCGAAGTGAGTTTCTGAACTAGGTCTAGATGTTTTAGGCAATGCTTCTGGCCGGATATTGTGGTTGGGGGGCAATTTTAACAAACTTGTTGGCTTGAGCTTGTGGTCAAAATTTTGTTGTAGTAGACTAGAATTATACTTAATATGCAGATAGTATCTTATGGCTACTATATAACTCGAATTTTAACTAAGCCTTTGCATGTTTAAAGAGCAAAAGTTGGTTGCTTACTTATTATGAGAGGACTGTAATTGAAGAATTGGTTACATGACACGTCATTGTTAGACTATTTTTTGGGTTCCACTCTCAGGTTGATTATCGAGGATATGAAGTGACAGTCGAGAACTTTCTGCGAGTATTGACTGGAAGGCATGAAAGTGCTGTCCCGAGATCCAAGCGCCTTCTAAGTGATGAAGGGAGTCACATACTTCTTTACATGACTGGGCATGGGGGAGATGAGTTTTTGAAGTTTCAAGACAATGAAGAACTTCAAAGCCATGATTTAGCCGATGCGGTGAAACAAATGAAAGAGAAGCATAGGTTTGTTTGCACCTACTTGGTACTGTTTGACCTTTTCTTCTTGTAGTTATTACTAACTATTGAAAAGAGAAAGAGATTATTGGTTCTGTTGATTTCTTTTTCACTATTACTTTGGTATTCAACTTTCTACTAGTTTCTCATTATTTGCTTCTTTTAGATTCAAGGAATTGCTGATAATGGTTGACACTTGCCAAGCTGCAACTCTCTTCTCTCAGGTTTGTTCTGCATTTGCAACATAGAATTGTGACGTGCACAATGCACATTTAATTGGATGCAATGGGAGCATTAGAAGTATATTTATTATAATTGTTGAAACAACTTCCCTAATTATTCTAATCCCTAACACTAATTTGTACAATATGCATATTTCAGATTGTTAACCTTTCCTATATTTTGTTTCCTGATCCAAACCCCTAATTAGTTCCTGGGTTTCCTGCATCACTTCTGCTGGAAACTCATATCATTGTTTCCCTAAAATGCTTTAGATAAAAATTACAAACTATGAATCCTAATAATGTAGGCTGCATATATAAGTCACTTCTGATACTCTAATGTGGCACTAACATAGTACGTATGCGATCATTTTTTATCAGTTTGAGAGATTGTATGGGGGTTGAAGGTGGCTTTGCCATCTGTTTCTGTGTTATATTCTGCATATTAAGAGAAGTACTAATTTATAAATAAACCTTACATTTAACTGTTGAGGTAACATTATTATGACTTCGGAGTTAGGAATCTGTGGGTGTCAATTATATGGTGAATTATTTTTTATTGCAAGTTGTCTCGCACTTTCTTTGGAGTTTGTTGTGTGTAGAATTCGTTAGCCAACCAAAAATTTGAATGCATATATAAGCCACTGCTGACACTCAACCATGTCACTAACACGATACATATAAAAGCTAAGCCCTTTTATCAGTTTAAGATCCTTTATGAGGTGGAAGGCGGCCTTGCCGTCCACTACTTTGTTATATAGTACAGCCTAACTTAAGAGAAGTAATAAATTTACGAATGACCAACATTTGAATGTTGGTATCTTATTATATGGGTTTAAGAATACCAGAGTATCATGAATATTAGATGTGTTTCTTTATCGTGAGTTGTCTCTTCCTCGTTTTTGGAGTTTGTGTTTTGTTGCTTGATATGGGAATGTGCAGTAAGATTTTGTTGTATATAAGCCTTGCATATGGAGGATCTGTGGGAAGGTAAAAGCTATGTTGCACGGACATGAACACAGCATGATACAAACACGGGATTAATTTTGACGCTTCGTAGTGTGTTTCACTGTGTATGCTGTGTCCAATACATGTCCGAAACAGCACGACAAGGAAACGGGGTTTTCAGAGTGCCCTTGCTTCCTAAAGTCAACTCACAAATTTATCTTTTGGAAAGCAATTTTGAGATCCTCAGATCAATATTTTTCAGTGTATAATGTAATATAATACATTCATCTTTGTATGTTAAGGGACAAAGACAAGGTTCAATGTTTTTTTAAGCGGTTCCATTATGCAATCAGCCGTAGGTTGATTATTGGTTAACCAAATTATTTGGCCTATTTCATTGCATTTACGCAGATGCTGTGAAATTCTGTAATCGGCCTCCCAGTTAATTGGAATAACTGACTGATTACTTGGTCATTTTTTCGGCGCTTAAATCCAAATTTCTAGAACACTGCAAAAAGAATTGGCAGCTGACGGGGATATGGAAGCTTGGCAGGGTAGGCATGTTACTTGGCACTGTGTTGAGGTTGACTCTTACCAACATTGCCTTGAATGTCCTAACCACTAAATGTTTTGATTTTTGTGATTGGATCTATCCAAATGCATTATATTTAATTCCAAGAATGGTAACCTTGTCTCGGTGGTCGCCTGGTCAGTCACTTGGTCTAGTGACTAGTGTACATTGTCACCATCGAGAATGAAGAAATTAAATTTGTTATTGTTGGCTCATTGCATTCGAAACTTGATGAACCGGAAGAAAGGTTATGGAAAGACATTGCAGGGGAAAGGATATTCAAAGAGATATGGGGGGCACAATAGTACAATGCTCGACATTTTCTGTTAGGATGCAGATCCTAGATCTTTGAAATATCGCTTCTATGTCCTAAAATAAAGTCTTTAGTTCTTTTAATCTATATATAGTTCTGCCCCCCACCAATAATTATAGGAAGCATGTGTTAGTCTGAATGCTGTTCTGGTGATTCTTTCTTGATACATACTTTCCTCTTTTCCTTGTTTTATTTTCAACACTGGGAAGTTGGGAGGGGTTGGTTGGTTGGTTGGGGGTGGGGGGGGGGGGGGGGGTGTTAATATTTTGGTGCTTTGTAGAGTTCATTTATTGCTCCAACCTGAGAAGAAATGTGGAAAATGATGGACTGTTGCTTGGTATAGTGCAAGGGGCATACTGAAAGATGATAGGAAATCTGATACCCATGGCTTAGAATGGTGTCATCAAGAAATATTATCCTAATATTATATTAGATACTGCTCTAGAGACAACACGGGATTGTCATTCCTTTTCAGTCTTTGCTTAATGTGTATTAGAGATGAATGCAATTCCCTTTAGCAAATTGTAACATCTTACCTCTTCGTTCCATTCGTTCCCTACATGCATAGTGACATCGCCAAGCACAATCCTCACCGGAGACCCCTCGTGGAGTTGTGGTCCAATCTCCAAAGGTGCAGTAAATTCTAGTATATATCTAAGTCTATGGGACTGAACTTTATTCCACACCAGCAAAATGCTACCTTCAAGATGCAACTGGAGAACTAGGATAGAGAAAAAGCTGCTTATGTTATTTGTTCATCCTTGACCAAAATAAACAAGGTTACAAGAGCACCATTTCTGAATAAGTCTCCTAGCTAGCAAATCAACAAGTCTTCAATTGCCAAGTGCTGCTTGCACAAGAGTAAATCTGTTCGAATAGTATAATTTCATGATGCCAAACCACCTCGCCCTAAACCCGAGGTTCAGTGAGAAATAAAAACAGTTAGGTGGCTTTGAAGTGCCAAGTGTCTGTAGATTATAGTGTCCAAAGAATTCTATCCCCTAGTACTATTAAGTTTATTGCAGTACTCCAAATCCCCACCCTAGCATCCAATCATTTGGGCTGGAGATTCTGGTGGGAAAGGCCATCTTCACTAGTGACTGTTAAAGCTGTGTTTGCAGCCATAGATTTGGATCTTACTATAGCCTTTGCTTCAATAATTTCTGGGTGTAGGAGGAAAAAAGTGCACTTACACTGGCATCATACTTTACCCTTTGCTCTAATAATTTCTGCATTGAGAAGTTTACTATGAAATAAATGGAGTAGATGGATTGTTGGTCAAAGGAGACTGGTCTATGTTCATCTAAGAAGATCAAAGCCCTTCACAAGTAAGGGATATTCTTGATTCTTGCTAGAAGGTTAGGGTTGGTTTGTACTGGAAACAATACGTTTCTTTAGCATGGAGTTGGGATTGTTGTCTGTACCTATAATATATTCTTTAATACTTGGTGTACATCTCTCCCTGCAAAAACTGTCTGCCTGTACATCTCTCCCTGGAAAAACTGTCTGCTCAATTAATGTTTCTGAATCCATATGAGATTTGAAAATTTTCTTTATTAAGATCTCTAAAACCATCCCCTGATTTCTGCAGCTTCATTCACCTGGAGTTTTGGCAATTGGAAGTAGCATGAAAGGAGAAAATTCATATTCTCATCATCTTGACTCTGATGTAAGAACATGTCTTCTGGAACTCTCTCTCTCTCTCTTTTTATTAGGATGCTAAGCAGGCATAATGTTATTCCTTGAATGTTTTGGCTTTACTATTTAACAACTGTCTATTGACTCTGATTTACTGATCTCTTGATTACTTTGTCTACTATGCAGATTGGTGTTTCTGTTGTGGATAGATTTACTTACTATACTCTTGCCTTTTTTGAGAAGCTGAATATGTATAGCAATGCCTCGTTGAGCAGGTAAATTTAAGCTTCTAATCTACATTCTGAGAAAATAATAGAGGCTCACAGATCTGACTGCATATTTAATAGCAATTGTGCCATCTTATTGGTTAATGATATAAAAACCCCTAGGATTGGAGGAAAGAATCCTTTCCTGATACAGAAGTTATCTGTGTTTCCTTCATTTTCGTTGTCCCTTTTGGATGGTTCAAGAATCATATTGTCTGGCCATGGTGCTTTTAATTTTCTACATAGAAACTTTACAAAGTTGGTGCTTCCCCTTGTACCATCTTGCGTGCTATCTATTGACCATCCATCATCACGTGGATGCTATTCATGAGTCAAATCTCTATCTTTGTTGAATGTTATCAGTGTTATATTCTTGTGTTGTCACCTTCTGTACTTTTTTAAACATATTTTAATGGTTAACATTGACCTTAATCTTGAAAGCACTTCTGTTGCAACTAATGTCGCAATACTAGTGTACTTCCCAGACTGGTGACTTCCACTTGCTTACAGAGTGTAAAACCTTTATGTGAAATATCATTGTGCCGTGTGATTTTTTGCCCCTCTCAACTATCTCCTTCATGTCTGTTTTCCAAATGAAAATCACATTCCTTTTCCAACTATAATATTTTGGATGATTGTTATGTACGCCATGTTGTTTTAGGCATCCCAATCAACAATATGGTTTTCTAATCTTGTCTTTGTGAAATACAATTTTCTATTTACGAGCTTTATCCTTTTGTTCTGATTAATTTAACATGGTTATCTGCAGTCTTTTCAATTCATATAATCCAAGCTTGCTGATGTCCACTGCTTATTACCGAATGGACCTCTATCAGCGACCCTTAAACGAGGTAATAGTGAACTGACATGCATCATTTTAATTGGCACATTGCTTTTTTAATTCCTACGTTGCACTGATTATTTCTGCCAAAATGACCCATTTGCTAGTTTGATCAAACGTTTTAATTGGTTTTCTTTACTTTCTATACGGAAATGGATTATCTTATTTCTCCTTACACTAGTTCATTTGATTTATTATTAACCTGGCTCATTTCTGTGGCTACAACAGGTGCAACTTTCTGGCTGAATACTTTACATTTTTGCACTCAGGTTGACAACTAGGGTGAACTTAGGCCTCATTTGGTTCTCAGAAGGGAAATCAATTCCCTTGTCTTTTCCATGGGGATGGAAAATTAGAATACCTGTCAGGTTTCCTTTCATGTGTTTGGTAAAACAAAAAAAGCATTCAAAAAAGACCATTTGATTGGAAAAAAAACATATATCATGAAAAAAACATTTCAATGTTCCAGTAATATTCTTGCATTTTAAAATAAAAATAACATCATGAAAATCCAAAAGTAATGGATAAAATAGGCAATAGCACATTTGAGTAGGGCTACTGTCGTCCTAAATTTTTGTAATAAATGTTGGAAAAGGAGAAGGGAAAATCAGTTCCATGTGTTCTCAGAGGAACCGTCTTCCCCCTATTTTTCCGATATCAGGAAAATAGTTCCCAAGTTTGTGGCTACCAAACAAAGGAAAGGAACAACTTTCCTTTCCTTTTCTGATTCCTTAAATCCGGAACCAAACATGGCCTTGAGGTCATGCTCATTGTTTATAGGACAATAACAAACCTGCTCACCTTCTTCATAACGAAATGGGATTGCCAATAACTGGTAAAGGCTATTTGGAAATATGCCAAAATGTTAGATGCACACATGGAACATCCAACAATAATGTTTCAAGAAAAAAAATCTATATGGATATGCTGTCATAGTTTCATAGTACAAATGAACATGTAAAACAATGTCTCTAGATAAATCACCTGCAGGCCATTGACTTGCAGAAACTAAAGATTGAAAAAAAATATGCATCCATTTTAGCAACCTTGCCCATAGCGTCATAAGCTTTTGTTAGTGTTATAAGCTTTTGTAACTATTATGGAGATTTCCTTCCTTTTCTGAATAGAAGATTCTGAAACTATCAGATCAATCATCAGATTGAAAAGAAAGAATTATGCTCTCCACTTATTCTGGTCTTCACTTGGTTTGTTGGCTTCCCCGTCCATGTACCCCATTCCTTCATGACACTCGTCTCTACAATAGATGTGCATAGTCATTCATAAATTGCATTCTTCAGATCCAGAAGAATGGAAAGTTGATGTAATGTAACTTGGTTCATGATAGCCAGTAATAAACAAATCCAAGACCGTACATTAATTGTAGTTTTTCTTAGCGGGCTGAATTCTGCAGAAAACCAGACCCTCAGGAAACATAAATTTCTAACCAATAAAAGTAATATTATTTGTTGCATTCATCTCTTCTCGTAGTTCCTTAATGTACTCCAACTTCATGCTTTACTTTTTCGAGTTCTGTGATTTGCTGATGGGGTCTCTACAGTCTTTCATCATAAAATTCAAATACTGATTTTTTAATCTTAAAATTAACTTATTGAAGCATGCAGAGAATGTTTTTGTTAAGAGCCAAGTTAAACTCTAGTGGCTTTGCTCATGGATTTCTTCTTAAATATATTTCTTATAAACTAACATTACTTTTACCCTTTCTTTCTTTCCTATTTTCCTTTGGATTTTGTATCATAACTTTCAACCTCTTGCCTAAAGAATCTATATACCTTCCTTCACTCCATTTTTGTCCTCTTTCCCTCCCAAACTGAAACCCTTAAGTTTTTACTCGGACCCCACACAACCCTTACTCAAGTTTTAACCTTTTTTTCTTTCCAAACCCAAAGTCTTACCCTAGAATGGACATGGATACAGAGATAACAGACGGACGATGAACATTATATAGGATATTACAGCTTGTAAAGTACGTCACACACGCGCGCACACACACATACACACACATAGTTGTTGCATTTTCCCCTTCTGCAACTGCCTAACTTCGACACCTATTGTTGATTCCCATCTTCGAGACCTCCAGTAGTAGCTTATCTTATTTGCAAGCCATGATAAGAGATTGAGTTCATAACTTGGTCATCTAAAGATCACTGGTATGTAACTTAACATATCAAGCAACCTAAGCAAAGTTAACTTTCTTAAGTAAAATAATTACAAATAAAATATTGGAGCCTCAAACCAAACATTGAGTTCATAACTTTGTTATCTAAAGATCACTGGTATGTAACTTAATATCAAGCAACCTAAAAAAGCAAAGTTAACTTTTTAAATAAAATAATTACAAATAAAATATTGGAGCCTCAAACCAAACAAGAAGTTGTAGTTATAAACCACAAGCTTGTCTCAACATTCCTACTATACCCCCCAACCTTGGTCTTGAGGCTCCTGTCTTGCCATCTTAAGGCCGTTTGTCCTCGCCGCCTCATGCTGCCTTAACAAGCTTGATCTTATCCTCAATCAACGTTACATCCAACTTTCCAATTCACTCATTTTTTATTCCATCATTGAATATATCGCCATTCATCCACCTCAAAATTCTCATAACTATATTCATTTTTGGACATGTTTTTTAAGTGCAACATTATGAACCATAAAAGCACGGCTTGGTATATTGGTGTCTTAAATAGATTTTTTTGCCTTTTAATTTCAAGGGTACCTCACTATCACAAACCACTCATGAAGGACTCCTCTATTTTGACCATCTTGCCTTTCTTCTATGCAAAATATCCTTCTGGATCTCTCCATCTTGGTGGACAATTTACCCTAGCTCTTTTGTTTTTAACGTCTTCCATTTTCATTGCTGGTCCCAACTGGATAAGGAGGGTTGCATTAGGTTTCAACAGTAAGCGTCAAAGTTTGTCAGATTTCTATATTGCTATTTGGATGAAATCGGTAACTTAGTGCAAAATAATTGATTGATGATTGAAATTCTCTTGTTCTAGTTCCAATTTTCTGAAAATTACTAGAATTCATTAGAACCGGCAAATCAGAAATCATTTGAGAACAAGGTTGTTAATACACCTAAACAATGATAAGTGGCCGTATTGATCTCTTAGACAGTTAAATAAATATTCACTTGAGAATTAGGTTCTTAATGTTCCTAGGATCCTAGGATACGGCCTTGATTTGTAAGGTGAATTGGTAGGAAATTTTTGCATCTTCTAAAAAATGAAAACCTAATTACTGACATAATCATATCCTATATATTTAAACAGAAAAAAAATATAAGCATCACCATATCTTCAATTTCTTAGTCATGCTAGTTTTGATTTGAAAATCTTGGTCACGAGATTGCATCAAGAGTTTAAGGATTCTAAGCAAGAAATATTATTAATTAACATCATTATGCCACCTTAAAATTAAAAAAAGGAAAAATTCTATAATCAAGTTTAAATGGGATAAACTTATTAGTAGTAACATAGTAAAAACAATTTTTTGTCTAGAAGAAAATATAAGTTAATAGAGCATAAAACTTTTGAACTTATCCATGAAAATAAAACCTGTTTATTATTATTCGTTCTTATATAACCATTGTTGAGGCACTCACCTAGTGCTTAGAGACGATAATGGTTGGGTCGGGTCGGACTGGATAAGGTCCAAATCCGGCCCCTATATATTTAAACAGAAAAATAATATATAAGCATCATCATATCTTCAATTTCTTAGTCATGCTAGTTTTGATTTGAAAATCTTGGTCATGAGATTGCATCAAGAGTTTAAGGATTCTAGCAAGAAATATTATTAATTAACATCATTATGCCACCTTAAAAATAAAAAAGGAAAAATTCTATAATCAAGTTTAAATGGGATAAACTTATTAGTAGTAACATAGTAAAAACAATTTTTTGTCTAGAAGAAAATATAAGTTAATAGAGCATAAAACTTTTGAACTTATCTATGAAAATAAAACCTGTTTATTATTATTCATTCTTATATATACCATTGTTGAGGCACTCACCTAGTGCTTAGAGACGATAATGGTTGGGTCGGGTCGGACTGGATAAGGTCCAAATCCGGCCCCTAAAATATTTAAGGCCAATTGTTTTGGCAGGGTCCGGTCCTAGTTTCAGAAAACCTAGTCCCTAACCCGACTCTTCGGGTTCCGGCCTGGCCCGTGGGCTTAACTACATTAAATTGTTTGTTATATCACTAATTATTTACACTATCCAACCAAACCAATAAAATATGATAGAACAAAATAAATTTGATTATTTTTATCTATTAATAGGATAACAATGTGTCTATCGTCCTCACTTAGGAATTGCTTAACAACAACGTTTAGTAAAAGATCGAAGGAGGGCGGAGCTCAACTATAGAAAGTTTTAGTTTTATGGTAGCATCAACTATTTTCCAATATATTTTCTAACGCCAACACATCATTTTGTATATAATTGGGTAAGAAACCTATTGGTTTGGGTTTGGGGATAAGTTCAGATCGGGCCGGCTAGTATCGCAATGCAGCAAAAATAATGGGCCCAAAAAATTAAGCCCGGACTACCCGTTTCACAATTGGGCTGGGTCAGGGTCGAGCTGATGTCATGCCCCAATCTACCGAATTGATGAGTTGCCATGGATGCGAGACGTACAAGCCTAAGTTATGTTTGTACAAGGCGTATTCGCGTATATTTGTAAAGTAGTTGTTTTTGTTGAAGTTTGTAGCAGATATATCAGAGAAATTGAATAACAAAAGTACACAGAATAAATAACTCTATTGATAAATTACAATAGTAACGTAGTCTCTCAAACAACCGAGTAGAAGAGTGTCAAATTTGACTTACAACTAGAAATAACAAAGTGAGATACATTGTTACATACATCATATCCCTTTACTAGATATAAAGTAAAAACACCTTCAGCAGAGGTCTTTGAAATGAAACTTGGAAGCTTCAAAATATAAACAAAGCTCATGGGCAGCTGGACGAGCTTTCAGTATCTGCACGTCTCCTTGATTCCCAACACATGTGGAAACGTTGGTCGGTACATTTCAAATGCACTGGTGAGTGACAAATTAACCCAACTCACCAAAATAAATACGTTAATCATGTGAAGCATGCAATATTATAAGTGGTCTTTCTATCTTTCCTTGTGTCAATTAACACTTCATAAGATATGAATATAAAAACGTAAAATATCACCAAACGGTGATTCTTACCCACAATCGGTTGTTATTCCCTGCAAACAAAGCTTACTATATTCTAATATAGAAGACATCATTTAACTATGCAACTTGGTCTATATGAAGGTCACTGGTGAACACACACCATATTGGACTATTCATGGTAAGACGACGACTTTCAGTGCATGTAGCGAGCCCTACTGAAGGTTCCAAATTACATGTGCTAGTACGTCAACACTTATTTCTTTTGTTCCCCCTAGGCTTAACTGGTCCCAGTGCCTCGACAATCGTTCGGGGACCACACGTTGTGCGCAAGTTGTCCATGACTATGCATGCATATAAAGCTTAGCTATCAAAACATAACATGCAAGATAACATAATCTTGAAACATTACTGTGTATTTTACTTTCCTCGAACCCTTACTCGAAATCTATACTACCTATTACAAGCATTCTCTACGGTTAACAACAATATCACAATCCATATTTCTATATGACAAACAAACAACATAATGATACATCACATTTCTATATGACAAAAACAACATAAGGGTTACTCTACTCTCTTTTATCTAGATTTTTTTATTAATGTATCATTGATCGAAGGACACAACAAAGAACATGCAAATATTCTTTTATTAGATTGTGGAGATAAAGGAAAGAATGATAACTCGAACGCTAATGTTGGAGAATTGCTAAGAGAAAATAACTCGAACGCTAAGATCAAGCCTCGCCTACGCGGTCATCTGCATTTGCACCAATAGAGGATTTAATACTCTTCTTCTCTCTTTCTTCCAAATTCTATTTGAATACGAAAATCGATGAAGACAAGCAATGAAATCCATCGAAAACATCCACAAAAACACATTCATAAAACTAACAACGAAAGTATCAACAAAAACAAACAATGAAAATGTTCGAGGAAGAGACTCTTATATGGAGTTCTTCTCCAAGACACAATCCATTGCATTTAGGACTCAATTCCAAAGATGCCAATCCATAGATAGGAAGGGTCTTAATTCAATTTGTTTCAGAGTCGATACTGATAGGATTTCACACACAAGACCCCTGACTGGGAGCAGGGCACTACAGAGCTTTTTTCGGGACATCGGACAGCCCGCGGGCCATTGGACCAGCCTAGCCCATTATCATCCGTACTAGGGCTGCAAGTGAGTCTTAACTGATTTGAGCATTTGTTGTTTAAGCTCGACTCTTTAGGGTTGAACTTATTGACGGAGTTGGAGTCTTTAAGGAATTTGGTCTTGAGTAGGTCAAGTATACTGCTGATCAAGCTCAAGCTTGAGTGAGCTCGTGAGCTGCTCAACTTGGCTCGAGAGCAGCTCGAGTATACTGCAAGTAACTAGTAGCTATATAATTGATAAGTGGGATCTACGAAATAGCGAGTATGTAATTTGCAATGCATATAGCTAGTATATAATATATAACGTGAATTTGAATCTAGATCAGTTAGTCGATCTTGAGTGATTGAGTTAAGAGAATATATGAGCCGAGTCCACGTAGGCCTTTTCTATTGAGCTTGTTCGCGAGCTCACAAATTGAGCTTCACTATCTTTCAAGCTTGGCTCGTGAGGCAAGCAAGCCAATTCAGATGTTCAAGCTCATCTTGTTTACAAAGCAAATTACGAGCCAAGGCGAGCGTTTCGTGAGGTTGTGAGCTGTTCTCATCATTTGCTGCCCTAGAATCACCTAAGCACTAGGTGGCGGTAGGCTCTTAGAGCTCCCTAGGCACTAGTCTTGGCATGCAGGAGGCTATCTAGCTTTGAATTTTTACAACTTCAGGCACTGTACAATGAGTTTGTCTATGTTCCAAGGCTATCTTAGTATGCAGTCGCCTGCAACAACATTGCTTGAATTGTTATTGATAAAGAAGGAAAATTTGAAGGAAAGATATCATAATGAGTTTCGAGTCTAGTGTACTTTGTACTATTCTATCATGTTAACTCAGTTTATAAATAGAAACACCTTCAAATTGTAGAAGTATCTACATATTAATTATTCAGTACATTTTGAGTAAATTAGTTTCCTCATGAATCTTTTGAGTCTTTGGGTATTTGCAATGAGTATAAGAATATTTATTTCCTCTATGGATCTGTTCTCCAGAAGAAAATGATTGTGTTTAAAAATATTAGGTTTGTCAAAGTTGAATATAATGTCAAAGAAAATGCTCCGAATATCATATTTCATGATGTATCGGAGGAACTTGGCCCTTTCATGGCCCTGCTAGACACTTGGAGGACACTTCCAAGTCATTGAATTACAAATTTACAATGACATCATGTTTCCATTTTATGTTGACACTTCAATGAAAGATGTAAGTTTTTGTTTGTGACGAACTAAAGACTAAACTATTTGAACTATTCTTTCGAGTAGTTGGTATACGTATAATACAGTATTGTACATCTACATGCTGTAGCTTGTTCGTGTTAGGATCTTGGAAGGTTTGCCAGCTCTTATTTACATCCTATTCCTGACATGGGTGCTAGTTGTTAGAGTGGGTGGATGCTTAAATTGCATATAATAGGTAAGCATTCTATTTACATCCTATAAAAAAGTAGATATACTTGACTAGATAATGGAGATCTTAGTATGACTCACAAAAGTCTTATTATGAGAAGAATGATTCTTTTTTTTTTCTTACTTATTATGGTTATTGTCAGGTACCGGTGACAAACTTTTTTGGCTCAGTCATGAAAACAATTCACATCGATTCAGCATATACAGGTTTGTCAGCTCCACCTGAGACTGAAGCAGCAATAGTTTCAGAAGATAACGAGGTTGACCGAAAGTTGG
Source organism: Iris pallida (assembly GCA_029216955.1). NCBI lineage: Eukaryota > Viridiplantae > Streptophyta > Magnoliopsida > Asparagales > Iridaceae > Iris > Iris pallida. Next base: position 11,810,548 of record JANAVB010007798.1, read on the forward strand.
AAAGTGAGACTGACCCAATCAAAGTAAATGACCAGGATATGAAGGTGAGTTTCTAACTCTAGCCTCTGTAAGAGGATCTTTAAAAATGCTGACATTCTGACACTTGCAGAAGCACAAGTGTATTTACCATGCATGGTTGGAAGACATGCAAGATAAGCTGAAGAAGCAAGATACAGATGCTTTGGTTAAGTATGGTTTGGGATCCATGCTTCTTTGCTGGCAGTTTCCACCTGGCAATCGACATAATTATTCCAACCTGCATAGATTTGTTCCTCTGCGCAGCTCTGCTTAGTGCAAGCATTAGATGGGCTTACATCTTGTTTGCTGCACATACCAGAGGTGTGCCCCTTCAGTGTTTCAAGGTGCTAGTTTCCTTGACTAACCTCCTGTTCATGTAAAATCTGCGTTTCTTATAACTATAGACTTGTGATGTAATATTACTTGTTACATTCTTTTAGTTTAACTTCATAAAAATGCTTGTACCCTTTTCCAGAAAGTGAATTTGGGAATGATAGATTTTCTTATGAGGATTGTGTGAGGTTTCATGAATGTTTTTTTTCCATAACAATGGAAATGCCATTACTTGCAGCAGAATAGTATCAATTTTTCTATACAAACCTGTATAGGTAGAGTAGCATGCCCTCAAAACCATAATGTTAATTATGATGTCACACAGAAGCACTGTCATTGTTGATATCGGGAGTTTATTTCCATCCATGCTTGATGGGAATTAGGATATTGCTCTTGAATATATACAAGTTCACATGTTGGAAGCATACTTTTCAATAGTCATTGCATTTTGATTTCTGGGTGATGTCGGATGCCAAAAACTCCAACATTAGTGAGCTAAATATATATAATGCATTTTGAAGAAAGATCATTCTTGGGTGAATGATTTCTTTCTCCTTTTGGTGCCGTGAAGGACCCAAAAGTCTTATGCCTTAGTGTTAGTCTGACCATAATTGGGTCCAATATCGACATATTAGCCAGTGTTGTTCGTAAACAGAAATACCTCATTCTTGTTATGGAATTAATTGTTCTATTTGATAGAATTAGTGATATCCCAAGATTCCCAACAGTGTAGGGGATACAACAGCAAAACCACAACTACAAGGATAAAGAATGTGGACCTACATGATACCTTCTGCTTTCTGCTACCTAGGGGGTTTGGTTGGTTACTACCATGTCCATTTTTATACCTCAATTATGGGTCATCTTGCTCCCCTACAAAGTCCTAGAACTCCTTTGACTAGATCCCACCCCCTCCACATATTAATCTTTGTTGCATTTGCACATGTTGGAACTAATAATTTTTTTTTGTTCTTCCTTCTTACCCAGTAACGTCAAATTCACAAGGGCACTGATTTCTTGTTCTATCTTTATTATATAAGCACTCATTTCTCCAGCACTCAAATTTGGGCACATATTTTGATAGCCAATTTTCAAATCTATGAAGCATGTCAGGTCTTCTAGCCATCCTATCTTCAAAGAGTATCATGTGAGCGCATATGTCATCCCAATCTTATGAGAAATACCCTCCTCAATCCCTTGCGATGAATGATTGAGTGATGCATAAAATGACTTATGCAATTTTCGTGTAAAGTTAGTTATTTGGTTTTGTGGTACTAATGGTTAACCATGTGGATCATAAAGCTTCTTTCCACATCTCTTCTTCGAATTTTAATGTAGTTACTTCTCATATTCTCTTGGTTTGTCCTACTAATAGACCTATTTAGATCATAAAGCTTCACTCCAGACTTCCTAAGAAATTAACCCTTATATAATCTCTTTAGTACAATATAATCGGCAAAACTATTCATGTTGATTCTTGTTGTAAACATGCATTAAGTTCACAGTTATCTAGTGTAAGAGTTGAGAACTGGATGAAACCCTTATTATAAGTCTTTGGTGACAGGGTGTAGATTTGGATATCCTCCAACCATATCATGCTTGTTATTACTCTATCAAGCATGTACATAAACATCATTATACCTATTAGCCACTAGTATATTCTTCAAAACAAAGATGATCTCCTTAACGACCCTTAAGTAGACTTTTATATGTCACTAAAATCATATCTTTTTTATCACCAGAGATGACAAGGATCCCATTGGCCTGAAAGTGGAGTTTCCCTTGTACGCATGAACAATGTCGCTTAACACGAAGCTTGCATTGCTGGCTTGAGAGAAGCAAAAGAGCTATCGGGAAAGCGTTTTCAAGATTCCTTTCTTCTGTCGAAGTCTCTTCAACCTTATAAGTAAATAGCTTCTATGAAAAACGTGGACATAAAACCATATTGATCCTTAGAAACATGTACTTTTTAATTTCTTAAGTTTGTTTTATTTACATTCCCAAGTTCCATAATATGGAAAAAAGTTAATACCATATATAAACCTTGATTTGGAATCTGATGGTGTAGGTATTCCAGAAATTTGGAGGTCTCGTGCACTCATCAATCACCTAACATAGATTCATGTGCATCTAGAAGTATGCATATGCTCTGGACATGGTCAAATATAAAAAGAAAATTTAAATTAAATCTTTCTGCTGAATACTTAAACTTCAGGTTTGGAATATGCATGTTAAGAGTCTCGTGACTTGTGAATCTTGTTTGTACTTCATTTTACTTTTACTAAAATTTTATTAGTTTTCTGTTGGCAGCCTCTGTAATTCTTATATGGAATCCAATATCTTTTATGAAGAGGACTTCTTAAAAGTATTTCTTTCCTCCAACACAATCGTATGAATGTTAATAAATGCTATGGAAGACGAAAACGACAGCTAAGTGGCTAGGAGGGGTCTTTAGCTCCTAGGAACCTAGGCGAGCTTAAGCGAGTCCTATGTGGATTAAGTTTGTTCTGATATTAGAAATTAAAATAAATTGTAGATAATAGATATAAAAATAATAATAATCAAAACTACGATAAACCTAAAGATTTTGTACTAAATATATGCAACTATATCAAGCAATTAAAAGTTGCTTAGGCAATAAATTAGCTGTTTATACTTGGAAGCCATAAACGGAAGCATGAGCGGGGGAGCGCAACTACTTAGAAGAGTTTAAAGTTGGGAGCGTGTGCTAATAATATTTTATGTTTATTAATTATTGTTACAGAGAGATCATTGACATGGTGTTTTTTATGATGTCAAGGTAAGAATTCTTAGTTTCACTAGAAGCCTCTCCTCTATTGTGAGAGACGTACCTTGAAACATCTAATTTTTATATAACATATCTTATGGTTATAAGTCGATAGTATTTCTTTGATGATCCTATGGATATCACCCCCTACCAACTCTCTCTCTCTCTCTGAGAGAGAGAGAGAGAGAGAGAGAGAGTATATGTGTATGTGTGTGTGGTGGGTGATGACTGTGTTACCTTAGCTAGTGGTTGGAGACTTTAATTGTCTCAGACATGAGAGTGAGAAGATAGGGGCATACCAGTACCAAATAGAATACTTGAAGATATGGACTAGAACACAATACTGCTGGACTTCTTGAAATCAGAAGAGTGGGACACATTTGGACATGGAACAAGAAGACTCAGATTAATAGGATAGCTTGTCAACTTGACAGAGCTTTCTATAATGAAGCCTGGAATGCCATGTTCCCTGGTGTGAAGGCTTAGTGTTTATTTTCATCCTTGAGTGATCACTCCCCTTTGGTGGTTCACATAGTTAAGCATAATAAGAGGAGCGCGCCTTTTAGATACTGCAACCATTGGCACTATAAGCAAGGTCACAGAATTAGTGAAAGACATGTGGATGGCTGGGGTCAGTGGTAATTGTATGCTCAGAGTAGTTATTAAACTAAAATCAGTAAAGAACAGCTAAAGGAGTGGAGATCTACTTAGGGATCTACAAATGCCTAATAGCTTTAAACAACAGTTGGATACTACGATGATCCTGTTAATAAAGAATTGGAAGCAGAGGAGTCTCTTATCCAACAGAAGTTGAATGCAGAATTACGACAGGAGGAAATTCTGCTGCTCCGGAGGGCAAAATGTGACTGGCTTCAGGTTGGTGATAAATGCATCAAAATTATTCTAAAAAAATCAAACTAGACAGTGCCGAAATCATATTTGTCAACTGCTTAATGCACAAGGGGAGTCCATCCATAACCAGGCTACTATAAGGGAGGAGGCTGTACAATTCTTCACACAACTTTATAGTCTCAAGACTCTTACCTTAAAGAGTTTGATGTCATCATCACCAAAAGATTGGTTACTGACGAAGGAAATGAAAGGCTAATCAGAGAGGTTGCAATGGAATAGGTGGAGGGGGTCATCAAGGCTGCTAATATCAACAAATCCCCTGGACCAGATGGGTTTGGGGCTCAATTCTTCAAAGTTCACTGGGAATTCATAAGGGAGAAGTGTGGGAGGCTGTAAGAGACTTTTCCAACATGGGAAACTCCTCAAGGAAGTTAATAACACTTTTATAACTCTAATTCCTAAGAGGAAAGAGGCCTCAAGAATTCAGGATTCTAGACCTGTATCTTGTTGCAGTTTCCTTTACACGATCATTAAAAAAGATTATGTGTAACAGGATGGAATATCATTCAACAGAGTGCCTTTATTCAAGCTAGAAGTATTTCAGAGAACTATCTGCTAGCACATGAATTTGTCGGATCCTTCAATAAGGAGGGGAACAAATGCTGCATAAAGATCGATCTTCAGAAGGCTTCTGGTACAGTTAACAGAAGCTTCATCTGCCACTTTCTCAAGTGTATGAACTATAGTGACAAATGGGTCAGCTTGATCAAGGAATGTACGGATGCTCCCATATTTTCTATATTTGTGGATTTAATGGATTCTTCCAAAGCAATAGGGGTCCTCGGCAAGGTGATCCACTATCACCCTACCTATTCACTATAGCAATGGAACATCTTAGTAATCTCCTAGAAATTGCTGAAGCTAGAGGAGAAGTGACACCCTTATTTGCAAGCATGCACCCTACTATTACTCATCTAGTATATGCTGATGATCTACACATCTTCCTCAAGCCAACTCCCAAATGCCTAGGAGTCAAATGAGTTCTGGAGGAGTTTGCTTCTCACACAGGATTGTTAGTGAACATGGACAAGAGTAAGGTGTTTTTTAATAGATGCTGCAGAAACAGAGGACAGTTGTTGGACATGCTAGAGCTTGAGGAAGTTAGCCTACCTGTCAGTTATTTAGGTATTCCTCGTTCTATTCACGAAACTTCCTATCAAGATTGTCAACAGGTTATTGAAGCTTGCAGTAAAAGACTGGAGGGACGACAAACAATGAGGTTATCGTTTGGTGGTAGGATACAACTAGTTAACGCAATAATTACGGCCATGAATAACTACTTGCTGCAATCCTGAAAGTTGTCCTGGCAAAGATAGAAGCCATTTGTGCTAATTTATTTGGAGGGGAGGGGTTCAGGCTATTAGTTGGTCCCAGCTATGCAAAACAGAGAACGAAGGGGGAGGAGGCTTGAGAAGCTTAATTAACTGAACTCAAAACAAACTCATATTCTGGCTCTACTGTGGAAGCTCATTACCTCAAAATCATTATGGGCAGAGTAGATGAGAAACATATATATATAAAATAGAAGTATTTGGGATTTAATAGCGACAACAATGCTTCTAGTATATTCGAATCTATGATGAGAATGAAGCCAACCTTACTCCTATATCTCCAGAGGATTTTCTAATGGTCAAAATACAAGCATATGGTTTGATCCAGGGATGCCAGGTGGAAGACGCATTGAAAGGCTGGGTTGGGAGAACTAATTCTTGAGGGAGAATGAACATGTGAGATATCTTATTGTTGAGGTTTGTTGGAGAGCAGAGATTCTTCAAGCTAGATCCAACTTCTGCAATATCATAAGATCAGTCTCCATCTATACTGATCACCAGGAAGACTTCTGGGCATGGGCTGAGTACACAAAGGAGAATTTTTCTTTAAAATCAGCTAATAGGGTGGTTAGGACCCCTTCCCCTGAAGTGGATTGATATAATGAAGTTTGGTTTCACAGGCTACTGTGTCAAAATGAGTATGTGTTTGTACAAGGCAATCCAGGACACTGCTTATCAAGAAGAGAAGAGGCTCAAGAAGAGAAGTGGCTCCAAATGGATGGGATGCAGATTAATATTGTATGTTTCATGCTCACAAGAGGAGGAGACAATAGACCATCTTTACTTCAAATGTTCCTAGTATGGTCAATATGCAGGCTAAAACTTACATTAAAGAGAGAGCGGAGTTTATTCACTGCAAGAAGAATTGAAGGAATTCCTAAGGAAATTCAAGAAGAAGGACTTGGGTTATATGCTAGCAAGACTGGTTTTGACTGCTACTGTATGGCACATTTGGAAAGAATGAAATGAAAAACAGTTCGAGGATGAGAAATCACATAAAAGATTAGTGCTAAAGAGACTTATGGAGGATGTAAAAAATCCTGATCAGCAATTATAATGATCAGGATACGAGTCGGAGGATTAAGGAGATAAGAGATAACTGGTGTGTGTGTAGTTTGTAGTTTTTATTAACAATAACAATTATGAAATACAATACTATTTAAAAATAAAAATGGATGTCAAACATACAAATGATAAGGTGATATAAAGCTAGGACTAAGCATCAAGTCTCTACCGATTCATTAAGGAAAACAATAAGATAAAGCATCCTTAAGCGAAAAACAATCTATTGTATGAAAAAGAGTATAATCATATAAATTGAAAGAAAAATCAAAACCTACATTTAGTATGGTTGGTTGTCAGTGTGCCGCAGCAGATCGTTATTGCATTGCCCCTTTATTCTCCGACTCATGAGGTGGAAGAGGAAGTTGCGAAAAGGAGTCAAATAAGAAATTGGGTTTGGGAAGAAGAATTAGGGTTGTCGATGGAAATGTGGGGTTCAAATTGGGTCTATCCAAGAAAGTGAATTGTTCGGGCGTTGGATATTTCATTTTATCCAAACTTGCTTCCAAACCGACCATGACATGAATAATCGGGCCGATTAAGAAAAGGTGGCCTAATTACTCGTTTTTGACCGACTACTCAGTCTCTCATTAATTTGTCGATTAATGAAATTTTGATCGATCATGGACCAAGAACTAGTAATCGGGCGATTAATCGGCCTTATAAAATGATATTTTAGTAACACTATCCTTATTGTATGCAAGGTATCAAATGTCGGATGATGGGTCCATATTGAATTGGGTTTTAGCATATGTCACATGTCTACGATAAATTAAAATATTTTTCATACATATTCGGATACTTAAATATATCCTAATATACCAAAGTGCCCTGTAACTAATAATAACATGGTACAAAGATCGAGGAGGGAGGATTGGAGAGTAGAAAGAAGCTTATTTTGCGAACGACATAGGGAGACGCCTTGCCAAATCAAGAGGAGAAAGGGGCTTAAGGTTAACGTATGATTTGGTGTGCATATTTCCATTATTTTCAAGTTAGTGGGTAGGGTTTTATAATAAACTCTACTCTTTAACCCGTATAGTTGAACTACGCCAAAATAGGTCAATTTTTAAATGTTGGGTTCGGCTGTGAATTGCGAACTAGGTTGTCAAACTCGCAATATAAATCTTGTATCGATTTGCTTGTGTGTTGTATGCTAGAGTAACTCTAGGAGTTTAGGTTTATACTTTTAAATCCATATAGGAACATGTTCTTAATATAATTTTCTCATAAGGTTTTTATTTGTTTCATCTTTTACAATTATACCTAATTCCAAAATCTAGATTCTTAAGTATACATTACATGACTCGAGTAAAAAAAAAATAAAAAATACCTATCAGCCTATATATATCTTATCGGATGAGCAACAATACGTAACAAAATGGTAGTATACTGTATTTTATAGTAAGATACGTGTCGTGAATTATACGATACTAACAACATACGTTGCAAATATCGCTATGTAAGTCGGTCGATCTTTTCCACAATTACACAAAGGAGATATTTGGCAGTGTCGTTTTAGTGTCGAAAAGGACATTGTCAGCTGATATGTCAGGCGACATTTAGTACTAGGATTATATTAGGATTAAGTTTCCTTATTTGTAAAGTAAAATATCAGTTCATATACACACACACACACACTATCCCTAATACAAGTCCAACATTTCTTATCTATATCTATGGAGCATTTGCCTAACTTGTATTATGCGAGAGAGCCCAAAAGTTCTTCTGAAGGGTGAGAGAGCCCATAATGTGAGAAGCATCATCTTCAAGGCTGCAGCATCAACAACTTCAGAGAGTATTCGAGAGCTTGATGAGTGCATGATATAAATTTTGGTGTTTGGGAGTTGATGAGTTTTGGAAAGTGAATTCATGGTTGAGATTGCCTCCATAGCTTGTTCTCCTCTCTTTTTTTTATAGTAGAATTCTCTTGTTTGTCCTCCATACCTTGTTCTCCTCTCTTTTGTATAGTAGAATTCTCTTGTTTGACTGAGGAGATTCCCAGTTTGGGATGAACGGGCATTAATCCTTTTGTACTTCATTTTTTCTGCATCATCTATTTTCTGGTTTTATTAGTGTTTTGGTTTGTGATTACATGGCTCCCTCGCAACTACTTAGAAATTAGCATCCTTAGGTTTAAGAATGATTATAAGAAAAGTAGAGTATTTAGTCTTTTACTAGTCTTGGTTTTTATATTTGTCAGGCTTTGTGAGTTTATTGTCTCGAGTTTGTTAAGAGCCCTAATTCGAGGTTTGGAGTGGAGTTAGTATATTTGTTCTGTAAATCTACAGAAGACCTATATAGTGTAGTTAATTTTCACATGTTTCCAGTTATTGGCGATGAAATGTATTTATTTGTGAACATATGTTGTGTGTATATGTATGGTTTTGCTTCTTTTTGTCATTATTTTGTGTCTTATTTCTTATCTTCTGCTAATTATCATCTGATACCAATTTCCTTTCTTTTTGAACTTATTTTTATCTTTTATGCTTTCCTTTTGTTCTTGAACTGGAGCACAACAATATATCTATTGCTGGAAACCATTCTGCAGAATCTGTATTTTCAGTGAAACTTCCGTCTTTTCCATTACATCTCTAAGCCTTGCATCCATGAGTCTTCTGCATGCAAAATCCCTTCTCTTATTGTTTCCATTCAATGGTGAAATAGGTTCCTTTTGAGTATCAGAGCAGCAACACTTCCCATTATTGTACCCAAACCTAGGTCCTCCAACTGAATATACCAAAACCTGGTCCAACATTGTCCAAAACCCTAGAATACATAACTATGTAATGATCGTCTATGATTTCTTCATACTTCGTAAACGTTAGCAAGAGTAGATCCCCTCCAGTTATCGAGTTCTTGCTCTTCATGCTCGTATGACCTCCTTCGGTCACCTTATCCCTCTCCACCATATGGTTCATCGGAAGTCTATTAACTTTTAATTCTGATTCGCTGTTTTGGTGAATAGTGTCTAGAATACTTTTCCTTGTTTGATCACCATATTATGCAAGCATCTGCCCATTTGTTGTGGTTCTTGTTTATTACCAGTGTTAGAATGATGCAAATCATGTGTGCTTATAATTGGTTGGAGATAATCGGGAAAGATGGATGGCTTCATAGTATAGAATTATTGGCCTGACCTATTGGGATTATTTTATGGCTGCGTAAAATATTTACTCAGTGCAGAACGAAAATTTGCATTCTGTCGCAATCCTCTCTAGAGTCTGATGGTTCCTCCCCCTGGAGTGCAGTCTAAGAAGCTCCCTCTATATTCCGTTGCAATATTCTTTTGCTCATAATTTTCTCTGTTGGGTTTTATATTTGCTCAGCTTTGAATGACGTTCTTCCCAGTTCAGAATGTTGAAGGTTATTCCTGACGGATGAGGTATTGTACGCTGATACTGGTCTGAACTGGTCTGAAATTTCTAATGGAGACGAACTTGGCATCAATTGTTCTTGGAATGTTTGCGAAAATGAATGGATTTGTGTTATTTCTTTTGTTGCTTTGCAATATATTTCTAGTCACTATATACTATATATTATGTGTAATCACAAGGATTAATATTATCATATATGATTACTGCTGCATGCTGCAATCATAGCATTGCTTTGTGCATCATCTTGAAATTATGTTTGTTTTTTTTCATTTGAAGGAAAGATTCTTATATGATGAATGAGAGGAAATCTTGACTTCACATGTAAAAGATGTAACGTGTGAAGATCCACCATAATAGGGACAATAATTTCGAGGCTGTCGATACTGTCAATTCTATACTTAATTCTACATTTATAAGTGGGGATCTCAAGGCCAAAAGGAAGTCAAATGCTATCTAAGCTAGTGTTGCTATAGAGAGAAGTAACGTGTAGAATCCTTTCATTATTGAAGCATTATCCATGAAATCAGCCCTCTTTAAAGAAGAAAAGCTTAAGCAACTCACTCTACTTTTAGTAGGATTTACTGTGAATTGATTAGTGGCTCTAGTGTTCAGCACGGGAGGCATAACACATCCTGACTATATGAGTTCGATTTTATGGGGAAGCGGATGGTTCCTTCAAATTATGATAGAAGTATATTAAAGAATATTTTGTCAATTTTGAAGCATATCGAATAACATTTTGTCAATTTTGAAGCACATTTCCACTTCAAAAACTTATCTTGTAGTACAAAAGCGCAATTTAAATCTTTGTATTGTCATTTTTTTGATGTCCCATTCAAAAGAACAATTTATAAAATTGGAGTGCCAAATTGAAAAGGGAAAAGTTAAGTTACCAAAAATATTTGAAAGTGCCATTAGAGTAATTTAGCCTATAGAACTATTACTGCAGTATAAATTGTGGTTTGTGTGTCAGTTTTATAGTAGTTTTTTGCAACAGTGTTGTAAGGATTTTTTCTAGTCTGCCAAACTTGATTGAACCTGATCTAGTACTTAGAGCATCATTAGTAGATGATGCTCAAAATTTCATCTTGAGGTCCAATATTTTAAAAAAGAAGTAAATGTATAATGGGTTGGGTTTGTATGAAAATAGTAGAAAATGAAAATATGAACTTTGGTCCCAAAGATTGTGTGGTCAAAAAATTAAAGTGAGAAAAAAATAATGTAAATCTAAAATTAGGCTCCAAATTGGGGCTTACTATTCTACAAAATAATTTCCTACATTATGAATCTAGAAATTCTCAGTTCCAACCTATAGCTCATGTGGGTGGGTTGGATCTGAAAATCTAGAAATTGAAACCTAAGATGGGTATTACTATTCTACAAAATGAGCTCCTAAATTCTAAATATAGAATATGGGAAATGGGTTAGGACTTACTCCCAACTCAGCGCAATCGGAGCTATTGGGGATTAGAAAAGTACAAAATAATATAGGGGAGCGGGTTATAAACGATGCCTGTTGGAACCCTTGTTAGCAATCACCCGAATAAAACTCGTATTATACGCAAATTTTTTCGTATCTTTCATAAACGTATAATACTTGCGTACTTTCGACAAATCCAAATCAGTACATAAATTTTAAGCATGCGAAGTTTTAAACATGTTCTATATAAATTATTGAAAAATTTGGCACACAAAATATGCTGAAAACTTGTTTAATTAACCAAATTTGACAACATATTTAATAATGTGAAATTTTTAACCTCAATATTTCTATATTTTGAATATTTGACCGAATTTTTGAACGTATTTTATTTGCACTGAGCCGATTTATACTCATACTTTTGCCGTCCCAAAATTTTTCCGTTTGCCGAATTGCTAACAAGGGCTGGAACCTGTGGTTCTTACAAAACATGCAACAATAACGAACTTGCAATGAAGGGAAATAGCACCTTAATTTTAGGTATGCTAGATAGATAGGTTCTTGATATCGGATATCAGACCCATACCGAGCAGGTCGTCATACCTGAACGAAACGTGTCAAATTCGTAATGGAAATAAAAAGACCACTACTTCGCCTCTTTGTTGGACTGCGAGATCAAACCACGCATCAAAATATGTTTCAGACATGGATGAAACTCGTGCATAAGAAAAAATCCGCACTTTCTGAATAAAGATGACGGAATTCCATTCATGCATTTACAATACACATAATTGTATTGGTACTACTGAAATGAATTGTGCTATGTTTGCTAGTAGTTTCCATTTGATACCTAATAAAGCAAATTCCGGTTTTCGTTTCCCTTGTGATAGAGGGATTATGTTTTCTTATGTCTATTGGATGTACAATACAATTTTGGTAGTAATTTTTTTTTTTTTTATTTCAGTTAAAAATGCAGTCGAATGTTTGGGGTACCATACTGAACCGGATACCGAATAATATATACTGGGCATATAAGGAGATACGACGTTATGGACCTTACGGTTTTATAGGATAGTATGCAAAATTCAAAGTATTAGTATAAATATGCTAGAAATAGTCTTTCGGATGAAATATAGATAGTAAGACTTTATCTACACTTACATATTCTAAGTCAACACTAATATGCTGATATGTATCAGGATCAGTTTTTTTTTTTTTTTTTCCTCTTTTAGTACTAGTACCGGTCGATTTGGCATGAATATCGCTGACATGGGTCATGATCCTTGTTAGCAATCACCCGAATAAAATTCGTATTATACACAATTTTTTTTTTATCTTTCAGAAACGTATAATACTTGCGTAGTTTTGAAAGTTTCGGATTAATATACGAATTTTAAGCATGTAAAATTTTAAATGTGTTCCTTACGAATTATTGACAAATTTGGCAACAAAACGTGGTGGCAACCTGTTTAATTTATCAAATTTGACCATCTGTTCAAATATTTGAAGTTTCTAATCTCAATATTTTCGTTTGACAACTATTTGACCGAATTTTTTAAACGTACCGTTTTATACTCGCACTTTTTCCGTTCCCGGAATTTTTTTTCTTCTTTTTTTTAAACGTGTTCCTTACAACATGTTTAATTTATCAATTTGACCAAAAAAAGACGTGTTCCTTACAAATTTTAAACGTGTTCTTTACAAATTTGGCCAAAAAAAGACGTGGTTGTAACATGTTTAATTTATCAATTTGACCACCTGTTTAATAATTTGAAATTTTTAATCCCAGTATTTTCGTTTGACGAATGTTTGATCGAATTTTTTAACGTACCGTTTTGTACTCGCACTTTTGTCGGCCCAATTTTTGTTTTTCCTTTCTTCTCTTTTTTTTCGTATCGATCATCATGATCATCATAGGACATGCGATCTCTTTCAAAAATAATATATGACCGGGAGAGCTCGACTCCTCCAGCATGTCTCACAATCCCTTGCACTAAATATTCTTCCACCACTATCTAAAGAGCATTAGGAATATAATTCTTTCTTCCACTATCATTACCTCAATATTTTTATTATTATTTATATTTATAATCCCTCCCTCTCTCTCTCTCTCTCTCTCTCTCTCTCTCTCTGATGGGCTGTAGTTGTTTGAGCGTTATGGGCCTTGTGTTTGTTCCCGAAGAAATTAGGCATATTTGGTCAGAGCGAGAAGAAAAATCTTTTTCAACTTCAAGACTTGCTTGATATCAACCGAGTCAAACTACTTGGAATTTGTGAATCTTTTAATTGCTGTATCTCATGCACGGACATAAGTATTTGTGCTACATTTTGACCCGTGCGACACACAAGTTTCAGACCCCACCACCTTCTAAAGGATTTCGAAAGCTTCAAGCAAAACTCATGTCAGATGACGGTTACGCAGATGACGGTTACGCAGATCCGTTTCGATGGGTCGAAAAATATTATGCGTGACATGTAAGCTGTAATTATATCGGCATTGCGAATCTCATGCATTGTTCCTTTGAGACAACTATGATTTCAACTTAAAGATATGAAGCCCATATTAACTGATAATTGTGAGGTCTTAACATTTTACACACACCAGAAACACAGTAAGGGAAATTTTATATACAGAATATTATATATAGCCAGTAATTTTTTATTTCGGAAAACAATTTTTTTTGAAAAAAAATTATATTCTCATGTTTGGTGAATATATAATTATTCCAAACAAAATTGAAAATGGGTAAATGAAAGACTGAAAACTAAATAAAAAAGGAATACAAAACTCTTAAATAAATGAAAAACTGAAAAAAAAAAAAAATCATTAATGAAAAACTGAAAAAAAAAATCATTCTTAAAAAAAATGATAAAAAACTGAAAAGAATGAAAATATTTCTTAAAAAAACAAAAATTATCTAAATAATTGAAAAAAAAAGAACAAAAAAAAAATAAAAGAACGAAAAAAGATATTTAAAAATGAAAAAAAGACACAAAAAAAACCAAAGAAAATATTTTAGAAAATGAAAAAATAATCTTTAAAAAATGAAAAAGGTAAACAAAAACAAGAAAAAAAGTATTAAAAATAAATATACTTTACCCGGCAAAAAAAATACCCACCTATTTGGATATGATTTTCATGTTTTGTGGGCAAATTGTTTATCCATTTTCGAAAATAAACTTTTATAACCTAAATCAAATGTGGAAATAGTTTCCTCCCTAAATTGGTCCGGGATTAAAAAAATGAGTAGAGTAGGCATGGGAATTACAAAATTTACTAATTATATCAACCATAAAATCATGACCAATCAAATTGGTGATTTAGATTGTTGCAAAAGAATTCACATTAGTCAGTATTATTTATGCTCTAGCATCAATACATCAGTAGAATGCACATAACATTGCAGATATTTCAAAAAAAATAAAAAAAATCCGATTTTGTGTAGTTATGCTCAACAGTAATTAACTACTTATAGAACCTTGATCTTGTTCCGTGAATGGTACTTGTGAGTGAACGTTTGCAACTAAAAATCAGCTAAGATTTTCATTTTCATTTTTTGTTTTTTAATGAACTTGATGCAGATTGCTGAGTTTCTTCATATCATCCATGTCCACTAGCACTTATCTACAAACTCTCTGTAGTCAGGAAGGTTGGGTTATCTTCTGGAATTTGTGCTGCAAAAGGGAGGCCCTACACTATGGATAGAACTGATAGAGCGAGCATGCAAGATGGACCTCAGAGAGTCGAACACCATTCTAATTCCGTAAGTAGGCAATCTTTAGGCTTTGTCTCGACATAAAAACTTTTTGTAGGAGATTGGTTTCCTGTCAAAACCAATCAAATGCATTGCTATCTCTGCCCGTTACATCATCGCCTCGCCTTTGAATGGTCCATGCAGATTCCTGATCAAGATGCCTCTCTTAAACACGCAAATCTTAGAACGATCATAATGTCGTTTTCCTATCTTTACCCAACTTGATCCTCAGTAGTTTCTTTCTTTCTCTCCTTGAAATGATCAATTTAGCCTTTAGTTCTTCATAGTGATGTTCTTTTACTGCTCATGTTTTCCCAATTGATTAAAGTTCATGTTGATCTCAATAACTTACTGTATGACTTTGCGTAGACGTCACATAAAAGCCATGTATGTAGTTGAACATGACACGATTGTGCACAGATAGGATCGGTCTGATCTCAAACTTGTATCAGCAATCTTGATTATAGTTAATTATTGCAAGATAATGGATTGGCTTCCGAAATGTGACCCACTTGCTGTTATCTGGTGTTAGGACATTATAGGTGTCATGTTTCTCAATGAAGTCTGGATGTGGTCGTCCTCAACAGCTCATAGAACTCTTTGAGGAAAAAGAAAAGACACAGAAGAATTCTCTGGGGTGGGGTGGGGCGGGGTTCCGCGTTGCAATACCTGGCGCTGTCGATGGTGGTCCCCCCGATGCATCGATTCGCAGCTGCATTGCCTTCCTCATCAACTCTAGATTGATCTTAATCCTAATAATTATGCGGTTACGTATAATAATCGCAGTGACAAGTGGAGGGAGTGAAGCAATGGAGTTAGTTGGCCGGCTTGATTTTAACTTTTAAGCAATCTGGAGATATTTTATAGAGTGTCTGTTGAGAGGAGGGGCTCAATGGCTCATTCAACACTGACTTGTTGATAAAGGAACGCATGATCTTTTCTTCTACTTCCCATATGGACCATGTTTTGTAGGAACACAAGGTATCCTCACTTTCAGATTTTCTTCGGAAGATCCTTTTTTTTGGTGTTTGTCTCAAATTAAA